>VZRV01005918.1:1069268-1120765 GCA_013398115.1 Falcunculus frontatus | reverse complement strand
AAAAAAAAAAAAAAAAAAAAAAAAAGCTAGAGGATTTCCCCTTTGCCTGAAACAGGATTCAGTAAAATCAGGTGGAATATAACATACGCTTTGAAGAAAAAGAAAATTAATAAGAACAGCTCCATAAAGTCATTTCAAAGGCACTTTTAACTCAATATCTCACCTAAAATGGTAGTCAACAACAGATGCCTAAGGAAGAATGTCAGAATAAAGCAATCATACAATGCATCTTCCTCAGGAATTGCACACTGCTTCAAGCAGTGTGGTTCAGGGACTTTCTGAACCAGAGGTAATATCTTGGTATTTAATAACTGTCAATAGACAAATTTATGGGAAAAAATCCAAACTGTTGGCCTAATCTAAACGTTTAGTGTCCTTAATATCCAGAGTTTCACAACTTAAGGCACTTTATTTTCTTCTAAGTATTTTTTTTCAGTCTTCTACATGATAATTGTGTTCAATGCTCTCTAATACTTCTATCAGAAAAAACTCCTTCTGTGTTCATTTTTTCTGTGCCTTTCGTGACTTTATATACCTCTGCCATATGCCTCCCTAGCTGTAGTCTATTGAATTATTACTTGTATACAGTTTCTTATCTTTGGCAGTCTTTGTCTGTCACCTGTGTCTCTCTGCTAACTCAAGAGCCCATTCCAAGTGACTTCAAGAAAGAAGAAAAAAGAAGTTTTTCAGTGCATAAAGATGTATAGACTTGAACACGTGGTAAAACCTGGTCTTCAGATGTCCCTGCTCATTGTAGAGGAGTGGAACTAGATGACCTTTAAAGGACCCTTCCAACCCAAACCATTCAAGGATTATGTCAGCTAAGCACACTGAAGTCATGAGATAATATTGTCCTACATTTAATCTCATGTGAAAAAACATCTTTGTCTCCATATCGTCTGTGTACCCACACTTTGGCTTTATTTTTCTAATATCCCTGAAGACCAAGAAGCAGGGACTTTTGTGCTGCTGGCAAATTTCTGAAGATGACATAGACAAAATTAAATGTAAATAACTTCTTAATGCACAGGTTGAAACTTAATCTAAGGTAATGGCACCTTACTCTGGTTTGATCCCTTCAATTTTACACATTGGCCTAAGCCACCAGAGTTACTAGCAGTTATCCTAATTCCCCCTGAACTTTTTCCTGGAGCTACTCATCTCTTACTATGTGGGATTTTAGGGAGATTAATCTCAGCAGTAAAGTGAATCAGATGTCTAAAAATAAATAGGATGGCAAGGTCAAGCACTGTGAAAAACATTCTTCTTATTTCTTGTTAAGGCTCAAGTGTATTTACAAAAGCCTCCCAGCTCAGATCTGCTGTTCCTATGTCCACAAATCAGTTGCAGTATTTTCAGTAGCAACAATGGCTTTATTACGCAAGAGTAATAAAAATGGTGCAAACAGGAGAGGAGAGTTTGAGAAGGGAGGTCACAAGCAGCTGGAGTCACTGCTGACTGAACAGTGTCATACTTGGAAGGAGTGTTTGCTTCCTGCTTGAAACAGAACCTTTGAGCACTAACAAACCCTAGACCAGTACTTCAGCTATTGATTGACAAATATGAAACGTCCCATTCCTGAACAAGTAACAGAGAAACTAGCAAAGTTCAGCAGTAGGATCGTTTAGCTAAAGCAAGGTTGGCTGTCACAGCATGGCAAGTCACTTCATTGGCCATTAAGGACTCGATTTGGTGCTTAACTACAGCTGTCTAAGGCCACTGAAATGCCTAAAATGTCCTGTGTGTCCTTACCCTGCCATCTCAGAGGGCTTGGGGTCTTTCTTTTGTGCCTGTGTTGTACCTTGCAGACTGATCTGAGCATTCTGTATATCCCTGGGCACTCAAAAGAGTGCTAAATGCTTCCCAAAGGCCCTAAGAGGTGGGTCACCCTGCAAAACCAACAACTCGTTAGTCTTTTTTAAATGGGAAGGTCATGGCAATTTTTCAATTTGCCTCCATCTCTTTATTAATTTCTCTGGCCAGCCCTGGCTTGGGGATGTCTTTGTTGTCTCCGTTGGCTCGGGCAGCCTGCGGGGCATCCTAAGGAACGAAACCAGGAAGCAGGGGCCAGGGCACAGGCTCCTCGCCACCTCCTTGCCCTCACAGGCACCGGAAAGTCCACACTGCAAAGGAAGGAAAAAAGAGTGCCACATCAAACGAACAAGGGAGAGGAAAAAGCCCGGTGTTCACCAGACCTGGGCCTACAACGACTGCGAGCGAGCGGCAATCACAGCCCCGCCCCTGACCCCACGCCCCGAGAGCGAGGAAGGCGAGACGCGGCCCTTCCGGTGTCCGTGTCCTCTCGCGGTAGGGCCGTGGCTCCCGCCCCGAGCCCGCTCCGCCCCCGGGGCTGGCGGCGCCGGCGCGGGGCGGGTTCCCAGAGCGAGCAGGGTCCGGTCCGGTGCCGTCCCGGCGATGGGGGCGGCGCGGCGGTGCCCGCTGTGGCTGCAGGGCCTGGCGCTGCTGTGGGGCCGCGCCGTGGCGGGGCTGGAGCAGATCCGCACCACGGTTCCGCCGGCGCAGGGTAAGGAGGGGTGGGCAGCGCGGCGTGGCTCCCTTTCCTTCCCGTCCGTCCCGCGGGTGCGGCGGTGCGGCCTTCCCGGGCGGGCCTGCCCGGGGTCCGCGCTCGGCCCTGAGCCGGACACAGGGGCACGGCAGCGGTCACGGGCACAGGCTCGCTCCTAGGCCTGCAAAAGCCCAGCGAAGCGCCTTCAGGAGAGCTGCGGAGAGCTCGGGGCTTGCCGTGGTGCTGTCCCCCGGCGCGGAGCCGGCTGGTTCCGTGGGGTGGGAGGGGACAGCCCGCTCCCGGCAGAAGGACGGGCTGATGGCGCGGGCATTTGCCGGCCTGCGGGGCCGTGGGGGTGTCGGGACCTTTGCGGCACGGAGAGAGCGTTCACAGAATCGCAGGATGGGGCAGATTGAAAGGGACCGCAGTGGTCACCTGGTCCAGCTTCCCTTGCTCGGGCAGGGTTATCCTAGAGTACACAGTCGCCAGAGTTTGCTTAACCCTGGATGATGGTGAGGAATGTGCCTCTGGAGAAGCTGACGGAGATGCTCGTCCCTCCCTGTTCTGTTGGAATCATTTATCTCTTCCCTGGTTTTGGCAGGCAGTTGGTGAAGCTCCGCGTCAGATTTAGCTGCCGCCAACAGATGTGACCACAAAGGTGCATGTCAGGTTGGCTGGCATGAAATTAGGGGATCTCAAGTGCTCCTTGACAGGTGTGTCTAGATCCCAGTTAGAGGTGTTTGATTTCCTTTAGGGAAGGGTTTATTCTTAAAAAGGGCGTCTCCAGCTTTTTGAGACAACTAACTTGAAGCAATTTAGCCTCGCTAATTCATGTTCAGAAAGCTTGTTTGTTAGGGTGTTCTAAATCTCACACTGAAAAAGTAATGAAGTATTTTTATAATGAGCATGGTGGTACTCTGTGTTGAATAATCCCATTTGAAAATGTTTGAGTATAAACTGAGAACTGTTTCTGAACCTGCTTCTCATGTTGGTTTTTTGTGAATTGGTATATGGGCCTTACACTTAGGCTGTTAATTGGTACCTGTAACAGTTTAATTGGTACCAGATAAACTAGTAAGGAGGTTTTCTGTATGAATATAATAATTAAAGGTAAATATACTGGTACATAAAATGCATTTAATGTTAAGAATTAGTACCAGAAATATTTAATATTGAATTATGAAAAGAAAATATTGAAATATATAGTTGTCTCACAAGCAAGTAACTTAGCTCAAATTGACAACTGCTTGTGACTAATGCTTCCTTAAAGTTAGAATTGGATTCTTGATTTGGAGATCTTTTCCCCTTGTATTTGTGATATACTAAAATAAGAACAAGCTTGTTTCATTAAATGGTCTAAAAAATTATCATAGCAACTACAGTTACTGGAAGAAAAATCCGGGTTCGGACTAGGAAAGGAGATTCCCCTTCATCTTTCAAATAGCTCATCTAGGTCAAGACTATGGCATGTACATGGTCCTGTGGGCAACGAGTCATGTCTGAGTTATGGATAAAAAAAGACTTGTATTAAGTTGTTAAATAGGGAGTACTTCTAAAAACGGTAAATGTGAACACCAGTAAGTATGGGGTTTTTTTTAATTCAAAGAAAATGTGCGTTAAGTATTTCTGCATCATTTGGCTTGTCAAGCTTCTGTTAAAGTTCTTACTGAACTCTTGCAAATTAACTTTGTGTCCTATATTTGGAAGTGTTCTTTATTGTTATTTAAAATCATATTATTTGGAGAGCTTTTATCTTTTAAAAACTCTTTTTCTCCCAAAAAAAAGCTAATACCTATGGAAGGGGATAAATCCTAAGCAAGGGTCAGCTTTTGCAAAGCTTCCAAAGCTGCAAAATTTGGAATGTTCCCTAAATTGAAGTGTGTAAGTTCTAGAACTTCAGCAGAGATACAGGGAGGCTCTTGGGTTGTGTCTTCTGTGTTGTCCTTAGAGAAAGCAAACTGAGGTTTAAGGTGAGCTTGAATTGTTTCCCTATGTCTAAGGTTGAACTTAAATGTTTATCTCTGTTTGCTGCAGTTCTCCTCGAATGGAATTACTGAGATTTCATTACTTCAGTCAAAATTATTGCTTGTATCTAGGATCAGAAAAAAAAGGTTAAATATTACAATAAATGCTTGACCTTAAGGAATAAAAATAAATATATAATGTCTGTGTGTTTTGGTTTTGTTTGTTTTTGTAGCATGTTCAGCATTTTCCCAGAAGTCCTGTGAAGAATGTCTAAAAAATGTTTCGGTAAGATTTTTAACATCTTTTTTGATTGATAAGAATTTCCACTTAATATGAAACCAAATTGTTAGGCTTTCTTTGGCTGTTTGTTTCTTATTTAAACGATAGAGTTGACTGATGTGTTGCTTCCCATCTGTCACACGGGATGCCAGTGTGCTTTCACTTTGCCAGGGTTGTTCCATGATCTGGTCACTGGGGGTGTTTCTGTGCTTTGTCTGGAGAGGACAGACTGAATCCAGGCTTCCAGTGTCAGTGTGTGCCCAGGGCTTTTATACCTCAGCTGAGTGAGTTGGTGTTGCTGCTGCCCCAGACTCATCCTCATTTTGTGGGTAGCACTTAGTTAAATGTCCATCTAATAAACTCAGTCTTAGGCAGTTAAAATGCCTTCCTTTTCTTGTATTATGCTAGGAAAACAGGGAAATTAGTGTAAATAAACTGGAAGTGCCTTTCTTTAGAGATGCCCCAAGAAGTGCCTGTAACTGAGGCAGAGTGTGTCAGTGCTTTGCAGATGTTCAGTGTGCCAGTCCCTCCACTGACTACATCAGACCATGTGTGCTTAAGTCTGCCAGGCTGGGCCACTGTTGATAGCAAAGTGTTTAGATATCCAATGAGATTGCAATAAGGCAGGAGTTTAAATGTTAGAATTTGTTTCTCTGTTGTTTGCTGAAACGTTTTTTAGTTCTACAGTAAGGATTGTGATAAGTATGCAGAAGGTGTCAGTCCCTGCAGAGAAGAAGAAGCGAGAGATTATTTAAAATTCAAAATTCAGATGTCACTGGAAAGAAATATTTCAGGAGTCTTTAAGTTGCATATGAGTTTCCATTACTGGAAAACCTTCACTGGGGAAGATTGAGAAATACCTGAACTTACCTGCTTGTTTTATGCATATTTTGGCTTTTTAAGGGAAAAATATTCATTGAATTGTATTGATGATTGTGTATTGTCAGATTCTTTTATCATTGGGAATGAATCAATTGAAATATGTTCTTGTACTTCAGCCCCTGCTCCTGTGAGTAGCTGTGTCAGGTATTGCCTTTTGGGCTAGACACATTTTCAGTATTTAGATGCAGGAGTCTCCATCAGAGTGATACAGCTGGGCTTTCTGGGCTCCCAGTTGTCACCAACAGTATACAGTCATTCGGATTAGGAGAGACCTCATGGGCCACCTAATCCAGCTTCATACTCAAAACAGGTCAACATTACGGTCAAAGTTTAGCAGTGACTTTTACTATGCCCGCTATTAGTTGTTATTTTTGAACTGTTAATTCTCATTAAGTATTTGAAAAAAAAAATAGGCATATTCTCATCTAACATCCTTAATTAAAAGGGCACGGTTTTTGCAAAGTGTATTCTATGTTCTTAGTTGTTTTTGTTGATGTGTCTTTATGGGTATGTTTAACTTGTATGTTCTAGCAACTACAAAATATTAATAAATTTTTCTTGTATCCACACTTTTCAAGAAAGCGGAATCTGCTGCAGATGGTTTCCTTTGTATTTAACGTTTTGTAATCCGTTAAGAACAAGATAACAGGCTTTGTGTAATTGAGGATGTATGACAGAGATGTTCTTGATAGTACTGTTAGATAAAGCATAGTTCCTGGCTGAACTCTTTTTATAACGAATGCTAAAAAACCTCTTCTGTTAAAGATTCCTATTACTGTTATTCAAAACTGTTTCACTGTTCGAGTTGTGTGGTAAACCAACTTCTAAATAAATATTTATTTTAACAGATGAAAACCAAAACCTAAGCTTGATGCATAGTGATGACTTTAAAAGCAGAAATGCTGTGCTGGTATTTTAACTATAATACACGTAAATATTTTAAATTTTAAAAATATTCAGATATGTGTGTGTATTTAAGGTACACAACGTACTTTGCAGCACAGATCAGATGAGGGTATATCGTTCATTACCTTACAGCAAAAACTCCTGTAGAATTATATGGATTCTTTACTGTTTTCTTTCTGTTGATAGTCAAATACAATGCTGAAGTAAGATTATAAGTGTATTTTTATTCCTTAAAGATACAAGGTGCTTTAAAATTCTGAACAGTCAGCAGTCTGATTTTGTATTTCTTGTTAATTCCAGTAATTCTAAACTCGAAGCCATTTTACCCTCAAGTGTGCAGAGTACCTCAGTATGTTCCCAAATATTTTCAGGCTAGTGTTACCTGTAATTACAAAATGTTCTTATTCACTATTCAGTTTAGGTTTTACTGAGATATTGTACCTGGACTTCTGTAGGCTTTATAATACAAAGCACTTCCATTTCTCCAGTATTATATTTATGTAAGAAATCTGTCTTTGGAGTGGTGCACTAAATTGTTAACTGTTTTTGAAGATCAGTAATTCGGGGTTTTTCTTGTTTCTTTTGCACAGTGCCTTTGGTGTTATACCAACAACACGTGTATTGATTACCCTGTAAGAAGTATTCTTCCATCATCTTCATTCTGTTCTCTCTCAAATGCTCGATGGGGAGTTTGCTGGAGTAGGTACTACTTTTACTTTTGGTGTAGAGAATTATTTATGAGTGTGATTAAAGTAAGACTACCACTTGCTAGGGCTGTTTCCTGATAATATATTTGAGGGGGTGGGGGGAGGAGACAGTGGTTATGATTTGGGGCCATATCTCTAATCTTCTGGACTTAAAAACAGTCATTGTTAAGGTTTCTTTGTGAACAGCCAGTGTAGTTACGCTGATCCAATCACTTTAAAACATTTTTACCTTCTTTAAAATTTCTGGAAGTGTTGGATGATTTGTCTAGATCCACAGTTCTTTTATTATATTTCAGTGGCAGCAGTGAACCAATACCACAGTCAAACAGATAGAGTCACACAGAAATTCTTGAATGCTATTTTTGCTTAAACAACTGAAATAACAGTGTAGTTGATGGGTACCAAAGGCAGTGTAGATAAGGTTTAAAAGAAACACACATAGTGCCATTGTAGGTTGTAATCCTGCATCATTTAATTGTTCTTCAATTTCCTCTTGCTTTGCATGTTTTATTACAAAATACAGCACTGAGCATATGCTGCCATCACGGTGAAATATTTGGAGCTGTTTTTTGCAATAATGTGTGTACAGATCTCAATTCAGACTAGACTGGAACAGAGAACACCTAAGGCATTGGAAAGCTTCTTGTATGAAACAAGAGTACAGCTTCAGTCCATCAGAGCAAAGGCTTGCTGCTTTCTGTGTGTTTGTGCATGGACACCAGGAGGCTAAAGGACAAAAACACGTGGGAGTGAACTATCAGTGACTATGTTCACTGGAGAAAGTTACCATGCTTAGCGCAGAGAGATTATGCAGTAGGCTAAATTAGGGTAGCAGAAGTAGAAGATTGCTGTTAAAGTGGAACATGCAAGTTTCTGAACACTACCACTTAATGATTGCTGCAGAGTGACTAGATTAAACAGTACCGGTGAACTTTATCAATTCTATATTCTTACAGAAGGACTTTGTGCTTTGTTTTCTGAGAACAGGCATTTATGCTTCTGTTGGAGTTTTTTAGGGTGCAGTAAGTGTATAATTTCAGTGATAAGGCACACTTAAGAAAACTGGGCTTGCAGTGTCATAGTAAAGGCTCTTACTATAAAATGTTTAGCAGACTTTTTTCTGAAAGTGTGGAGGGTTGACTCCTGCCAATAACTAACTACTCACGCAGCTGCTTGCTTCCTCCCTCTCTCCCATGGCTCCAGTGGGATGGAGGAGGAAGAAGGAACAAGAGCAAAAAACCTTCTTGATTGAGATAAGGATGGTTTAAAAAGTGAAGGAAAAAGAAGGAGAGGAAAAAAGGCAATTTTTTTTCCACCCCCCACAGGCAGACTGATGCTCAGCTGGTCCCCAAACAATAAATTCCCATTGGAATTTGTTTTCCCCTTGGAAGCCAGTTACTCCCTCCACTTACTTTACCTCAGATTTTATCACTGATCACAGGATTATATGGTGGCCAGTTTGGGTCAAAGTGTTCTGTCAGCATCCCCTCCTGACCTCTCCCAGTCTCTTGCCTATGTCCAGCCCTGCTCACTGGGGGAACAGAGGGAAGGCGAGGGGGGAGATGGGAAAATATTTTGGTGCCCTTCAAGCCTATTCAACAACAGCCAAAACTTTGGTGTGTTACCAGTGTGTTTTAGCCAGAAATCCAAAACACAGCATTGAATCAGCTGCCATGAAGAAAGTTAACGCTCTCAAACACACCAAGTCGAAAAAAATGTCCTTTTCTGCTCATACTAAGAGTGGTCTTGACAGTTTACTGCTGCTGTGGAAATGGCTTCTAGCTTGGGTGCCATTTGTGTTTCTAGATTGACTGTAGCTTAAACACAGAATGAAAACTTCATAATGGAGCACATTGTCAGCAAAAAAAAGTAGAAGTGGAAAAAACCCCCAAACCAAAACAACAACAAAACCCCCTTCAAATATGCATTTCCTTAATAGATTTTTTACAAATTACACGTGGCAAGATGCCTTGGGGTTATATGGTCTTATTGAGAGTGTCCCCTACAGACACAGCAGGAAAATTAATTAACTTGTGAAGGTGGTGGTGATGGTGTTTTTTTTCCTTTGAGCAAATAAAATTAAGAAATGAATGTTGTTCACCACGCTGAAAATGAAGGTGAATATTGCAGCTTTCAAAGTCAAAAACAAATGACTGGCTTCCAGTTACAATTTTATATGAATAAGATGTGTTGACAGATTATTAACCAGAGTGAAGTGAAGAAGAACAGTGTAGCTTAATTGTTTTGGGTGTTTTCATGAATAGTAAGCAGATGAAATAGGTACTGGTGACACAAATGCAGGCTGAAAACTGACAGTCTTTTCCTTCACTTTAATAGGTTCAAAAAAACTTTTTTTGCTTCAATTAAGTAGTATACTTTTTAAAAACTTGAATTTTGTTTAAAACAATTTTTCTTCGCTGGATGAAGTATATTTAATTATTTGTAACTTGTAGGGAAGTAACAGAATGAGAAATGTGGTTTTACTTAATGTCTGTTCAGTGTAGATTATGAACAGACATTAAGTAGCAATGTTTGAATGTGGTATACTGTATTTTATCCGGGGTGGTTGAACCGAATCCTATGGAGGTTTTTGCATATAGGGATGAAAAATTGTCTGGGAAGAAGGGGAAGAATTATCAGAAAGATAAATTTTACTGATGGAATCTAACAAATTGAATATATTCATGTTTTTCAGTAAACTTTGAGGCTTTAATTATTGCCCTAGCTGTGGTAGCTGGACTCATTATGGTGTCCTTGACAGTCTGTTGCTGTTACTGCTGTTACTGCAGAAGGCGTTCCAGGAGGTAAACACATATATTTGTTTCCTTTACTAACACTGGGTCCTTGTCTTCCCTGTCTACCTACAATTTTTTACTCTCCAATATACTAAGAATATTTTCATTTGGAAGCAGTTCTGGTCACTTTGCTTTATTTGTTTGAGAAAGACAACAAGATAAGAGATATTTAGTGACAGGTGGAAGAGATATTTAGTGACACTGGAAATGATGCTGGAGTGACACTGAAGTGATGTTTCTAGTGGTAACAGCACTGATGCGTTCGACTTTAGGTAAGCTATTGCTTTATACTTCTACATTTTATACTTTCTTATTAACGTTGGACATGAAATCTTTCAATGACCAAATAAATCCTTCTTCTTGTGATAATGGTATAAATAATTTCTTTCAAGGTAAACTCATGCTACAGCAAAAAGGGACCAGGTGAGTAACAAGCAACTGAGCAACAACATCCTATACAGCACTTGGTATCCATCTTTCAGAGTTGCTCTAGGATCTGTTAGCAGTCAGTATCTAAGCTGTCTTTGCCAATTGAAAAATATATTTTAAATGTAACATAATACTTCTTTGCTCTAAGATACTAAGAATGATTTACTTATTTTCAAGGCAAATAATACTGCAAAAATTTAATGTTACTGATCTTGGAGAACTTGTAAAAATTTTTTTTAAACTGGCTTCTCTAAGTAGCTAATATTCTTAAAAGGAGGGAAGTAGTTGGTGACTAGCTGAAATGGTACGTCAGTACTACAGTGTGAAGTGGGACAGCCCAACATGCTGCCATGAAGTAAGTTAACATGTACTTGCCTCCTTTTCACCCTTTATCACTCAAGTTCTAAAGCTTTCTGGACAGTGTAGTTTCAGCTAGCTCTGTTCTTTTTGTCCTTCAATGCTTCTCATGTGAATAAAATGTGGATCTTATTTATTGGTCTGAAATGATTTCTATACTTTTTTTAAAGTATCTTTGACTCATTGTTCTTGTTTGACAGTTGTTTTTGTTTTTTTTAAAAGAACTTATGTAACTGTACAGTGTTTAGTGCTGACCTTAAAGCCAGAGAAATATCGTACGTGTGTGGCTTTAAAGAATTGTGAAAATAATTGTAAATAACATGTCATTCCTTTCTTTCTTCCCTGAGGAAGAAGCATGTACATGTTCTGTTGGTAGATTGGTATACCAGATCTGCTCTGGTGCAAAAATGAATACTCTTTAGCCCTATGCTGATAAGCTTTGAAGATGTAAAGAACAGGTTTAGATCTTATGTAAGACCTGCCACATCCTCTGCAGAGCGACTGAGTAGGCCCCTGTGGCTGACATGTCAGCAAATAAAGCTTTTGAATCCTGTGAAAAGAGATATTTGTGCCAGACTTCAGTTTTAGTAGCTAAGTTGTCAATCAGTACTGTAACATCTAATTCTAAAAATAGAGGGTTAGTTGAGAGTCATCTTATGCCAAGACTCCAAAGGTGTCAAGCTTAATCTTGTGACCCTTTGAGGATTTAAAGGTCTTGTCAATCTGGGGTCCAGCTTATTTCAGGAGGATTCAGAATGTGTTATTACACTGAAGCCTGGTACATTATTGGCTTTAAGCCCACTGATTCTCAGCAGGATTTCTTTTGCTCTCTTCTTCCTTATTTTTGGGGACTCATTTTCCGCAAAAGAAACTTTTTTTTTCATGAATAGGAGGAAGGAAAGGTTGTGGAAATGTAGTACTTGATGTGTTTTACTGACTCTTTAGTTGTATTATCTGAGATCTGAGGCGTAACCTTGTTTTGCAGAAGTATCACTGTTTCTTTTGGGCATTCTTAAGCTGTGGTGTTTCTGTGTTTGAGAAGACAGCACTTACCTTTTCCTTGAACACAGAGAATATTTAGGTGCATTAACCCCCACATCAGTAACGTAGTTGGCTCACCTGTGTCCATCCTACCACAGGAATTCTAGGAATATTGGTGCAAGGTTTTTATTTTTATCCTGTGTTTTTGGTCTTCTAGGAGCCTGGTTCCGTGTACTTGAGACAGTTTCATGAACAGCTGTTACTCATGAAACTATACTGAATAGACTCTCGTGAACTTCAGTTATCAACCATGTTTTTATTTGTATAATCTCAAACTTTCTGAATTTGGAAAAATAATTCAATTCATTCGAAGTATCCAGAAATCAGAAGATACTTAATGCTCTTTAATTACAGGGAAGAAATGTATTTTCTGAATCATATACAAACATTTTATTTATTTGATGTTTTCATATTCTGCAACACCAATTGTGAAGATTATTGATAGTTATAAGACAGTGGGGTCTCCCATAAAGCAGTTTTACAGGAGGGTGCCCAAGAATGGGAGCTTCTTGCTGGACATGCTGATGTGGAGAATTGATTAGTTTTCCAAAAGGGTCTAACATTGTTTTCAAATAAAAGTGACCAGTTGTATGTGTTTCCTTCTCCCCCAAAATTCTTTAGGTGGAAAAAGCTGGAAGTTAAAAATTTGTGAAACATTGAATGGATTCTGAAGTACTGGCTTGTATTGAAATGACTAAAATGTTCAGAGAGATATGTGGACTGAG
Organism: Falcunculus frontatus; assembly: GCA_013398115.1. Lineage (NCBI taxonomy): Eukaryota > Metazoa > Chordata > Aves > Passeriformes > Falcunculus > Falcunculus frontatus. Next base: position 1,108,173 of record VZRV01005918.1, on the reverse strand, counting down.
CGCATGAAAGAATTGAGTTCATGTGTCCAGAGCTGAATGTTTCTGACTTTTGTGTATTTAAAGCATTTGACATGCTGTAATTAACCACTGGATGTCACTCTTGCTTAACTTAGATGTTGGTGGCTGCAGATGTGTGGTAATGCAACTGTTCAGGTGTATTAATATTGTAAATATTCATCTCAGACACCTCGAGAACTGTATTCACCTTTGGAAGATGATGAGCACCTGGGCAAGCATGGCAGTTGTCCATTTACTAGCCCCGAAGAATCATCATAAATTCTGTCAGGGAAAAACTAACAGAAAAATTGTTTGACATTTGCCTTAGAGTCCTACAAGTCTTACACGCTCTGTCTAATTGTTAAGTGAAGCTGAGCTTTCTCCAAGGCAGGTCACAAAGCTAAACTGCAGTAGAGCATTCAGTAGAGCATATCTGCACAAGCACAGCTCAGATGTACTGTGTAGGTTCAGCATTTCCCAGAATCACACAGCTGATACTCAAGTAAATTCTTGCTCGTTCCAGAACAGACTGCTTTCCTGGGGGCAGCTTGAGATTGGATGGTAATGGTTGTTGGAAAGATAAATTGTTCTGGCATCAAAGGCTTGTGAACCATCAATCTTCTTCCAGGGGACGACAATGGACTTAACTGTGCACGTGCAGAACACTAACTCTAAAATGGGGTGTGATGCATGGGGAAAAGGGCAGTTAGGAATCCTGCTTCTGGAACAGTTTGCATCCTCTTCCTAAGAAGCTATAAATAGTCCTGTGGAGGCTGAAGGACATACAACTACAATGAGTAGAGCATTTGGATGTTATAAAATGTGTAAGGATAATGACACAAACTTGTCAATTATACTAACTCAGCTGTGAAATTTTACATGGCTGTGAAGTAGTATCTCTGGTCAGACTATAAATTCTTTCTGAAAATAAGTGAAGTAACTAAATAGTAATAGCTTAGCAATAAAGTTGCTTTTTCCTCCTCTTATGCTTTCCTTCCCTCCTTATTTTTCTAGCAGACTAGATGAAGAAGAGGAGCAGCTAGCTAGGAAGAGAGAGGAACGAAGACTACAGTCTCTTCAGAGGTAAGTCTTGACGGCTTGATATATAGCTATGCATTTCCTGGTGATGTAGGAGTATTCTGCCTTTCTAAGAAATACATGGAGTACTAAACAAAGAGGCATGTGAAGTTAGGCATGACACTGTCAGGTTTTTACAAAACAAGGCTTTATTATGAGAGTGATGAACCCGATTAGGAGCTGTATTGCTGTAAGTGATCAGAGAGCAAACAAGTTGATGCTCAGTGTGGCAGGTACCATGAGTGCTCTGTGCCAGTCAGGGGCAAACAGGAGGAATGTGTCTGAAGTCTTGTCCAGTCTCCCTGGATCGAAGCCTGTCTCTGCCATGAGTTAATGTCTAAGTGAGCTGGGATTCAGAGGTGAGACCCACTTGTTGGATTCATTTGGTAGTTGTTTCTTCTAAAATTTGTCTGGGAAAAGTAGAGCAGTTGATAGTGATCTACCTATTCGAAGTCTTGCTCAAGAAGTAGAAAACTTTGGCTCAGATCTCACTTTAGCCTAAATTTAATATTTTCATCCTTTCTCTTAAAGCTGCATAGCCCAGTGTAAAAAGAAGTGCAAGAGTCAGCCATGATAGAGTTTCTCAATGAGAACAACATTCCTTCAGATTTTTATATATTTTTGTTTTTGTAGGTTTTTATAACTTAGTTTTACAGTGACTTTTCATGAGTTTTACATTTTTCTTTAGATAAACAATTTTTATTGATGGGGTGGTAATGCCTGGTACAAGCAAGGTGTACCTTTTGAATCATACTTCCTTTCATGGTCTTTATTTTGGAGATTCACAGCTTCAGCAAGACAAAGGTGTCTTAACCAAATGTTAGTCTTCGAGCTGTTGCATGTGGGTTTGAATCTCCATGCACTGACAAGGAAATTAATTAGGTTTGCACTTCTCTAAAGACTCATCTGCCAGGTAACAGGTGGGCACCTTCCCTGCCTTGCTGATGCCTGCTGTTTTCTCCTGAACTCAGATTGATTGTTAGTAAGAGCAGGGAGGCAGGGAGCAAGGCATGCTTCCACGTGAGAACTCTTGTGGAGTTCTTGCATGAAGACATTAAGTTTCTCTATTACAAACGTGCATAGGAAGACGAGGCAGGTATGTTTCTGACTAGGCATAAAAATGGGAGTCAGAAAGGTGGTCTTACAGATGTACGTGCTGTCGCTTGTGTATCTGACTGGCAGGGGCTGGGAGAATCACTCATCTGAATTCCATGCATCTGTTTTCTTGCTCTGAACTGGCAGGTTATATAAGCAAACACAGCAGCTGTTTGCCCTGAATCTGATAATGATTGACTCTGAAGTAGCACTGTGATATTAAGAAGCAGAACAGATCCTGTTATAATGGGTTAAATTGATGTGTCCTTTAGCCTTGTACAAAATTCCTAATCTTGATGGCAATAGAAAGAATTAGAATAGGATACAATAAGGACATAAACCATGCTGAAGTGCGAAGTTCAAACAAGAAGTTTTTGGGTTTGTGATCATTATTTCTTTCAAGTATTATGTACTGGCAGTTTTATATAACTGTTTTCATTTTATAGTAGCTGTATAGTACAGTTTTGTAGCTTTTAAACTTACCAAATTTGAACTTAGGTTATTTTTATTCTGCACAGATTTTAATAGCACAGATTTACTGTTGCAATAGTGTGTATTCTGCATTTGTACTCATTTAAGAAACTGTAAGCTTAAAAGTAACTTTCTGAAAAGATGAGAATTAGATGTCTTGCAGTGTAGTTGAGCTAAAAGTAACGTTTTGAAAATGTGTTTTTCAAGTGTAATAGTGACAATAGTTTATCACCTTAGATGGTGTGTAAATGCATTTTACTTTTAAAGTAACTGAGAGTTGCTGATGCAAAGAGCATTCTTACTTTTTTTCATGCCTAAGGCACAACATTCCTTAACCTTGTGCTATGCCAAATTTGTTTTATGTAAAGATATTCACAATTCTGTGGGAGTTTTGATTTTGTGAGGTTTTTGTTCTGGTGGATAAGTTCAGTGAACGGTCTCAGCATATATCCATAAGATTGCTGGGATCCACAGTATGCAGGGACATCATGAATCCAGGGCTGGGAGAAAAGCAAAGAAAGCATTTCTTTAGGGACAGAGTAGGAAGGACTACTTACCCTTTCATCATTGCAAGGTAATGACAAACATTATCCAAGAAGAGAACAGATGCAAATTTGTTTCCATAAACATCTGAATTTGTGAGCTGAAAGTGTCAGACTTGAATGTGCATGGAAGGGTAAGAAATAGGTGTTCAATTTAGGAAATATACTCACACACAGTTTCTTAGATAAGTTATGTGGAATATTTACAACGGATCAGAAAAAAGGGGAATTTTCTACCTGTTAATCCAATTATAACTAGTCATAGCACAGTAGGCTGAGTGCTAGTATGAACGCGATGTTTCTCCTATAATGCTTTTGGTTTCCAAAGAGAAGGGATCCAGTAAGGAATATCAACATTTTTTGTATTACAGAACCGTGTGCCTTGTGGTGAAATGTACATCCTTAATTATGCTGCTTTGTTCAGTTAAGATAGCACTTACTTGTGTTTGTTTTAAAGCAAAGACTTCTGACTAGGTGCACAATAGGGGATGACTGTGTTCCGTAACCTCTCCTCTGTGGTTTGTGTATCAGCTTTAAATTCTTGGTACAGTTAATCTGTAGGAAGTCCGATGCTTCTGGGCTGTAAGGTGTGGTATGCACACACCGAGCAAGTGGTGTTGCACCAGGCAATTAGCAACACAGAGCTAATACCATCTCCATTCTGGAATTTAGCCTAGGAACAAGGATCACTGGGAGCAGACTGCTCTGCCAGAATGATTGCTGCAGCCTTACTTAGAGAAGCATTCCTCTTTCCCAGATTGTCTCGGGAGTGTGTCTGTGAAACAGAAACTGTTTTAATTGCAGGAGAGAGCTTAGCAGCAGCCCTGGGGTATTTCCATGTTCTGAACACGCATACCTATTGTGTGTGTAGCTGGGGGTCATGGGAAAACACAAGGAGTGAGCCACTTCCAGCAACCAGAGCACGTCACCCTACCCACTGCTTGCTTCCTCTAAGACCTTTGGAGGATGAATTGCTAGTAGCAGGCTGTAGAACAAATTAATATTCTCACCAAGCCGTTTTTGACAAGCAACCTGCAGAAGAAAACACTGCCTTGTACTGTGTAGTCCTTCCTTTCTACTGTGAAGTTTTCACATAGTTTATGAAAATAGCTGAATAGATAACCAAATAAATACCATTGGAGGAAAATAGGCACGGCATTGACCTTGTGTCTGTCTGGTTTTGTTGGTTTTTTTCTTGCCATCTTACATGTTTTATTTTCCTGTGAGATACAGCTACTTCAAATATAGCTGTTCATATCAGTTGGCAATAGAAGGTGAACAGGACTAGCTTGAGCTTCATTTCATGATTCCATTAGTGAACAGTGAAAACTAAGTGAGGAAGCCCAAGTTCCACAGTTTGTTCCATGGAATGTTTTTTATGGCATGTGTAAGATGACTGCAGCACCTGGTATTTTCTGTCTTTTCAGGTACACTGTAAAAGTCTGCTTTGTAAGTTTATTATTTGTTTGCATTAAAATTCAGTTAATTATGGATACTTCAGTGTCTGTTTGGAAGATGCTTGTAAAATTAAAAGTAAGGGTAATTATGTTGGCTCTCTGCTTGTCTACACAAGGATGAAACTAGCTGTCAATTTACTGAGAGGGTTGAAAATCACTGGTCATGGTTAGAGTTTGCACTTATAATGAGGTGCATGAGGAGAAGAATGTCTAGAGTTTAATTTTTGACTTAAAACAGGTATTTTATTGCATAGCTTTAGTCCTTTATTTGACTTCGTCATCTCTAACATGAAAAATCATTTTTAAACATAGCATTGAGTAGTGAGGCTTTTTCCATACACTCAATTATTTACAGCTTCAAACACATGGTATATTTATATGTTAGATTTATATAATTTATAAATCGTGATTTATTTTAGAAGTTTATAAACAAATGCTAAGCAATGAGATCCAGTGCGAAATGTAATTTGGTAGTGTTATATTATATATATATATAATAGTTATGTTACTGGTAAGGGAGAACAGGGAGACAGGAGAGGGAAAGAAAGGATGGCGGTTTACTTGTGAAGAACCAAGTATGGAAAATTATTATGTGAATTGTTAGTATTGGGAAAAGTACTTCCTCAGCTTACAGCAGTGGGGACAGCTTGCATGAGAAGCCAAGACTTTAGCACGTATAAGATGGTGTAATAGCAGTAGTATTAAGAAACAGAACCATATTGGAAGACTGAAGTGACTTGAGCTGATCTTAATGTGGGATGTGGGTGGTGCAGTAATTGTGGGTGGCTGATTCAGGGACTGCCTGTTCAGAGCTGTGTCTAGTTCTTCTGGGTTGATGCGTACCTAAGCCTTATTTACTGAGCAAGGATTTAATTATGGGTGAAGTGACGCTGTCGTGGTTGCCTGTCAGAGTTTGAATGTTTCACTGATATTAATGGTTTTACCCTTCAAACTTAATTAGATGTTTGGTGGTTTGTTTTGAATAGCCTAGGGAAGTATCCTAAAGTCTTTTTGAGGTTTAAAGCCTACACAGCCTGATTTTGCACCATCCCCTTCTTAAGCAGGTGCTTTTTCAATTCAGAACTGATTCACACTGACTGCTGAAGTACCGTGGTTTCAGTAGCTGAAACTGCAGCAATGAGTCTCCATTACTTCAGACAGGGTATGCGAAACCACGAAGAAATGCCCTTGTACCACCAGTAATAAACCTGTTTTGAGGTCACGTGAAAACTATACAGTAGAAAGGTTTAGCTTTATATCGGAGAAAGCTGCTTTAAGCAGAATTTCTCTACTCTCTTCCTGAGATCCCTTGCCCCATATGATATCTTCCTCTTAGGTACCACAGAAAGCAGAAATCCTGTTGTCAGGTTGCCTTCAGTGGGTAAATTTGTCTCCTCTTTTTTCTGTTCCCTTCAATATCTCAATCCTGACTTTCTTCCTCTACATGAATTTGATTACCCTGACTCTCCAGTTCCTCTTCTTGCGTTTTGGCCAGGTTGCTTTGTTTGCTGTGCTGCCTGGGCTTAATAATGCTAAGGGATGTAATGGACATGGGTGTCTCTGGGAAACAGTAGAAGGTTTTGAGTCTGTCTGTCTTGTTTGGTTTTTCTCATCATGCTTTATCTGCATGCTTTTCCAGCAGTGCAGTTGCTGGAAAAGGCCAGTTCAGCCCTTCAGCTCTGTAGGAAGCAGGATAATTGCTTCTGAGGACACACAGGATCTGATTAGCAGTAGGAATTGTTTGGAGGTGGAATATGCATAGTGCAGATGGGATCTTTGGTGAATTAAGCTGTCAGTGCTTAACAGCTTTCTGCTGAATACGTGCAAATTGGAATCCGGCAGAAGTCACAACTTGTCTAACTGGGTTGAATTTTGACAGGGGGTAGCAAAGGGTGTATTTTTAATTTTTTTCTTGTATTTTTGTTAGAGGAACATTTTTTTGCCAAATTCTATGTCTTTTCACCAAAATATATAGATCCTGGGGCATACTCATGAAGCAGTTGTGTAAGAGCTTTTATGTTTGGTTTTTAAACTAAGCAAAATAGATCCTGCCTTTGTAATATAGGAAAACTATCTGAGAAAAGATGGAATTTTTTCCATTTAAATGTCTTTCATTTTTCCCCCTTCACCTTTGCAAAAGGAAGGGAGAAATTGACTCATCAGACGCTTGGTTTATGTGACTAATTTAAGTTTAGCGATATTAGGTACAGCCTTGAAAACTGTCTTATGGTCAGACAACATAAAAACCAATTTATATTTATTCTCTGCATGGATACCGTGCTGGATTTTAGAAAGCAGTAGTTTTCACTTACACTTGCTGTACATCTTAAGCAAAATAGCACCTTTTATCTTTTTAGAATTATTACACTGAATTAGTGTTCCGAAGTATGTTCTGTGCACAGCTAAATTTTACAATTATACTCCCTGCTGGAAAGCATTAGGGAGTCTTCCAGTGTAGTGTAGTGCCTTGCTTCTTGTGTATAGATGAACACCTCAGTGTGTGTATGTGTACATATATGTGGATGGATTACTTTAATATAAAAAGGTATTTCTTACTGTTTATTGTAATACATCTTATTTTCGCATTATCAATTAGTGAGAAGTTACAGGAAGTCTTATAGATACAGTGTATGTAGATACTCACAAATTAAGTGTAAATAGATAATATATATAACTGCTAAGTGTGATTTTTTAAAAAATTTGTAATGGAATTACTGATACTAATGTAAAAAGTGCTGTTGTCTTTTTTGGATGTAATTATAGTTTGCTTACAGCTCAAAAGACTATAAATGTTGTTTTAATGCCTTTATTTCTTGCAGGAAACATGAAAGAAAACTGAAGCATGATGAAATACGTAAGAAGTATGGTATGTGTAATCTTGTTTTGATACTGTGTCTAAGTTGATTCCTTTTCCATAATTATTGTTAAAATTCACAGCAGAAATAAGCCGCTTTATGAGCGGCAGAAGTAATCAAGTCCAGTTTTCTACTGGTGCCTGTCCTCTGACACCTGAACACCTGATCTCGGCACATTTATGCTCCTGTTCTCTTCCTGCACTGACTGCCCAACTGGGCAAGAAGACAGTGTGCTGGATGGGGTATTTGCTTGGGATGGGCATTTAAATATATTGATTAAAATAAGTGGTTCATTCTGACTGTTCCTAAATAAGAGGACTGACTTTGAGGGCTTTTTTGTTTTGTTATTGAATGTGATAAATCAGCCTACTTGAACTTTGCTACTGGAGTCATGCCTACTGAAGGAGGAGAGACTGACTAGTAGATGGCAAGCTTTTTAAGTCAAGCTTGAAAAAGAAGGGATGAGGATGCAGCCTAAAGTAGGGATAATTTTGTTTTGTTTTGTTTTGTTTTGTTTTTAAGTGGAGCTGTGGTCCAGCTGTGGATGAATATCACAAGACTGTAGGACCTGCTGTGTTGTATAGGAGGCTCTTATTATGTAGGCTTGTCAGTGCTTGCACTTTTCATTTGATTGTTCATAGGGTTAATAGTACTGTGTATTCAGAGACAGATCTGCTAAAACTCTGCTGCATTTTTTATTATGCAAATTGCACTAATGTCAGAGAAGGTGATTCTAGGGATCTGAACAGTCACTCAAAGCTGTTCATTTTCATCCTCTTGTTAAACTGATTGGCAGAGTCTAGGAATGCCTTCATGAATCTGCAGCCTGCCCTTTGCCTGATGCAGAAGTGATACAGACAAACTCTGTAGGGATTTCTCTGCCTGGGGAATGTTTGTAAAAGAATTATCCTTTGCTGGAATGGAGGAAAACTACACTATGAAGCTTGAGCTACAGGAGAAAGAATGTTGTAGAAACTGGAAGTAATTTTTGTTAAACATCTGTCATGGAAGTTGTTCTGTGGTATTTTATAGGATAATTAACCCTATATCTCAACCACAGTTCAGTTTCAAGAGGTGTTTGAGTGGTTGACAACACTAGTCCAGTAGAAAAAAAAGCAAACAAAATCCAAGCGCAGCATAAAACAACACAGGCTTTTTGTGTTTGTTTCTCCTTAGAACAGACCTCACAGTCAATCTCAGCAAGTTTGAATCATTGGGAAAGATCTGGTGAAGAACTTAGGGCAATGGTTATGTCCCCACAATCACTTGCAGCTCTCAGTGCAGATGTACCTTTGCATCTCCTGGATGCAGCCAAGGTGCAGGTCCTGGGTGCGGTATCGCAGTTCCCGTATCAGAGCCTAGCACTGGGGTTCAGTGATGTGAAAGCTGCATTGAGTTATATTCTGTTTGTGAAACCAGTTCACTTGTCTCTGCATGGCCCTGCATTTTACTTAAGACAGTTGTCTGTTCAGTGCCTGACTTTCAGACCTTTGTGGAGTGCTTTGCTGGGTCTTGTTGGAGTACTTGAGTTCCCGAAATCTAAAACTGTATAATGCAATGCCTCTGGAATACATGCATCAAATTCAATAAATCAAGTATTGCTTGTAGCTATATAGCACACAGTCTTAGGAGAGCTTGTCATTTTGCCTCCACTATTGTGAAATTAATGAGAAACGAGTCCGTACGTTCATTGTGTTAATGGAAAGTGTTCCTTCTTGTAAGAAGTCAGACATACTTCTTCCTGCAGTTGTTTTGCAGTGCAGCTTACCTGCACAAGATTGCAATTGGACTATAAAACTTAAATTTTGTTAGCAGAGTTCTGTTTAAAGTTTATTGACAGGTTTGCTGTATTGCCTAAGCAAAGATTAATTTATATTATCAGATACATTAGTTTGAGGCCTGAAATCTCGTGGTTAATTTTTGTCTTAAAGAAAAATCTAAGTCTCACATAAACAAATAGAACATCCTGAAAGGATATATGTAACTGAGGAAAAATGAAGTACAAAATATGTATAAATTTTGAAATCCAGAAGTATAATTGCTGTTGTATTCAAGAGTTGTATTCTGATAATATGCAGACAAATGATTGTCAGAATAATTCAGTGAGACATAAAGTAGACTTGGATCTTCTGTCTACATTTTTTATTGTCTAGAAAATACAGATGTTAGCATATTAAACATAATCTAATAAAAATTGCTGCAAATAATTATGGAGGCACTAGATTATTTTGCACTCTTACACACTGCAGAGAAGATTCTCAGTTAAGTAGGCATGGATGAGTGGCAGAATGACAATGACTTTGTTAACCTGACTGTAGATTAAGATGATCACGCCTGAAATTTCAGTATTTGGTTGGCTTTAAGGGAATGCCTTTTTCCCATTTCATCCCACAGCTTTCCATACCTCATTTAAATGGTAATTACACATTTATAATGCACTGCAGGTGTCACTCTAGCCACAATCCTTTGGGAGTATTGGAAGCAATAGAGAGCTTTAGCAACCAGGAGTACACATTTTCAATTGTTCCTTTGTTGCACAATTTGATAGTATTTTTCATTTGCTCACATATATGAATGCAATATGATTACACAAATTATATGTTGACTCTTAGGAAAAATTTAAAGTAGAATTCAGAGTACTTTGCAGCTTGTGTAGTACACAAAGGAACTACAATTTAATTCCTGCTGCATTTGCTTCTATTGTGTGTTCAGTATAGCATTAGTGAGAAGCTGTTTTATTATTTATTTCAGGATTTTGCCTAGTATTAGTGGAAGGATTTTTTAAATTTAGTTTTTGCAAAATGATTACCATTTCATTGCTTTAGTTCTGCAAAGGTTTTGATCATCTATTTTAATATGTAATCCTATCTTGTTTATTTTATGTGAGACATTGATTTTTATATTCAGTAGTTTATCACAGTAAATGTTTCTTCTTTTCAAGGCGGATACTTTGCCTTGACCTTCTTTAGTGTTCTGAATGCAAGGCAGGAGAACCTTGCATTGCCAAACACTGAAAGCTATTTAGTTTGTTTGTTAAGAATAGAGTTGTTAATCTGGGTGGCTAAAAATAAGGAGGAAAAGTTTAATAAGGGGTGGAGACATGCAGCAGACTAGGTTGGGGGTTTTTTTCAGCCATACCGAGTCTCTTGTAAGTATTTCACTTGTTAATTCTTGTTTTGGGCTGTGTTGATACATGATGAGAGTCAGATCTCAAAGACTGGGGACCTGCATAGTTAGATAGTATACAATATAAATGAATATGCTGGAAAGACATATTAATTTCTTTTGACCATTGCTTTGTCATTTCATATTTAGTAAGATGCCTCATTATTTCATACAAGCTAATGAAAGATACTTGACTACTATACCTTCCAAATTTTTGAGTGTTTCTTGGATACTGCTAAGTAGGTCAAACACTAACCTCAGAATGAGGGTAAATAGGAGTAAGAACTTTTAAGTGACCTGTGTATCAATATTCAAGTTCACCAGTAACATGTAATGGACTTGATTGCAAACAAGGCTCCTGAAGATACAAACATCTGGTTTCTCTGAACCCCTGAGGGTAAATGACAACTTGGGTAGTGACTCTCACGTCAGACAGGAAACAGTCAAGAGACAACTCCCAACTGGTTCAAGGCAGCAGGAGAGCTTCAGCTGAACCAGACGTGCTGCCCCATTAGCATGGGCTGCCAGCTCCTCATAGTGGCACTGGCAGAGCGGCTGTGGCAGCTGACAGAAGCTTTTTATCATGCTCCTTTTTTTTGTATGTCTTTCCAAATAGTTTTTGTCCACTTACTGGAGCCTGATACTTCTTCAGTAAGAGTTGGTGCAAGTGATGAGCTACTGTCTCACTCCTCTTACTTGATGTAATTGTATGATGTTCTTAAAATGCTGAGGACAAAAGAAATTTAAATGCTGGATGGAGGTTTGAGAGCAAGGCTGAAAGCAAAGTGTATCAGGTATTGTAACCCCTGGTTATCCTCATCTGGAAGGAGGGCTTGCCCTTTCTCTTTGAGTCCCTTTTTCCTGGGAGATCAATTTCTGAAGTCAGAACCAGTAGTATTCACACTAGATTGACCCATAGTTCTTAAAACCTATTTAGTTCCAGTATTCTGTGATGAAACAAATGAGAGTACTTCAAGTTAGGCATACTAATGCCTGGTTGATGATGATTATATCTGTTCATTCCTAAACATAATTCAGTAAAAGTAAGGCAAGTACTACTGGGAATGGCATTTGCAGTGAGGAGTAAAAGTGACACGTTCACTTGAAATAGAGGATTTGTTTCCTGAAATGGCTTTTAGCTGAGTGTTTTGGGGCAGGGGAAGAGAAAAGTATATTCACTCCTCCAGATGGTATGGGAAAGGTTTATCAGGACTCTTACACAAATCCTCTGGTTAATTTGAAACTGGCACTACTGGATGTAGAAAATCTTTTCCATTAGATTTCAGCTGTTTAAGCTGTAAAGAACAGTATCTAGTGTTTTACTATGCTACTTTCAGACCTATGAAGTGTTGAGTATGTGTCCGGAATGAAATATCAAAAAAATATAATAAATACTTTCCAGACTCTATAGAGAAAAGTCTACAGGCTATGTTCATTTTGTCAGAGAATGTGGTACCACCTCTTGCCACTTTGTGGAAAGCTTTTTGAAGTTAGGTGCATTTATTTGTAAATGGAACTTAATGAGTGCAGGGAGTTTATGCAGTGGCAATTGTAATAATAATAATGGTAAATTCTACTATTGATACTGATTTTCTGTAAATGTTGTGTAAATGTGTTTTGTGTTTCAAAGGGGTGAAATACAGGAGTACTGCAGTTTTCTTTTTAAATTGGACTACTCAGTTGTGTTTCAGGTAACTAAACATTAAGATCCATATATCCTGAGTGCCAAAATATTAACAAGTCTGGAGGAAGGCAGGGTGGGGGGATAGCGATGGTCTGGGAGGAAATAAATGTTTCTTCTGTTGTTGGGTTAGGGTTGAATTAATGCAGGAATGTTACCTGAAGGCACTAAAGGTTGAATGGCAGGCCAAGGATAAGAGGGGTTTTTTTATTGTGTATTAGCTTTCTTGACAGCTGGAATAGACTTAGTGGACATCACAGCTCTTTGTTTAAATACATGAAAGGTAAGATTAAGAGAAATAACCACTGTTTAAAAGTTTAAAAATATAAAAAATTCCAAAATCTGAAAGTATTGTATATTATTTTTGACAATTACGCCATCTAAGCCTATTCTTATTACACAAGTGCTTAAATCTTTATTTTTTTCAAAAAGAATTACAGAAAGGGATAGTACCTCTGATAAAGGTACTATACCAGGTAAATAGACTGTATGTCATGTTACATGGCTGAAGCTTTTTAAGTGTTACTGGCTTACTCCATGGACAAGTAAGGGTCATTATTATATGAGGCCTAGTTTTGATACTAACATTTTACAAGTTGACTGCTGGTAATCTTGTTTATTTGAGTGATTATAGGACTTTTCATACTTTTTCCAAATATTTACTGTTCCCTATCAGGTAGTTAGTTGCAGTAACTGATACAGTAATCAACACTGAGCAGTTGTGCTGCTTGATTGACATCTTAAAATAACCTGGCAGTTCAAATGAAGCTCACCAACTGCATGAGGTAGGAAAAAGTGTAGTCTGCCTACAGCACCATTAGGTTTTGATTTTCAGATAAAACAGTGAATGTTCAATATCTGTGTGCAGGTACATGTGGAAAAGAGATGTGGTGTGAAAAGGACTGAGGGGAGTTCTCACAAGGTTTGGCAGTGACTAGAAAAAAAATTTTTTTCACTACTGTGAATCTGAACATTTGTGATTTGGTGTTGCTCGGCTGCACTGTCTTCTGTCTCCATGCCTGGACAAATGAGCCACAGAGGAGTCCTTGTCATACATCAATATAAAAGTCTTGGCAGAAAAGATAGCAGTAATGGCCTTTCCTTCCACACCAGAAGGCCAGACTCTGGACTCTTACAGGACTCCTTTATTTTTGGTCTTCTGCCTACCCCAGGTTTGAATTGTGGTTTAAAAGTCTCTTTGAAATAATTACTGTGTGGAACAGCAGTTGCTCAGCTAGCCCTTACAGAGGATGCTCTGCATATCCAGGCACTCAGCATAATTGGATGGCTTTGCAGTGCTTTCTGTGACAGTATTCAAGTATAAAGTCATTAAGAATCCTTGTGATGGAAACATACTGCAACTTGGAATAAGTGATGCTCTTGTTCTGGTCCCTGGAGGTTTTAGTGCACGTAAGAAGTGGTCTTCATTTTTTCTGAGAGATTATTGCCCTGTTGCAGAAAAGATGTAAGTGGCTGAATGTGACAGATGGTTGGGTATAATTGAAGTAGAACTAAGTCAAAGTAGCAGCATCTTACATTTTAAAAGGATGATGACCTTATAGTCACTTGTATTTATAAACTGGCCACGCAGAATCTGTTCTTGAGACATCTCTGTGCTTAAGTTTTTGTCAACTTGACTCTCACAAGTGCATTTTTTGGGATATACCTCACAAATGAGAAATGTTTTTTCCATAGTAATTTTTCATAGAGAAATGTTCTCTCCTTGCTAAATCATGAAATACTTATTCGTGATTATAGTCTGAGAAGTAAGAGTGCTTAGGAACACTTTCAATTTATTATAATACTTGAGTGTTTAGGTAATAGAGCAACTATTACAAGAATTGTCTTTTGGATTTGTTACATGCAGTACCTATTGTAGTGAAGTCAGTAACTCAAAGTTTTTCTGTAATAAGAAAATGATAAATGAAGTCCCATTTTGTTTTACAGGTCTTCTCCAGGATTCTGATAACCCCTACAGCAGATTTGAGAATGAATGAAGATGAGCACCTTCCACAAGAGCTGTAACCCCAGAATCCAGGAAGACAGTTTGTTTTCACTTGCCCTTTGTGCTCTTTCACTATAGATTTTTTTTCTCTCCAAAGTATTTTTTTCCTGGTTGTAAAACTAGAAGCAGCTGAAGACTTTCTGAAATAACGTTTCCATCTTCTACCTATATAGAACTAATTTTTTATAAATGTTTGTTGTTGAAATGTTTGCTGAAGTTTGTTGGTTATCTTTCCTCTTCTTAAATCTGTATTTTATTACTTGATTTAGATGGTTAATAGTCACAATAATGTGTTTTGGTTCAGTCTTAACTGCCACTTAAAGCAGTTGTTCTCATGTTCCTAAATAAAGAGATTATATATATATAATAAAAAGCAACATGGAAGCACTGCTCCACATAGCAGAAATAGTTGATGAAAAGCACATCCTGCCCATTCTTGTGGGTGGAGGTTTTTTTGCCTGGAAAAAGACCTTCCAAGAGTGTAATGTGTAAGGGTTGACAGAGAGGAACATGTTTGTCTTTGAATAATTAAATTCAGTTGTGGGAATGTTAATAAGTACTTTGGATATAGCACTGATGTGAAAAAGAAACCAGTTAGCAAAATTGGAAGAAGGTCATTCTTGAAACAAACATAGTTACATGTTCCTAAATTTAAGAAACGTCAGTCTGTGTGAACATTTTTTTCTGCAAACTTAATGTATGTTGAAAAAAAAGTGTAAAGTTGCCCATATTCTGCAGTTTACCAGGGCTGACCCTGGCCAGCAGCTTAAGCACTGCCCAGCTGCTTCCTCCCTCCCTCCCTCCCTTCCTCCCTCAGGGGGATGCAGGAGGGAATGGGAGCAGCAAAGGGTTGAGATAAAGGCACAGTAAGTGAAGGAAAGGAGGGAAGTGGAACAAATTCTGCAAAGACAATTGCCACCTCCCAGAAGCAGACCTCTGCCCAGCGTCCCCTCCGTTTTTCTTAGTGAGCCTGGAATAGGGTCAGTTCGGGTCAGTTTTGGCCAGCTGTCCCAACCATGTCCTCTCCTAGCTTCTTGCTAACCTCTGGCCTACTTGCTGGAGCAGGCAGAGTGGGGGTAAAAATGAAACAGTGATGCTGTGCAAGCAATGCTCAGCAAAAGCCAAAGCACTGGTGTGTTAGCAGCGCTGTTCCTGCCACAAATCCAAAGCAAAGCAGCACCGTAAGGGTCACTTTGAAGAAAATTACCTCAGTCCCTGCCAGACCCAATACAGTAAGAAGGCAGTATTTTTTTTAACCTTTTATTGTTCTTTTGATATTTCCATAATGTGATTTATTTCCTGTCTTTCTTTTCATGGAGGTGTTTCCTTGAGCACTTTTAGTAGCTTACCAGTATATGTGACAAGCAAAGAGCTCCTCTGTGCCCCCAGTCTAATTGTATGTTCCCATTTATTCTTTACACTTTAAATCACCTCCTTTGCTGTTTATCTCTTAAACAAATGTACAGTATTGAAGATGTTTCTGTTATTTTTTGTCCACATTCCTAAAATAAACTCTTTAACATCTTGAATATGATTCTGTGTACTTCTGTTCTTCCATACAATTTTAAATTAGCTTGATTTCAAAGAAGTTACCCAGTATGACTTTGGGAGAAGGAAAAAGATGCATTTGTGCTGGTTGTCGCAGGAATTAGATTATGCCTGTGGGTGAGGATGTGAATTGCCACTCCTTACAGTGTCAAAGAACTTGCCTCTACTTAGGTTTAGTAAATATCACATCACTGGTTTTGGTACAGTGTTCTTTCACTGGCTTCACCTCTGCAAATTCTTCCTCTGTATAGAGTTTCTCAGGAGTTTATAAAAAAATAGGTTTCCCACTTCCTGAATCTGTATTGTAATTAGTGGTAATGAAATATTGGTCTTTTTTCTTTTTCCTTTTTTCCTTACCTCATATTTAGCACTTTATTAGTAGGCACTGTGTTTAATTTTGTGTTTCTTTATCTATAGTCAGCCATTGTCAAATCTGAAGTATTATTCAAATGCCTGTCTTAGAAGAATGATGGTCTGTGATAAGAGTGAGTTGATAGTGTGGAAATGAAACAATCCCTGGAGATAACTTTTGCAAAAATGATGAAGGTCTGCCGGCTGTCTCATGGCCCAAGTAGCGACATTCCTGACTTAATAGAAAAGCATTTTTCTTCAGCACCTGCTACAATGTACAAAGGACTGTCATGTATTCTATCAAAAAGGGGAGGAGAGACAACCTTTCTTACCATTTGAAAGATGGTGAGGTATTTGGAGAACCAAAATATTTTGAGAAAAGGGAACAGGAGAATTAACATTCCTAAGTTGCAGTTGTGGTCTTAAAAAGGTAGCAACGGTGGTCAAATTTACCTTATATTAAGCCTTAACTTTAGTCTGTAGTTAATACAAAATCGTAAGCTGGACATCTAATAGGGTATATTTTTGCTTGCACAGTTTAAGACTATTAATTTAATGAGACTACTGTGGACACCAGCCTTAGAGCTTAATAGAAAATGCAAAAATCCTCAAAAAATCCCCAGACTTTTCAGATTATTTAACCTTTCTTTTCTGTGTTCATTGGAGCAAATAATTGGATGGAAAATGCCCTTATTTCAGTATATTAATTACCTTCTCTGCTGTTTTGTATGCCACTATTTCTTACATTGGCTTACCACTAGAAGGGTTGCTTGCCTTTATATTTCAGTGTAGTCACAAGTAATTGGGAAAACAGCTGTAGAAAGAGGTATCATTGTGTCTTTGTTTCTCAGGTGTATGAACAAAGGCATTTATCATCTTCATCTTCAAGCATGTGTGAGCTTCCCCTCCTCCACACTTTTTCAACAAAGAAAAGGTATGCACCGTAATAACAAAATAAAAGTAGGGAAACAGCATAACCTAGGCCTGAAAGCTGTATCTCTTTATCATGTTTTTCTGATTTCCCCTTCATTC
Organism: Falcunculus frontatus; assembly: GCA_013398115.1. Lineage (NCBI taxonomy): Eukaryota > Metazoa > Chordata > Aves > Passeriformes > Falcunculus > Falcunculus frontatus. The sequence goes on along the minus strand of VZRV01005918.1, from coordinate 1,090,897 downwards.
ACAATCTATTCCCTTTCCTCTGTATTTGCACTTTTAGTGGTTATAGCTTGTTAATTTTAGTGGTGAAGGTATTGCTTTCTGAAAAGGCGAGCAGTCTGGGAAGTGAAAAAAATAAAATTTGCGTTTATCTTTCCACAGAATAGAGCCCCCAGTACTCAGAACTCATGTGGGACAGGTTTAAGAGTGATATTTCTGGATGTAATTTATATAAGTAAAGAAAGTTTTAGTAGATTGAAGCATATTGTTTTAATTTGTCTTAATGCAGGAACATTTTTGCCACTTCAGAAATCTTAGATTTGACGATTACTCCATTTAGTTGTCTGTACCATGTCTTTTTTAATTGTTATTTGATTATTAAGTATTTGTACAAAAGCAATTTTGGAAAATGGTCAATTATTTTTTCCTAGGGTATCTTTGTTTCAGACTCCCATACATAGATTTCACCATGTATCCTTTCAAAGTTTCTTGTTACGCCAAGCAGGTGCATGAGGAGTGGCTCTGGGCTGTGCGCCGGTGGCTTGCAACCCTAGGATGCCCCAGCTGAGTTGCTGAACATGCAGTTCCCTAGATTTGAGCTGCTCCAGAGAGAAGTGGGACAGAAACAGCTAGGATGCTTTTCTTGCTGTGTTTCTGAGTGTCAGGGGCCAAACGGGGACAAAGAGGATGAAAGACACTTTGAGAAGAAATGATGGGGAGTGGGGAAGTCAATACTTCACTGGGGAGACAGTGAAGTGGGCAGCAATTGCATATGGCTGTGCCCACAGTTCCTGCCTGAATCTGAGCTTTATCACCTTTGGTTTTGCAGTTCTAATCAGCCAGCATCTCTGACTGCCTGTGCTTCAAAGCATGAGCTGGGGAGGTTACATGGGTGGAAGCTTTTCAAGGCTCACACAGGCTCTCATCTTTCCAAATGCAGCAGGGCCCATCTTGCTGTTGATTTATTTATCCTTTCTGTGGGTGATAGAACGGCCACTTGTAGGGCAGAGAGGAAGGAACTTGTCAAAAGTATGTAGAGAGTGGCATGTCAGGACTGAAGTATCTCCAGAGTATTCCTAAAGTTGTGTTTCTGCTTGGTGGCACTTGACAGAATCCTCTGAGACCATTCCTCAAATGTTCCTTTGCACAAAACTTGAAAGAAAGGATCATGATTCTGATACCTTCAAACAACATTGAAAACCTTTTTTTTATTTTAATGGCTTCACATGGTTTATACTCAATATCTAGCTGAGCATTTGGTCTTTATTGTGGCATCATTAAGGCTTTGGACTTGGCATGAGAGATCAAATGTTTAAATGTGTAGAAGTGTACATTGGCTCTCAAGCCCAGAGTTTTATTTTGTCAACTCAGCATTAGCTTCCTGGCTGGGTCTTGTCGTGTGTCTCTGGTTTTGTGTGAGTTCAAGTGCATTTGTCCTCAACACACCTTAGTTATCAAGAAAAACAATCTCTGCTTTCTTTTCTGATGCTGAGTTCCTATGAGAGATGTTAAATGTCAGAGATGAGAGCAAAATTCTTTGTTCCAGTTTGACTCCTTGTTGCTTCGTTTAAGCCATGGTGAAGTGATGAAGGCTGCGATGTGTGCAAACAGTGAATGAGCCAAACCATCCACGAACCGGAAGAGTTGTGAGTTGTGAAGGGAGGCAAAAGGGAATCAATATTGGGAAAACACTAGAGCAGTGATCAACAAATGGTGTTCTCCTTTGCACACCTTTGATGAGATTTGTATTTTTGTATTTTCATACGTCCTGTCATCTTTAACAGAAATGAAAATATGCAACTACGCTGTATTGCTACATCCGAAATTCCCAGGTTGATTCACTTGCTGCATCAATAACCAGACTTAGTGTTTGTTTATAGGAAGGCCAGCTGAAAATCACAGACTTTCCTTTTTCCTATCTTACACAGTTTACAGAGAAGATATTTAGTGGTGTCTTAAGTGAGCTTCCACAAAGCAGGAAGGTCAGAAGGTAAGTCTAGACCTAAAGAAACCTTCAGGTGGATTTCAGCAGCTTAACAATTTATCAGTTTTCTGACTAGATGTCTCGACCATCAGTATGTATTATTAATCAAATGGAGTGACTTTTCTCTTGCTGATACAGCAATTGCTTTTAAACAAGAAAAAGTAATAGAGGGCAGAGTTTTTGAGCTGTCACTTTGAGTCAAGTGCTGGCATGGCAGATAAATGGGTGATAGACTAAGCAAAGTCACTTTGAGAACCCTGTAAGCTTAAATCTGTTTGTGTATTAACATGCTGAAGTAAGATGCAGGAAGAAGATAAAGATATTTACAGTTGGTCCAGAGGCTTGGTGGTTGTTTTTCTTTCTTTTTAATTTGACCTTCAGTCCAGTCTCTTCAAGGAGTTGTCAAGTAGCAGCATGGCAAAAAGGATTAGGAAACGTTTAATTACCCCAAATTGATGTGGATTTTCATACCACTGTTTCTGTCACAGTTACTGAGCTCAATACTTCTCTGACCTGCATCCCAAGGGCAACCTTTCCTATACCCCTAATGGTCACCTGGCTTGAAATAGTATCTGGCACTTGGTGTTCTCAGACCAGCCCTAGTTACTCATTTCCCGCGCATCAGTTCAGGAATCACACGCACATACCACTCTTGCCCTCAAGGAAAGGCCTTTAAGCTCCCATTACTTTGTTTCATTGTTTTTCCTTTTTATGAAAGTCACAATTATTGTTACCAGCTGACCTAAGTTCTCAGTCCTGGCAAAAGAGGGTTTGCAACATTTCAAGGTGGTATTCTCCAAGATGACAATTTTACCTCTTGTAATAACCTAGATCACTATGGTGTGAATTCAGATCAGTTGCACTGGACAATTGAGCCTGCTGTGGAAAAGAGTCAGCATGGCATCTGCAAAGGGAAATCCTGCCTCCTGGACCTCCTGGGTTGTAAGACGGTGATAATGAGCACACAGGGAAAATCCATTTGACTCCTAATAAATTTTCTTTACAAGCATATTTTTGAAAAGATGGTTTGTGGCAGAGCTGACATTGTTGCAAGAGACCAGTGCAGTGCTTTGATGCTTTATTTGAACAGCACACAGCCAGAGCGAGCAGGACAAAGGCTCAGCCTCAGCTCATTCTGGGACACGGTTGCTGCTATGGCTACATTGCTTCCACTACAGTTGCAGAGCAAGAGGAAGCACATGGAATTCTCATGGCACCATTTTGTCATGGCTGCATTTCTGGGCAAGCTGGTGAAGAGATGGCTCCTTCAGGCCTCCCCACAGATGCAATACCATGTGCAGAGTGGGCTCCTGACAGAGTTTGTGGTCTGGAAAAGCATTTCCATTCTTCAATACTCACCAGCAGAGATCAGATGCTGTGGATTAGGAGGGACTTCTTTCTGGGTTTTAGACTTCCTGGTCTCAGTTACATCCCCAAGTTTTCCCTCAAGGATTACTGTTGGTCTGATGGAATTTTTGCAAAGATCCAAATGTCATCATGGCAGTGTCATCCTCCTAAGTATCTCTTGCTGCTGCAAGGGAGCTTCATACCTGAATAACAAAGAGTAAAAACATTTAGAGAGCGGTTTTTTATCTTTTTAAAGAGACTGAACATCTAGGTTGCTAAAGTCATGACTAGCTGATGCTCTGAGTAGCTCCTGCTGAAACACAGACTTCATTTCGGCACTCAGCTCTGTCCTCAAAATGAAGTTGATTCACACGACTGTGAATCAACTGGTTGTAGGTTGAATTTGAGTCGGTGGGATCAGATAGACTATGACTACTAAGGGGGAAATACCCTAATTATCCTGAGGTAGTCAGGATCCAAGCCCATCTCCAATTTCCCTGTTATCAAAATTGCCATTTGCATCTGTGAGGAAAATAATATGGAAAAAAATCATGTTTCTAATAACAAACAGATCAACATAGGAATATATTCCTAAGGTAGAACCCCTCAGCCATGACGACTCCTGTCTTTATTAAATGTCTGTGTTCTAGGAATATCAGAAGCACCAGCTTCATCAGACTGTAATGTGCTTGATATTACCAAAATAAGTGAGTATTTTCCCCTAGAGCTAAGCATTCATATGGGCCCCTATATCAGATGAAGAGGCTGTTTAATGCTCTAACGTGGGGCCATGAAAGTGAACAAAGGATAATTCAAGATTATCCCAATGCTGTGCTAGTCCCCTCATCAAACATAGAATATGATGGTTAGCCAAAGCTGCTGAGGCTGGAGATAGTCCAAAACGGGCAATAAAATGGATGGCTGCAGGGAGTCCTCTAGCACAAGGGGGTTTGGGCCTTAAAATCAGAATGGTACTGAGGGATGGTACAAACACATCTTCACAGAGAAATTTGGAGAATCCCTTTTTCCATGGGTTAATTTTTGACCAGATGCATTTTGTTCAGGGGCTTTGCTCTGGGCTGCAGTGCCAGCGGTGCCTGGCACTTGACTCTGAGTTTTGTTACCCTGTGTAGGTAAAACTGTGACTGTCCTTTTAGCTCATTTCTTTTTACATAACTTGCACTGGTTCAGTCACTCGCCCTGCATTTCGATTAGTGGCATGAAACCCCTAATTGCCCAATTAGAATGTGTAATGATACTGTAAAAATCCCTATTAAAATGAGCAGAGGAATATTTTAAAAACCTTGTAATAGCAGTCACTAGACATGATAGTAGAAGAGGGAGGATAGATACATGAGGTTTATTACATGCAGATAACATGGTACTTTCTAAATTGAACTTCAAAGGACTATGCCGAGTTTATTAATGTAATTACTTATATGAAAAATTATCAGAATATAATGAATAAATTAAAAATGTTATCTATATAGTATGTTATGAGTGTAGTTTTTCAGACTGGAATGAAAAAGAACACAAAGAATTACAAGAATTTAGGCTCTTGTTTTCACATTCACGTGGCATTTAAAATGCTTCTAGATCCTTTGTTAAACTGTATTCTGAATCAGATTTAAACAGAGGAAGATAGAAATCTCTTTGCTTTCATTTGCTAGAGTACAGGAAGTCCGTGATGTTTTCATCATGTATTGCTTAATTTGGCAACTCAAACACTAGAACCCTCTCCCTCAGAGAATAAATAGAATTCAGAAACCACTGGGGTAGTAGGGAGGTAAATAAATGAAACCCTTCAACTCCTGTTGCTCACCTTCACTCGAAGGTGAGTTTTGCCATCTATGAAATTTGAGCTATTGTTCTCTATTTGCCACTCCTGGGGCAGGCACACAAGCCCCAGTGCCGGATCACAGCTGTGCAGGGAGTGCTCCAGCTGCCTGCCCATGGCCTGGCTATACCACCAGGGTGCTCAGACAGTGGAAGAAAAGCACGGTGCTGGCTTAATTTTCATTCATGAGGCAAGATTTTTCTTTTCAAAAGAACAGATTTTTAAACTTTGGAAAACATGAATAGATAGACTCTCCAAATAGACATAAATGTGTCAGACAGAGAAGGTATTTGATGCCCTCAGGCTAGACAGCAGCAAATCTGGTGATCAGACAGCCCCGTGATGGACTTGTATCCTGAATATGATGCAATTGTTCTACAGTGTTGGTTTTGATCATTGCATTGGTTAGCACTTCTCTTAAATGAGAGTCACAAGGGAACTGTCATTTGAACGAGTACATAATTAGATCACGTTGTGAAGCAAGAAAAGGAGCCATGAAACTGTCTTTTATTACAAATTTCCTTCCTGACATTCTTTTCAGTATACCAAATAGATTAAAATTACATTTTTCCTTTTATTCCCTAGTTGCATTACCTGATGAACTCCTATTCTGAAATACAGATACATGGCTTCAGCCAAATTAAGACAGACAAAAATACAGTTAATGAAGGAGAATACTGAAGCAGCAAGGAGCATAACTTGGGAACTGGGACTTGCAGCAAAAAATAAAGTACCAGGTATCTTTTTAATTCATTTTGAGCACAGTAAAGCAAGTCCTCTCTTCAAGTTATTCTCTGAAGATCTATGATACAAAACTGCTCATTTACTCATCATGAAAGCTGCTCAGCTGGGCAGAAGGCTAGAAGCAGCCTGATCTGTTTGTCATTACTGGGACCAATGTTCTTGTTGACATCAAACACAGACCATGAATCACAGCAGCTGAGTTGTTTATTTGAGAAGATAGATAATCTTTGGACAACACTGCACCACAGAAAGCCCTGCTAGGTCACTGGCTATCACTTCCCAAGGCCAGCCTCTAATCCTCGGTGTAAAAGTTGAAAAAAATAGAGTGATGCTGTGGAATCATCCTGGTTTTAGTAAACAATTAAAAAACCCCCAAATTTAGACACCACCCAACACTGAACTTGGTTAAATGACAGAAAATGTTCATCTCCAGTATCTGGAGCTGCAGAATCGAATGAACCCTCTGAGAGCAGCAGGAGGTCTGTGGTTGCTGTGCCTTGGAGCACGCTGCAGAAGGATCGGGTTTGCAGCGATGGTTGGGCACTACAACACTGCTGCTTTGAAAGTCCAAAATGACCCACAATCTAGAGAGAGACAGCACCAGGAGTATCTCTGTCATGCAGTAAATAAATACCAAGAGGTTACTCAACAGGTACATATCACTGCTGAGAAGTTCCTTCCTTCATTCTAATGCAGCTGTGGATATCTGCCTGTTCCTTGAATGACCCTGTCTTACACCTCCTAATCTGTTTTATCCTGAAGAATGTTCAGAATATGCTCCCTTCTCTTCTGCTTGATAGACTTTTCTCTGCTGTTGCTCTTGTTAAAAGGAGCTTCTTGTGACGACATCAGTGGTTCTGATTTACCGGCTTTCCATCTTTCCTCTTCTTGTTCTCAACAACAACTGAGAAATTGACTGGAATATTTTCATACAGCATAAGGTTCTTCTATGGCAAAGTAGCTGTCTATGAACTGGAGGCACTAGGTGAAAAGATGGGTCTAAGACAACAGAGATTTTGTTTCATTTAACTGGTGTGGAGGAATGAGGGCTTAGTGTCACCTCCTTTGGGATGCTTGGAGCACCACATGCAATTATGAGAGCCTTGTTTTGTGAACTCAGGAAGCTGGAATTACCAGGGGCTTTCCTTAGGACTGAATCACTCATAAACTTTTTTTTTCTGAAAGAGATTTTTCTTAGCAGGGACTCTGTCAAGTGAAACTTTCACCAGAAAAAAATTGCTTTGCAGTGAATTTGTCTTCTGAATCACACCTCAGGGCCCTTTTCCCCTGGGTATAGGCACTTATTTATATTGTGTATCACTTTTTATAAGTCTTAAAGACACATCCATGCCAGATGACTGTAACTGCAAGAGGAATTTCAGAAATATTGTAAATACTTTAGCAAGTAATGTGGGATTACTTACTTTTTAACCTCTTACTGTAATAAACTGAATCACACTGAAAGTCCTGTCCATTTTACCACATTTTATATGCTTCTGTTTATAAAGGAGAAATATAAAATATACCTAATCTGGAAATTTCTATACAAGTAAATGAAGTCCTGCTAGAGTAGCTTGTGACTGGTGAATGTTTATTATATGAACTTAGAAATAAAAATGGGAACCAACTTTTTATTTTGATCAATTAGACAAAAGGGTTAGGCACTTAATTTTAAATTTGAGGTCAGAGGACATGAGTGTATCCCAGGCTTGAAATCTGTGCGTTTTTAAATCTGATCTTTAAATCCTCAGTAAGATATATAACCAAAGGATATAAACTCTGAATAAAGTTAGTTGCAATATTGCATGTGTTTTGGGATAAATTAATTACTGATGCAAGCAGACTTATCTTGTAATAATCTGTGGTTACATATAGACCAACAACAATAATTAATTTGTGAGTTCAGTAGGGTACGAGTGATGCCTGGGGTGGCCACCTAAAAAGAGAGACTAGACAGGAATAAGGGAATAAAGGTAGGTAGCTATTTGAAGGGCCTTCAAGGTACACCCTGGGGTGTCAAAAAGGCTACAGCCAAGATGGACCCCAAGTCTCAAGTTCTTCACACTTTTATAAGTTTGGTCTATTTGCATATCAGGGTTAATTCTCCAACTAAAACTTCAGTTAATTATGTCATTTCCCCAAGTTTACCCCCCTTCTTAAGATGTTAGTTTACACATTTTGGGCCTAGGACAGTCTGGGTGTCCTTGGAGAGCAAGTTTGGAGAGGCTTGTTACGTCTAACTAGCGTGAGAGAACAGCAGCTAACAGGCTACGAGAAACTTCAGAGTTACACACTAGGCAGTACAGGATTTGAAAAATATAAAAGTTAAAACCTAAGGCATCACTAGGACCTCTTACCATGAAATTCTGAAGCCACTGTGCAGTTCTGGTTACCAGCTTTGTAGGGATGACTCAAAGGTCTTTCTGTCTATGACAGACTGACTTCCTTCTGCTCAGATCTGAACCTGCTTCTATGTGTGTCCAGCTGAATCATCCCAGTCCACTGCCTTCCTCTTCATATCATCTTCTCACCAATCCCTCTCTGTTGTGCCTCCTTGCATCCAGATCTGGTACCTCAAAAATGAAAGTTTCAGACTGCTTGGCCTTGGAGAGCGCTCCCTCCATCCAGCACATCTCACAGAATCACAGTCAGAATATTCTGAGTTGGAAGGGACCCACAAGGATCATCGGGTCCAGCTCTTAAGAGAATGAGGATTGAACCCACCTAGGCATTGGTGTTATTAGCACCATGCTCCAACAATATTTGCTCATGGTCCCATTCTCCATCACCTTTGGAGAGCTGTATGTTTTACAAACAATCCTTTCAAGAGGCAGTGGGATCCCAGTGGGGGCTGTTGCTGTGCAGCACTGGTCAAACAGTGCCCAGGCAATGCATGGAATGGACTCTGGGCAGCACAGCCTACAGGAGTGAACTGAAGGAAGATGCCACTAAATCTAATGCAGATGCTCTCTGCTCTGACTTGTTTCTCGCTAGTGTGTATGAACAACACTTCATTAAAATAACTTGTGTTGTCACTGGCTTCTAGGTCAGCCACCTTGAGTTTTCACAGCACTGTCCTGACAAGACTGTCACAAATGCCATAATTAGCTGGTATGCTTGGAGACCATCACAAATTTATTACAATAATCTGGGCTTTTCTCCTCCTAATTTTGCAGGAGGTCTCACCTTTTAGCATTTACTTCATACATTATTAAAAAAAAAAAACCAGAGGAAATTGTCACATCTAATTTTCGCAAAGGTCCAGGCACTTTAAATCTGGCAGCTCCTTCTTGTCCAGAGTGACTTTTCCTTTCTCCATGCAACTAAAATTCTCTTCATCTCACAGGCTAGCTGCCACAAGCTCCTAACCTTCAGTTTTGACAAAGGTTCTTTATCCTGCTTCCTAAATCTGTTTTATAGGTCATCTTTCCAGCTTATGATCCTGAGTATCTCTTTCCCACTTTGTTTCTTTCTGCTGCTTCTCCACCTTCTGCTGCATTAAACACCCCCAGCTTTTCTTTCCTTTTTAAACTCCTAATTACATAAATCCTTGCACTTCTAAGTTCTGCAGTGGCACCAACCCCTGCCTCTAATTAGTGTTTCCAGCTCTTCTTCAGTTGATTTTTCCTTAAAATGTCTTTATACTTTTTCCCTTAACTCCTGGAAGCAGGGCTTTAAACAAACACAAAGCCTCTCTTTCATCTTTCTCAAAATCACATATTTCCTGGGAGTTATACTCCATAGTGGCCAATTTGCTGTTTCTTGTGCTTCTGACTCATTTTGCAGATGATGGGTACTGCCATCCTTCAACTGTCGCATCTACTGTGACCGTCCTCCATTGTAAATTTTGGCTGCAACACTTTTGTGGTAGACACCATACCTGCATCACCCGCACAGATATCACTTCTGTGAGCCTCCTTATCGCTATATAAGCCCCCAAACAGCAACCAGAGCCTATGCTGCTACTGCACTGTAAAAAAGACTTGGACTGAGAGATCGGGAGCACTCATGTGTGCTGATTTTGTGAAGACCAACTATATTACAAGCTGGTAGTGAAGGACAGTTTTCAGTTGTGAATTTGTGGCACTTAATTTGTGCAGTACTTCGTTACCACAGTGATAGGAACTAAATAAAACTGTAAGATACAGTTTCTGAAACCTTCCCTCAGCAGGCTACCACGTGGGCTGGACTGTTTTTAACTGTCTTGGGTGCTGATTTGGGATGGGACTGAGCAGAAAGAACAAGCAAAGTTTTCCTGCATGCTTGAAGTCCATCTAGATTTTCAGGTTAAGAGGGCAGATCTCCATTTTGACAAAGCAGCCTTTCATGTGTAATACCTGCAAATATTTTGCATTATTTTTGAGGGAGAGTATAATGGGAGATAACATTCCCATCATACTCTGCCCTACAGATTCAACCAGTCCAAAAGGGTACAGAGAAATGTAAGTAAATTAACTCCAGCTGCTTCTACAGCATGCTTCTCTAACAGCCATTGCAAATGATTTAACTACTTAAGAAATGGGGAAAAAAATCTAAAAGCAGAGCAAGAACAAGTTGGGATATCTTAGAAATAAAGTAGGGTTAATATTTCAAGCTTATTTCCGAGATATATTAGTATATGGGTTTTTAATTTTACATGTAGTGCTTAAATATTCACACCTAGAATCAACTGGCTTTGTGTGCCTATGTGTTTTCAAGATCATGGGTTATCTACAAGAGGACCCTTGCCCATGAGAAATTTCCCCAGGCTGTGTATGTCAGTTATCATATTTTCCCAGCCCAAACCAGCTGGGCTTTGTATATGTAGAGGCACAGACCTTTGAGTTGCACAAATAATGCTACAGTGCTGATGAGATTTTCCTGCAAAGAAAACTTGTGTTGTTACAGTAAACACCCTTTATTCAATGTTTATTATAAAATGACGTGATTTACTTATGCTTTTTGAGTGCATCTGAGTGGATCAACCTCAGCTCTCCTGCTGTTTCATTTTGCATCATTTTCATTATGAGTATTTGTCGAATATTTTGGTGACTTCAAAACATTGGGGTCTAAAATCACAGTGGTTGAGGCCACTGCATATTAGTTTTCCCTTTTACTAGACTTTTATCAAGAAGGCATAAGAAAATAAGCTCATTCAAGAGTGTTTCCACTTATTTCACAGGAACGATATTCAGCATCAATACCATGTTGCTAGGTAGCCAGGTGATTTTAAACTGGAAAGCACCTCAGCTTATTCCTGCAAATCTAACATACCTATACTTGCCCAGCAGAATCTCTGACATGATACAATTTATACAGAAACATATATTGCGAAAGATTTAGGTTCATAATTAATAATGATGCTACTTTGTTAGTTTGAAGTAGGTAGGTTTCTGATACATTGTCATTCATGATTTTTTTTCTCTGCACACTGTATCCTCAATGTGATTTTCCTCCATCCTTGTGCACTAGGTCTGGCTGGGATGGAGTTAATTCTCTTCATGGCAGCTTGTACGACGCTGTGTTTTGGATTTATGACCAAAACAATGCTGCTGTATAGACTCTTTTCGCTATTGCTGGGCAGTGTTTTTACAGCATCAAGGCTGCCTCTGTTTCTCCTGCTGCCCAACCAGCGAATAGATCAGGGGTGCACAAGAGGTGGGGAGGGGATACAAGCAGATAAAGCCCAAATTGTCCAAAGCAATATTCCATGCTATACAACAATATGTTCAGCAGTACAGTGGAGAGGAGTGGAGTTTAGGTAGGCCAGCTGTCTTTTGCCTCAGGAACAGCCTGGGCATCTCTCTGTCTGGGGGAGTGGCAAGTGATTGCCTTTGCACCACTTATCTTTTGTTTTCTTTCTCATTCCACTTCTTTGCTCACAAAATTATCAACCCATGAGTTTTCTTGTGTTTGTTCTTACTTTTCCATTCTGTGGATGTGAGTAAGCAGATGTGCAGTGCTCAGCTGCCTACGGGGGTTAACCCACAACTTTGTGTCATGGCCAAACCAAAAAGAATCCATATCTTCATGGGAAATTAGCTACTCACAAACACCACAGGGAAGCTGCCTAACAGGGACAGGAACTACAAGCATCAAGGTTAAATGTTGTGTTTCACTTGCAGCCATTTCACCCCGATGTGATGACGTAAACTAAGAATGAAACAGAAAACAAGTGACCCCATATGTTAATACATGAAATAAAGTGACCACGAGAGGGTACTAGAGGTGTAAAACCACGGGTGGCTCAGCAGGTCACCTCTAACCAGCAGTCCAGAAAAGGCAGCAGGGAAAACACTTTCTTCCTGTTGTGCCTTTGGAGCCATGTGTGTGAACCTTAACTCATCCCTTCTTATCCCGCAGAGCAGGCTTTGGCAACAGCAGCCAGGCTGGAGAGGCAATACCTGGGCCTGTTTGTCCTCCGTTCATCAGCAGGGATGCATGGAATATCAACAAGGGGAAAATTTCCACAGGTTGATAAAAACTGGCATTTAATGGCAATCACCAATAAAGCAACATAAAATACATCAGCTCTGAGAACTTTTTGTGATGAAGAACAAGTTATGATGTGGATGCAGGTTACACAGGTACTGTTCTGCTATTGCCCAAGTTTAATTTTTGTCACTAATGCGTTTTGCTAGCAGAGCTTAAAGGTCATGTCCCTGAGGAGACGGCACCATTTGTGTTAGCAGAGCCTGGCTTTCTCTTCAGATAATAGTCATCTTGGACTGAGTATTATTAGAGGACGAGTGAAAGTGAGATTGGGGGAGGGGGGAGGAGAGAAGAGGAGAGGGGTGTGTTATGTGACTTTACATCCATCTTCATCACTGCAGGGTCACGAAAGGATTGCTGTGTGTTAACAAGCAACACAGCTCCAAGCACTCAGGTCCCAGATGCTGCAGCAGAGAGATCTTTTCAAGGTGAGCAGACTGGCCTAATGGAGAATGTCTCCAGCCAGGGAGATTTATGAAAATCTACTTTATATTGGCAGCAGAAGGCCTGACAAGACAGTGCTGTCCCCAGAGCAGTTACACTGACCATTCCATCTCCCTAGACGGCTTTCCTGCTTTCCTCCAGCGGATCATTTCATGCAAGGTCTTACTCTGCCCACACAACACTCCGAATCAATGGCACTAACTACCTCTTCCACAAACACACACTGCTTGTTTATGTGCTCCTAAGGTTTCTGAAATTCAAACACTTGGCCCAGGAATGTAACTTAAGTACACTTCCTTTCAAGAGCCCCTAAGGAGAAGTGTTACAGGGTTGGGGGTGGGGTGGGGGGACACACGACGAACGCTGGGCTTTAGGGAGAGCTCAGACCACATAAAATTTCCCCATAAAATCAACAGCAAGTGCCCTGAGATCTGGAGAGTGCACAGATCTGTGTTACACCCTGAGCCACCATCTGCACCATGCATCACGGATTTATTTTTCTGTCATTTCATCTTACCCTGCAAGTAATGAATAGCGCAGCCGTGGCTGCTCCATCTGCGGCAAGGAGACTGCTGGCACACCCTGTGCTCCAGGCCCATGACCACGCTGCTTGGAGCTCCAAACAATATGTTCTTTTACACAATAATGAACAAACTGCCAGCCCTGCTCTCTCCCCTTCTTTGGAAATAACCCACACCTCGGCATGAAACATTGAAACGATGAGGCTCCTGGCTTGCATGATGCACTGAGGCAAATGTTTCCTCTTGTCCAACTTGCAAGTGATATCTTGGCAACTATTTTTCCTGCACTTGATAATACTTATATTTGCAGAGTGATTCAGCATGACTCAGTGTCAGCAGCAGAGGCCAGGATTTGTAGTGAATTCTTACCAAAGCCAGGCAAGGGGATGCTTGGGTCATAAAGTAACTGTGAGCAGTTTTTGTTAAGGGTGTTTCTTTGGAGAGTTGATGTAAGAAAAGGTGCTGTAAATAATGTGCCTGGCTTTTTATTAAACAGATATCCTATTAAATGCAAACATGCTTTAACTTGGTAAAGGCTTGTGGAAGAAGCCTTTGGCAGCAAACAACATAATTTTGCATGTTTTTCATGTTAATTTTTTTATGCCACAAATTGTGAGACTTAAAACAAAGCTGAAATCCTGTCCCTACAAGGAAGCAAAACGTCATCATCAGAGTAGCTGCTATCTCTGTGGTTTGCTAATTGCGTGTTTCTGCTTTACTGGTTTCCTGAGATGGGTGGTGGAAATACAGAGATGAGAAATAAGAACCACCAGCCTATGAGCTCGATCAAAGCTACAGAAGTGATTCCACATTCCTGAATTCAATGAATTCTCAATACGACTGCCCTTGGAAACAGAAGAGGTTTGGGCTGGGGAGAGAACAAAGAGGGACTTTCACAGAAATATTTCTGCCAAATAAAGATCACGGTGGGAAGAATGACACAAATTGCAGGGTGCAGTTGGAGAATCTGTGCACAGCTGGAAGCTTGTCCTTCCTCTGGTGGAAACAGTCTGTGTAACATCTCTGCATCCTGAGGTTGTACGATTTTCAGAAGATAAGACCTGGGTTTCTCTCACTTTGGCACCACACTGGTGTCTAATTTAGCCAAAATTTCCATTGATTTAAAAGACCCTGACATATGCTTGTAGATCATTCCCAAGCAGCTGCAAAGCCAGATGCTTCTCAGAAATCTTGGGTTGCTTGTTTTTTCTGTGAAAGAAAGCTGAACCCACTGCAGTAACCTGGCAGAGACTTGTCCTTCACAAGTGATAAAGTGATAGTTTACTTAGAAATAGGGAGAAAAAAGGGACTATTGTTCCAAATTCACTAGGTGCTAGGATCTATGCTAATTCACTAGGTAAGACAGCATCTATCAATTAAGCATGGTTAATTACAGGTTCCTGAGAAGCTCTCCAAAATTATATCCCTAATTGCTGAAAGCAAGTTATAGACTGAATTATACCAGTGTTGGTACATGTCTCAGCCAAACAGCAGAGCTACCTGGAATGAATGGTGCACACAGAAAATGCAAAGGGCTCAAATGCTAAACTCAAATGCTAAACCAGGAGTTTCAGCTCCTGGAGCAGAATATTTTATCTATGGTGATGGCATTTTTCTCTCCACTCAGAACAGGGGTAGTAATGTCAGATTCAGACAAAGATCAAACCATCAGCTATTATTAAGGACTTAAATGTATATTTTTTTAAGTGATTGAGTTAAACATCCTCAAGCACTTGTGTCCTGCTTCCCTTTTTCCTTCTAGCACCCTTGTCTGTTTCTTCTTAATTTTCATTTTTCCTCCTTTTCTCTGCTCCGCTCTCTGCAACATTACAGTTTCCATCCTTTCTCAATTTCCTTCCATAACATGACATAGCCAACATTGGAAATGCCGTTTTAGCTCCCGTTTCAAAGATGCTAGCAGGGTCAAGAGGATTCACACTTCTGAAAACCTTTTTATCAAACTGTCTGTACATTCAGGGGTTATGCATAAGACACTTTACCGGCGTTACTTTACTGCTATATGGCAGGACAAGTTCCCTTCATCTTGTATGCCACGAGAGGTAAATGCATAGTCTACATATAGTAGATTAAAATAGATAATTGCAATTGATTTCCACCTCAAGATGCTGCATACTGTCCATCCCTGCTGCATTGTAATAGAAAGGTTCAATACCAATCCAAGAGCGCAGAGTTGCAGATGGCTTGAACCCAACTCACCTAAACACTTATCTAGACAAATGTTCTTCTAAAACTGAGCTTAGACACCATCTAATCCCAGTAAATTGTGTTAGCTAGCCTCATTAAAATCCAAGTTCATTTTAACCAGATAACATGCGTTAAAATACAATTTGAACCACAAAAACCTGGGCTTTAAAGTCTTACCTAACACATTGTTCTCAAAAAGTACCTACTTTATACTTTAGATTAGACATGACCATCCATTTTGATGGGTTAAACTGATTTATTTTTCAATAATGTCGGTTCAATTGAGTTAACAAGATCAAAAGCTCCCAACACTCATTAAGTTGCAGGCTAAGGCACTTGAAGGCACATTATCTGGCTGTGCGTGGAGAGGACCCCAAGTTTCAGCTTGACGGGCCGGGTGCTCTCGGCCAGCGAGGTGCCCTTTCCCCACCCGCCCCACCACAGCAGCAGGGGCAGCGTCCCCCACTCGCTCCCCTCCCCCGGGTGCCTCCTTCCCCCGCCAAACCCTCGGTCAGCCCTGGCCCCGCCGGCCCGGGGGTACCGCAGCGCGTCTCCAGAGACCGCGATGCAGCAGCGGGGGCGCGGACAGCCCCGGGCGGACACGGTGTCTCCGCTGCCCCTCCGAACGCCATCGTCAGCGCCTTCCGCGCTGCCCCCGCCCCGAGCGCTCCCGACGGGAATCGCCGCCTCGCTCCCTGCGCCCGGGACGCGCCGCAGACAGAGCGCATCCCTCGGCCCAGCCCCAGCGCTCCTCGCCTGCCCCCCTCACGCCCCCGCCGCCGCCGCCCTTCCTCCCCGGGGCTCCCCGGCCCGCCCAGGCTCCTCCTCCTCCTTTCTCTCAGCGCACCCTCCCTCCCTTCCTCACGCCCTCCCTCCCGCCGCCGGCGCCCGCAGCCCCTCGCCGGACTTTGCTTCTACTCCTCCATCTCTCCTCGGCGCTGCCCGTCGCCCCCGCCCTGCCCGCCGCGTCCGGCCGTGCCGGGGCAGCCCGGGGCCGGGGCGGACGGGGCTATGAGCCGGGCGCTGGCGGCGCGGAGCCGAGCAGCACCAGCAGCGGCAGCAGCAGCCGCGGCCGCGGCGTAGGGCTCCTTTCCCGGGCGGGACCGGGACTGTCCCGCGGCGCCCGGCGGCTCCTCGGGGCGCGGAGAGAGCCCCGGGGCCGGAGCGGGGGTGTCTCCCCCGGAGCCAGGGGAGCGGGGGTAGCGCCCGGCGGGAGGGGGGGTCGGCTCCCGATGTGTGACATGATCGACTCGCAGTCCGCCGAGAAGATCAGCAGGATGAAAAAGTTGCGGAGAACTTTGTCGGAGAGCTTCGGCCGAATAGGTGAGTCCCGCGCCCGGGCCCCGACGGCGCTGCCCGGCACCCGGGGGACCCGGCAGAGAGGGGACGGGGGGCGGTGGACTCAGCGCTGCTAGGCTGGAAACACCCGCGCCAACGCCGTCCCCGAAAAGCGTTTCTTGGGAAGAAAGCTCGGGAAATAAACAACTCTGGAAGCCCCAGCAGTGCTGCGTGGGTCTGTGATGGAGTTAGCCCAAAATCGGCTGGGAAGAACAAACTATAAATGATAGTTGGCTCACGTGCCCCCATTGCCAAAGAGAAACCTCGACTGAAAGCAATCGGTTATTTTCATTTTGTTTCAGGTCTGGTAATTAATTTTTTTGTACGGGCTGCAGGTTTTTTTTAGTTGAGGTGTGTGATGCTGAAGCAGGTAACAGCGGCCCAGTGGTTTAGGGGGCCAGACAAAAGAAGTCTATCTGTCATCTGCTGTGAAGTCTTGTCTCTCTGTCACTGACATAAAGCATCCTGAGGTAGCGTCGTCTGAATGCCACTGCCAAGCGTGTTACCTCCCGGTGCCACCACACCGCGTTTGGTTTTGACACCAGTGTATTTTGCAGTTGAATTTGTTATTGAGAACAATGCCAAAGAGTTCTGGTCTGCTCGGACTGGTGTTTCTCAGTCTTTGGAACACTGCATTGCTTCATTCACTGTTTAAAGCATTAATTCCTACTGACATCATCAACACGCAGCTGAGCAGGGAGAGAAGGTACCTCGGAGGAGGTGTGAGGTGTCCCCGAGCTGGTGGGACAGAGCAGCTGGAGGTAGTGCTGTGACACACGAGAGCAGATGCAGCAGCCCCTGTCCTTGCAGACCTTCTGATAGGGCCCTTCCATAGTCCTTACCCATGCCTTGTCCCATTGGGATGTCTTCCCTTACAGCCAGTCTGGGTCAACTCTCAGAGCTGCTTTGTCCCAGTGAGAGGATGTGAAGTTCCTGTGCCACAGACAGGAGCTGTGGCATTTGGGTGTCCCCCAGTAACCCTGCGTAGGAGATGTGCTGGCATACTTGGGCATTTTAATTTTTCACATGCTGTGTATGCATTCCATGTATCACCTTTAGCTTTAAAGGACTGCAAGCTTTTAAATAAATATTTACATTTGAAATCAGCTATTTTTTATTGTCCTGCTCCAGGAAGAAAAAAATTGAGAAAAGCTCATTCTTACTTGTAAACCAGAAGAGTTTCAAGGGTAAATGCAAAGTTACAGTTGTGAAACAAATATCAAGTCACTGTTACAAATCTCTGTCCCCATATGAAAACAGCTTTCACCTATCATCAGTCTTAAACTTGTAAAATACATTTAACTTTCTTTGATTAGAAGAAAAAAACAAAGCACTCAGGTGTTTGGTCTGTTATATGTCTCTGTGCATGTATAAACAGAGAGACACACTTCCACAGAACTGTGAAAGGGTTTTACTAATGGTGGAAGTCATTAACAAAGAAAATGTTTTGAATGAGGATGCTGCTTTGTTGTAACAGTGACAGTCCCGTTAATGCCTTTTAGGGATCAAGGCCCCTCTGGCTGGTAATTTCTGCATGTTTTAGTTGGCTCGGTTGGGTGATCATCTCTTTTTGTCATTTTGCACAAATTAAACAAGCTTTTAGTTTCCTTGGAAGCTCTGGCCTGGTTTAGATACACAGATTTTTATATCCAAAAACCCCTCCAGTTCTGTGTGCATACTCACAGAAGTGTAGGAGTGTGGTCTGGTATGGGTTTGTTTGTTTGTTCGCTGGTGGTTGTTTTGTGATTAAAACACAGCTGCTACCAGCAAGTTTGTTCAATCTTCAGATGCTCAAATATATTGATCATCAATCTGGTAATTGCACTCTGAGAAAAATAACTTCTTATTTATCTGTATGAGGTTTGGACATAGTCCACTCCCTGATACCAGAGCCACAGATAAGCCCAAGCAAAGAAACTCTAAACTTACATACCAGGAAATCCTTGGTTAAAACATGTGCCGTACTTAACTCTTACACTGAAGTCAAGGAGGGAAAACCAAAATCTCATTAGAAGAAGTCTTTCTGGGTATTTGACATTAGGGTTTTAAAGCTCTTTTTGTTAGAGCTGGTGGCTTGGAGTGGTTAGCAAATTACAAATTTAATATGTATTTAATCTATAATTTTGTCAGTCATCTGTTCAGTTGTGGTTTATTATAAATAATAAATTCCTGACAGTGGCAAAGGCCGGGTTGGATGGGGCTTTGAGCAACTTGGTCTAGTGGAAGTTGTCCTTGCCCTTAACAGGGGGGATGGGATGATCTTTAAGGTCTCTTCCAACCCAAACTATTCTGTGATTCTATAAATCAATGATGATATATTAACTTTTTCTGTTCTGCTGTAATTTCTGTGTTTTCATAGGTTTAAGTACATGACATAGTATCATGAGCATAGTCACATAAATAATGTGAGAGTACTATGGTGCTTGAATCAGATAATTAGTCATTAAAATCAAAGCTTCATGTATTGCAGTAGGGAAGATCTGATGATCATTCTTGAAATGATAAAGCACTGCTCCACCTTCCCCCCGTGTTCGCAGTATTCCATCTACCAAATGCAATTCTCTCAATACTGCAAGACCCTAAACTTTGAAACCAGATTTTGATACCCAAGTTCGTATTAGCCTCTTGGATAACAGTGGTGGAAATGTATCCCGATTGTCATTGGCAGTGAGCTTTTTTTTTTGTTAGAGCTTGCAGGTTAACGCTCAATAAACTGCCTTTCAGACCCTCTTCTCCCCACCAAATAATTCTCTCAATTTGAGAAGTTATATCTGCAATTAATTTATAGGATTTTTTTTTTTTTTTTGCAATGAGCTGGAGTATGTTAGATAATGTTTGAAGCTATTTCCCCACCACCTCTAGACAAAACCAGTATAGTTATTCCTGGAGGATAGCAGAGGCCCAAGGGGTACTAACAGCAGCTTCAAGTAGACTTGACCCATTTTCTTAACTGTGAACTGATGCTTTGCAGCCACTGGCTTTCCTGAAAGAGGATGATGAAGATCTGGCTCATCATGCAAAACTGTGCTCAGTCCTGTAACTCTTAGAGTATCTAGTACTGAAAATGTTTATTTTGCTGAGTTGAAAAATGTGATGTGTGAAATTGCCCATTCAGTGAGCCTTTTCCTGAGCATTCCCTTTGTGCCATTATGTGCAAATCTGGCAGAGGATGATACAGCACTGTGGTGTGCTGGAGGAAATGTGTGTGGCCTGTGGTGCTACAGAGTGGCTCTTTGCTGCAGAAATTAAATGCTTCCAGTTCTAGAGAAATGAACTATCTTTGCAACTTAGGTACCCTTTCTCCTGGCAGAAATTTTCTGGTGTTTCAAGGAGTGTCCCTCTTAAAAGTTATCTCATAATAAAGAACTTACATTGCTAAGAATCTGAAAAATATACATAATTCTTTTCATTCATAAGTTTCTGCCAGCCTGTCCATTTCTATATGAACATCCATATTAGTTAAAAAAATTTGGTTTTCTTGCTTACAGACGGTGTTGACCATATAAATGAACACACTATAACTGTATGTTAACCAGCTTTTAGAGATTCAGTTGACTCACTGTTTAATTTGGCATTTAAACCTTTATTAGGTTTGGTTCTTAGTTTTGCACTTTGATAATTATGTAATTAAATTAATGGTGAACAATTTAATAAAATTAATAGCCATATTTTAGTTATGTGAAGAGTTCTTAGCTATGCATTTGTTGAAATTCATATAGTACCAGAATCATATTTGAGATCCCTTCAGCTCATACCATTTAACTTCTGTTTTCTTATGCAATTTTTTTAGTCAAAAACTAACACCAGGTTACAAAAAAAGGAAGGAAGAAAGGAAGAAAGAAAGGGAGAAAACATTGCTGAGATTGATCACAGTGTGCTGAAAGCAGTCTGTGGCCCTTCTGAGCATCCCTGGGCTTTGTTACTAGCTCCTCACTGATACAAAGGTATCTCCACTAATCTCCTCCGATGTACATCCACATAGCTCACATACCTGAGATAATGAGAAGTTCATTTGTAAACAGTTTATTTTTTTTTAAGTTCAGCACAACTTTTTTTTAACAGTTTAAAAAAAAAAGTATTGCATCGAAGAGAAAAAGATATTTATAATATAGTTTGTTTTATAAAATATGCTGCTTGGATGTCTTCTTGTGGAGATGCTATGTAGTGAATTGGTTGAGAGTGATATTATTATTAAACAGAATCTCATTAAATGAGTGGCTAGAACTCTCATATTCTTTTGGTGATTCTTAAAAGCCCTCTTTTAGTCAAAGGTAGAAGCTAAAGACAAGCCAAATGTATGCAATGGATCACAGGTTCCTATTTCTTGTTCTGTTAGGCTGTGAATTTTGTTTAGCTATCTGTTTGGCTGTTCCTGTAATGTTCTGGTCATGTGAAAATCTTGTGTTTTGGTAAGGGAGAAAAGCTTGTCAGCATGGCCTAGGTGTGTCATTTACTAATTTACAGCTTGTATGTCGCCGTGACCTGAATGGTAATTGAGAAGATTAAAAGCGTGTTCTTAAAAAGTGTTCCACAGGTTGAGAGTTTTCCTTCTCTCTCTTTCCTTCTCTTTCCTTCTCTTTCCTTCTCTTTCCTTCTCTTTCTCTCCTTCTCTCTCCTTCTCTCTCCTTCTCTCTCCTTCTCTCTCCTTCTCTCTCCTTCTCTCTCCTTCTCTCTCCTCCTCTCTCCTTCTCTTTCCTTCTCTCTCCTTCTCTCTCCTTCTCTTTCCCTGCCTCATAATTCTGAGTACTTGGGCTTGGCAGTA
>VZRV01005918.1:750287-1069225 GCA_013398115.1 Falcunculus frontatus | reverse complement strand
CTCTCTCCTTCTCTTTCCTTCTCTCTCCTTCTCTCTCCTTCTCTTTCCCTGACTCATAGTTCTGAGTACTTGGGATTGGCAGTCTGAAAATGTTTTGATCACCCTTCAAAACCATAAAAGTGTATTTAACTATCAAAATGTACAATGTGTGCCTCAGATCTACTCAGCAAAATGCCAAGGTTTGTTTCATTGTATTTATCACTGAGCATGAAATCTAGATGAGTAACTGTAAAGCAGTGATCTGCAAAGATTTGAGGGAAGCCATGTTTCATGTATTAAAGAAATGAGAGTTTGAAAGCAAAGGAAGGCTGGACCTTCCCTGCTTTTCTGTACAAAGACAACTGGGATTTGTGCCTTGCTGCCCATGGTGGAGGTTCTGGAGGTGCAGCACTGTTTGTACAGGTGGTACTGCCTCTGTACCACCTCTGATACAGCTTCTACAGTTTTGGTGTTGTTTTTGTTTTGTTTTTTGTTCATTGTGTTTTGTTGGGGTTTTCTTGTTTGTTTTTTTGTTTTTTTTTTTTTTTTTTTTTTTTTGGTTGGGTTGGTTTTTGTTTTGGGGTTTTTTGTGGGTTTTTTTTTGGTTTTTTGGGGTTTTTTTTGGGGGTTGGNTTTTGTTTTTGTTGGTTGGTTTGGTTTCAGTTGTGGGTTTTTTGGTGGGTTTTTTTTTTTGGTTTCTTGGGGGTTTTTTGGGGGGTTGGTTTTTCTGGGGTTTTTTGGGTTTTCGGGTTTTTTGGGTTTTTTTTTTTTTGGTTGGTTGGTTTGTTTGGATTTTTTGGTTGTTATTTTTGTTTGTGAAGCTGATAACACACTTGTTCCTGAAGACAGGATTTGGAAGAGGTTTAGAAATTACTACTGATTTGAAGGCAGAAGGAGCATCTAAAAGAGAAAAAGAGCTGCTGGAGTCTCTATTATTTAAGCACCTAGCACCATGCTAGGTGCTTAAATATTTATCTGCTGCAGTAATATGCAGGAGTGTAAGAAGCATTACATTGCTTAAATGATGAAGAGGGACCCTTCTGGAGCAGCACTGCATGAGCTGCATGGTTGTTCAGATGACCTCCCTCAAATTGAAAACCTTCGTGATTTAAACTGAAAAGAAACAGTGCAATCACCAATGCACTGGTTTATCTAATTTTAGCTCTTCAAGAGAAGGAAACAAAGAGCACTTTCAGGTCACGGCATGCAGCACACGGAGTGCAGTCCCTTGTGGGTCTGGTTGAGAAAAGGAGCCATTCTCATACCTTTGGACTGACACAGTTCAGTGCGGATTTGGAGAAATTAATTTTCTTCACATTTTGATGAAGGTGTCCAGTATGCTGAAGGAAAACTTTTCATCAGCTTAATCTTTGCTACAACTGCAGAATTATTTGTGTCTTCCTTTTCTTAATTTACCAGTTCACATATTTTCTGCACTGTTTTTCTCTTCTTTGTTGATTAATTGCTTGTTAACAGTGTAAGAAAGAAATTTTTTCTCCTTTAGTGTAAGTCATCTTAAAAATTATAAAAGAAAAAAAGAAAAAGGAAAAAAGCATGCTACAATGCATACTATTTCATAAGGAATTAGTACTTGACAAACTGAATACATGGTTAGGTGTTTGTTATACTTTTCCTTTTTGAAGTTCAGTCAAGCTCTCCATAAAGGGTTTTCACACTCACTAGGAATTAAAATAAAAAACTCAAACCCACTCTTACAAACTCTTATTTTCTTTAACCTGAGAGGATATTTTTCATAAATATGTAAATTCACTTTCTTGGAAACTCTCTGTGCAGTTCTACATTCCATTTACAGATTCAGATTTTGAGTATAAAATTGTTATTCATGCCAGCCTGTTCTTTCCTATTATAACAGGAAAATGATGCTCCGTTTTTGTTTTTTTTTTCTTTTCTGGTGGTTTGTGTTCATTGAAATTCAGTACAGATAATAATTTCTTTTTTCTTTTTATTTTAAAGCCTTGAAGAAGGAAGATAGCAGCTTTGATGAGGTAGGTTAAATATCTTTGTGCCTTACATAGTCCAGGTATGCCTCTAGTATTTCTCAGTGGTGCTAAAAGAAACCCACAGATAGTAGTGTTATGATGTGCATGTGTATTAATACATGCATATTGCTCAAACTTATTTTCATTTTCTAAATAACTGCTGGAAGAATTTGTTAGTCAAAGGGTCTGAATGGAATGCTTAGGGGGTCTTTTTTAATATAATACAACTGAGTGTTTTAAGAAAAGTGGCCATTTAAAACTGTTCAATGCTGAGAAATGTTGCATACAGGGAAAATACTTCGTAGAACTTTGCCCATGATAATTCCTGTAACTGTAGGCACGTACTGTAACAGGCAGGGAAAAAACATCACTCCTGAGAGAACACTTTATGTAAAGTGCTGCTGCATTTGCTTCTTGCTGAATATGTCAGCCGAGAGAGATGCTTATTATGAAATTAAAAAGAAACCCAACCCAACAGCACAAAACCAGCATCTAGTCTACTGGTAAAACTGATACTTGGTTATTCAGTCTAATCAGTTTGGGGTCTTGACCTATCGTGATATGATTCGTGTGTTAATTTGTAAAATATGCTGCTCACAGTTTGTGCTTGAGAGTTCCAGGTCAGTGCAAGTTATCCCACAGAGCAAGTCTATGCAGGAAGAGATTCAGGCCTTGGTGTGATGACTGGTTGTATTGTAGTCAATGCTTGCCTTGTACTTCCCTCTGCCACCATAGCTGGAAGCAAATGGAAGTATTTTCATGTGTTGATGTTACACTTCTGGCATTTCTTCTTCACTGCCTGCTCTAAGCTTAAATTCTTGGCTGAATAGAGTGAGATAGTTGTTGTGTAATGCCAGATTCTAGAATAAATAAATGATGATGCAATGTCCTGGATTCTGGATCAAATCAGACTTCATCTCTTTCTAAACAGATCACACTGATGCTCAAATACAGCAGTAACAGTATAAATGTTTTGTGATTTTCTGACATGCGTTGCAAAAGCTCTAACTCACCTCGACCCCTCTCAGGTCTAGAGTGAAGGTCACGGGTCAGGCTCTCTTTTCAGGAACTCTGTTGCATCATGCAGTGGTCCTGGCTATTTTATTTCTCTTGTAATACTGATAGAACTTGATTCCTCCCTAGAAGTTACACCTGTGTGAATATGTGCAGATACATGGTTAGTAAATGCTGAATCCTTGTTTTAAAAATCTGATCTGGTTCTGTTCAGTATTTTCTTCTGAAGGCTGCAGTGGTATATCTGTGCTATGACCTTTTCAGTAAGCAGTAATACCTGGTATTAAATTTGACTCAGCATTTGAAAGAATCTATTAAAAAGCATTGTCATATGAAGATGGCAGTTCTTCTGTCCCCTTCCTTTCCCCAGGACTGTTTATCTGCAGGTTGCATTTATTTTCTTTAAACCTCGTTTTCTGCTTTAATAGGAGACAACTTGAGCAAATTTTTATTTAAATTCAAGCTGGTTGGGGGAAAAAGAGTCTTTCAAATACGTTTTTAATGGAATCTGACAGATTGTTGATATGAGCTTACAGTAGTAAGGGACGGCTAGTGGGAAGGGTACACAAAAGAATTTTCTTCTATTTCCTGTAAATAGGGAAGAGCTTGATGTGACATTTGCATCGATTGGTTCCATAGTTTTAGGTGTCATTTCTTAGAAGAAAGAAAAATGTTTTGGGATTTTATGTTGTCCTTATTATCTCTTCAAATTCTACACAGTTCTTGGCGATTTTGTAGCGTAAAGTGTGAATCAGAGAATGAGCTGTACCGGGTATCACTTAATACCTTTCTTTTCAAACATCCTTCAAATCAGAAGATGAAACAGACATTGGTAACAATAATGCACCTGATTTAATGACTCCTAAGGAAGACAGCATCTGTGAGCAGAGGAGTGGGTGCACATATTGGTCTTAGAAGGCCATCCTGAAAAACACTACTAAGGCCATGATACTAAAATATCATAATACATACCGCGATATTAAAAAAAAAAGCAATCTAGTCTTCTAGCTTGCATATGTAGTATTGATATAACAGGGAAACAGTTATGAAGAAAGTTAAGATGACAATAAGTGGGAATATCAGATGGGAATATCAGATAAGAGAGAGGCAATAGTTTTCCAAGCTGTCCAAAGCTGTCAGCTTTGGGTCTCCTACTACAAAAAATGAAATAGTCAACTATTGAAACAGAAATTTCACTTAACAAGCAGCACATTCTCCTTGTATGGTGAGTGCAAAGATACTCTTTTATGTTGCTGACAGATGCTGTGTATCTCTTCTCAAGGTGTGTTTCCCCTTTCCTGGAGGGAGGTTGACCTGTGAAGCCGTGCTTGAACAAGTAGCAATGAGCTTGCAGAGGGTCTTTATGCTCTTGACAGGTAGAGGAGGAGGACTCATGTTTTAGCCTTTCAAGCTGTGACCAGAACACCAGGAGCAGAAGTTGGCCAGCAGGGACCTGAAATCTCTGATGGAGGAGAGAATGTGGCTTGAAGAGGAAGATGACCCTTCTAAAGCTGCAAGGTCTGCATTTGCAGCCTAGTGGGTTGTCACCTTATTCTGCACATTGTAGGTGCTACATGAGGTGCTTACTTGTTTGTCTCTCAGGCACTGAGGGGAATAAATTGAACAGTTCAGTTGCTCTTAATCCTACCTGCTTTAGTTGCTTGCAGTAGCTGAAAAATGTGTGACACTGCAGGAAGTTGTCTGTCTTTTAAAGAGAAACTACTAAAAATTAAGATGTCAGACATGACAGGCAGGTGTACCACATAATTGCTTTCTGTGGGTTATGGAATTAATCTCTCCAGTAAATTAGGATGGAAAGAATCATGAGCAGTGAATCCTGTGAATAAGTTGCGTGGTAGAAAATATTTCTATTTGTAGAATTGTTTCAGGGATCTTACTGGTGTATTTAGTCCTACCCATAAGGTCAGAGCACAACAGTAGTGTGAATGAGTACTGTAAGATTTCTCACTTTTTTATTCATGCTCTTATTTTCCTTTGATTAAATTCTGAATAAAAAAAGCCACTTTTCTATAAATGATGCTGACCTTTGCTTTGGTCCATGAGAACACTGAATTAATCCATTTAATGGATTTACTGGTAGCCTGCTCACCTTCCTAAGATGATGAGACGTCTTCCAGAGACTCATGTGAATAAAGGAATGGATACAGACCACTTCTTCTATAGTCTTTCATTCAAAGCAGTAATAATTTGGTTTTGTTTTTTATTTTTTAACCTTTAGCCTGTTCCTTTTTGTCACACTGGTCACATTGTGGGAACTGAAACATAGGCCTGTGTTGGTATGTGCTGAAATCAGTGGGAAGGTTCTCAGTGTTTTCAGTGGTTTGTGGAGTGGTTTCCTCTGTCATGAAGTATCATGGGGGAGGGGCTGTTCTTGTCTGTTTTCAAAGTTATTTGAGTGAGTAAGGCATCTTCTCACTGTGTCTTGAAATGTACCTTATCTATTCTCTGAAAATGGCAAACTGCAAACCACCCCCCCTCCAAAACATCACATCAAAACAAAAACCAACCAAACATATCCTCTCCCCCACCCCCTGCCAAGAAACTGCTCTCTTTTTCAAAGCAACCTAAGTTTCACTCTCTGAGTGTAGGTTCTGGCACAGTTAGCATCTGTTTTGTTGTTTTAGGCAAAGCACTGGTTATCTACATTGGATATCATGTTAGAAAATGAACACCTCTAAGAAGCAGTACTACATGAAAAGAGCAGTGTAAAAATAAATAAGTGTCCTTTGAGTGAACATTTTATTTGTGCTTCAGTAGTTTGTCAAAGTTTAGATTAATAATTTCCAGCTATGCAGGATTGCTTTGCTGTATTTGGACCACTGGTGTAACAAGCCCACTCTGCTTTATAATGATGGAACCATTTTCTTTTTCATTACAATGTGATCAAGGCCAATAACAAGTGGCTGAATTGGAGCATATTTGTTGGAATAAAAGGCAGTGTTGATGTTGTGACTAAACTCATCTCAGGGCTGGTGGTAACCTGTTCCTTTGGTTAGCTGCTTGCTATTATGATTTATTTCTAAATTATTGTCAGCAGTTGCAAGCTGTTGGTTCTTGTCCTTCTGTTGTTGGTTTCTCTGAGCACTTACATCATGTTTTAAGACCTTCAATCATATGTGTGCACACTAAATAAATTAATATCAATGTCACACTGAAATTAAAAAAAAATCTTCAGACTCAAAATAAACATGAATTGCTTTGATTATTGCTTTTTATAGTGAGTTTTATTCCTATTGTTTAGCTGTATTTTAGTGTTAATTTTTCCTGATATCAAGAGCGCCTTTTTTTTTAAGGCCATCTTTCTTAGGAAATTAGGATACTGTGATTATGCCGGCTGCATGTGTAATGCTGTTGGACTTTGCCCAGTAACTTTGAAGCTGGCTGACACTAGATGCCTAGATGCTTGGTAGAAAAGCATGTGAGCTAGCTGAGAGGTAGAGATAAGAATCTGCTCTGATGGAAAAGCTGAAATGCAAGTTCTTGTGAGTATATGAGAATGTGGTTGGAGGTGTTATGAATACTCTGACTTCAGCAAAATCCTTAATACTCATCTACTCCTTACTACGTTTAGAGTCTCCAGCTCTGAGGAAGCCAAATTTCATTTATTTCACTCATGGAACAACTTCTGTGTGTTCGAAGTGGAAGTGTGTGAAAGGGGAGGGAGTTCTGCCAAGTTACTTCTTGATTCTGTAATGTGCTTGCTCTCACAGTCTCTCTCACCCCAAATAACAAGGCTACTCCCTCTGTGGGATGTTGGCATGAAAAATGTCTTGGTTTAAAGGACACCCATCTCAGAACCAGAACTTTGTGTAGAGATTATTTTGACTTTGAACAGTTAAAGGAAAGGGTGTAGTTGGAAAAAAGTAAAGCTTTGTAAAGCATGAACAAGAGGCATTTGAATGCCATAATGCAGGAGGTGCATAATACACTAAATAACTTCTCTGCATTTTTTTACAGTGTTATTTATAGTAAGAAGCTTGAGAGAGAAGTGCATGTATGACAGAAAGATAAAAACCCTTAAAACTGATTTTGGAAAAAAAACCCCAGAAGTATAGGTGTCAAAGCATTTTCTAAATAATGCCAAGGAACTGGGTCAGAAAAACTTCATCTGGTGGTTAGGTTACTTTGCCAAGATGGTTCAAGTGTCTGGAAAAATGTGTCTGTTCAGATGTATTGTCACAAAGCAAATGAGAGGAAACGTAATTCCAGGCAGAAGATAACAACTCTATATTGGAAGTTGCTGCTTTTGAAGTGTTACTTGACACATGACACAGGCAAATATTTTTATGGTGAAAAGAGGGAGGTAAAGGCTCAGTAATGTAATCTGATGCTTTCTGCAGGAGGACCACCCTCTTAGGTTAGAAGGTCTGATAGAGATCTTTCCAGACTGCCACCTTTGGGAGGGAAGATGGGTGGGGATGATGTTGTCTCATGAGCCTATACCTTACAGAGATTTCTCAGGAGATGGTTTGGGTTCCTACTGCTCCCAGTTCTATTTCTTCTTTTCCCCAGTACTGTTCTCTTACACTATGAGGGTCTAGTGTTGTTCCAGTGGTTCCCTAGCAGCGGATGGCTTAGATATCAGCTTGCCCAGTGGATTTACTGGTCTCTGCTGCTGTGTCTCTTTGAGGCCATTCCAACAAAATATGAATCTGAAGTGTGTTGCTAGTTCTTAGGACTGGTGTGTGATGCTAGTGTGTGTGCATTTGTAGCAGAATAGTGCCAGCATTTCAGGTCTTATAAAGTTGTTCTCACCCGCTTAAAGGGAATAATTGTTTCCTCTAGATTGATAATATTGTGTTTCGGGTGAGTCTGAGAATGAAGGGCATGAATGGAAGAGAGCAAATACTGTTGTTCTGCTAAAGCTTCTTATTGCATCATCTGTGGGACGGATGTGGCATTGTTCTGTAAAAATGCTGGTTTGTGAAACTTCTGGTGGTTTAAAAAAGTCCAACTCTTGGGCAGCCTTGCATAATTTCTCAGAGAATTACTAATAATGATGTGGTGATCAGGGATTCCTGTCACTTACCTGTGCTATGTTGCACGTGGAAATAAATCAGGTCCTGGAAGACATGAGAAATTTCATAACCAGGTCTAGGTGGCCACAATGCAAGCTGGTAAGTAACTGAGAAGTGGCAGGAAAGCCACCAAGAAAAACTGACTACGAAATAGCTGCTTTGTTTTGTCAGTTTCAAGACTTTGAAGCAAAACCTGAGACCATGTGGAAGGTTTTGAGATTTACTTGGCAGTGACTCTACCCATTCAGTACAGGAGTTGTTCTTAATGTCAGGGGATAGACCTGGCCTTTAGGAGATGCAAGTTTGAGAACCCTCTTTTGTAGCTGGGTGCCAGGTGCCCACTCAGTTGCTCTATCACTCCCTTTCCCCCTGGGACAGGGGAGAGAATAGGATGGAGGAAAAAAGCCAGCAGAGTGAGATAAGGCAGTTTTATTACAGGAAAAAAAGAAAGAAAGAAGCAGAGATCTGCGTGTGCAAGAGCTAAAGAGAAAAAGAAATCAGTCTCTACTTCCCACCAGCAGCGATGTTCGGACACTTCCTGGGAAGCAGGGCTTCAGCACGCGTAACCATTCCTCCTCCCTTCCTTAGCTTTCATATCTGAGCTGCTGTCTTATGGTATGGAAGATCCCTTTGGCTGATTTGGGTCAGCTGGCCTGCCTGTGTCCCCTCCCAGGATCTCGCCCACTCCCATCCCCTTTGGTGGGGGAAGGAATGTCAGAGGGACAGCGCTGCTCAGCAGAAGCCAAAACGCTGCTCTGTTACCACCACCCCTCCAGCGACCGATGCAAAGCACAGCACTGTAAGGGCTGTGAGCTTTACCTCAGTCAGACCCAATACACTGAGAAAGCGCTTTAATCTTGGAGCATCCCTTAAATCTGTCGAGTGGCAGTGGTTTGAATTTTTGCCCCAGCCACTGATATGTTCAGTCGTGTGTTCTTCTGCCTGGCATGTTTGGTGAGAGTGCATCCTTTTACCTTGTAGAAAGTGTGTAGTATTTTCATGACATAAGAAAAGTTAAGTCAAGCATGAACCTGCTTAATCTCCCCTTCTCTGCCTTTTCTTCTGTAGAAACTGGAGGGAAGAATTCATGTTACTAGTTAATATGCCTGTATCCTTTGCTTAACTTTTCTTTGAAAATGGATGGAGCAAAGGAGCAGAACTTGGTCTGAATCCATGTCTGCAGCAGGGACTTTTGAGGATTTGGCCAAAATGCTGACATATATAGCTCTGTTGTGATCTGCAGGCAAGTGTTTTAGCTATCAGAGAAACACTGTGAAATGAAGATAAATTTCCAGGCTTAGTTCTCTCGTTTGTGCATGTGTATTTTGGGATGTTTCTGCTCATCAGATGAGAGGGTGTATGCATTCCAGAAATGTGGAGTCTGAATGTAAGCTATTATTATTTTGATGAAGTATGCTTACATGTGAATCCTGGTGTTTATTTTCTTGGGACATACAGGATGTAGTAATTTATTGGTAGACTATTTTAAATAGAGTAACAAAGTTATAAATGTTCTATATGGGATCCATAGCATCTTGTTCTTGCCCCTGTGGGCAATCTCCTGATTGTGAGGCAAGAAATAATTGCGTCACTTCCTTGATAGGTCTGTCCCTTCTGTCTGCTTTCTACTTAGACATTATTGCTTTCATTCATTTTTTCTTTCTTCCAAGCCACACCACAAACAGACATATGCCTATATCTAGATCTTCTTCTCATGAAAGGATCTAAATGAAAGTTATCTCTGTCTACATTTAGCTTTCCTGAGAAACTCTGCATGTATGCTGCCTCATCTGCTGTGTGTCACAGTATCACTGACAACAATATATTTTCAGGATCCCATCCACAGTAATCAAAGTTCTGAGTCAGTTGACATCTCTTGTTAATTATTTGGAAGGGATAAGAAAAAGGAGATTACAGACTCTGACTAGCTTAGTCGAACAAAATGGATTTAATATATACAAAACAATGTCATTTTGATGATATTAAGGCTTAAAGAATTTGTTATTGCCTTACACCTCTTTTTCTATATATTTTGGAATTTATCTTTTTCCCCTTCCAGCAAAATTTTCTGTTTCTAAGCCAGTTGAGTCAGGGTCCTGCTAGTACTTCTTTTGCTCATTTCAGGTATGGAAATTCTCCTTATCAAGTTTAAAAATTCCAACTTGAATATTACAGGTTATTTAAATATGAAATATTGGCAGTAATTTCAAAACCGAAGTGTGAGTGCTGCTGAAAACTTAATGATAAATGATGGAAGCAGGGCCTCTGAGAGAGCACATAATGTATTATAATCAGTTTGAAGTAACAACTGGAATTGATTGTGTTTGGAGCCCTCTGAGGTTGTTATTTCACTTGAATTAAGTTTCTCAGTAGAATCCAGGTGTTCACCTTTTTCAGTGTTGAGAAATAAAAACATTACTAGCTTTGGAAGATATTTACTGATGTGCCAACCCAGAAAACCCAGTGGCTTACAATATTTTTCTTATTGCCGTGTACTCAGCAGGGCTTTTATTTGTACATGAACTTCTTTGATAGCTCACGTATACAAAAAGATGTTCTTCCATATATATGTGTTTGAGGAATCTTCCTATTTCTTTTAGGGCAGGTAAACTTCTTGTTGCCAGTGGATTGTTATTGTACACAATCACACTCAGCACCATTTTCCTTTAATGGATCTTTACTGTCCCTTTTCTCCACTGAGACACACATTGAGACTCAGGCATCAGATCCTGGAGCTCTACCTGAGGCTGACTTCATGCTGTTCCTGGACTTGTTTTCTGTTGTCTGTCTTGAAAATTCAACACTTAAGGAATTTGTCTGAGGTCACTTGCTGTGATTAGTTAGGTCAGATATGCCCTTCAGCTTTGGGATCTGGAAGGCTTTTCGTTACCCCAAGTATGTTGTAAGAAGTAGTGCAGAGGATGCATATTTTGGCTTGTGTTATTTTTCTTAAATACTGTCTCAGATTAAGTATTTTTTTCTTTCTGTATTGCTAGAAGAACATGTTGAAATTAGTAGACAGATTAATCATTAATTATTTTTATCTTTATCTCTTCATTAGCAGTTATTGTTGCTTTCTGACAGAGAAACAAGATCTTCACTTGTTGCTTTTTTGCAAGTTCTTTTATTGAGTTTGGTTGTTTTGTTTGGAGTTTCTCTCCTTTTTTTTAAAAAAATACATATGCCCACATCCCCCCATGGGACTGATATGTCTATCCTTTTCTCTGTCTTTTGTAATTAGTTATCCTCTTATTATAACAATTTCTGTTTTCATTTTAGTTATTTCCTTTTAACCAGTATGGTGGCAAAAGCTGCATTATAGCTCAAATACAGTGCCCATAGAGCTGTTGATTAGCTCTTAGGCACAGATATACTTCTTGGAGTTCTTCTTTTTCTTTCCTGTTTGTGCCTGTTTTAATTTATAGCTTAGTCTGCGTGTAATGATGTACATTCACTGTATGCCTTTATGCTATTTGTCCTGTTCTTAAGCTGGTGGTGGGTGTTACCGTGTCTGTGGTGACAAGGATGCTACTGAAGTCCTTGCCAGTTGTTGAGTCAGCTGCAGGGGAGAAGAGCCAGGATGGGAGCTCCTGTCCTGGGTGGAGTGAGCAGGGAGAGGAGGGAGCACCTGAGGGCTGCTGGAGGCTGCTGGTGCTGGCAGACTCTGGCAGAAGCCGTGCAAAGTCTGGGTTGGTGGCTTTCATTTATTTACTGTCCTTCTAAACAGACAGATTTATTAAATGATCTCCAACCTGCTCTCCTTCGTCGATGCCAATTACTGATGCAGTTTTACAGTTAAAATAGCAATCTACGCTTGCTCAGAAAAAGGTTTTTAGCTTATCCATGTGAAGAATGATGCCAGTTCCATTTGTCAAATTCATTATCATTCTTACCATGTTGTTTAGATGTGGGAAGTCTCTCATGACTGCAGGTTTGCTTGGTTTGGAGGGAAAAAAAAGTTTTGTTTTGTTTAAAAAAAGAAAGAAAAAAGCAGTGATGATTTATTTTAGCTCTTCATGCACAGAGAGGAATCAGATACAAACAGGATGTTTGTTAGAGGCATCTCCTGATGACCTTGGAGATGCACAGAATTCCAGAAACTAGAGGACAGCATCTGGAGAAATACTTAAGTTGTTTTATTTAGTTAGTTATTACTCTGGTATGGCTCAGTTAAATGTGATTTGTCTGGCCATCATCAAAGCATGACAGAAGCTCAGAGAAGATGAAGGGAAATGCCTGATTTCCTTTCCCTTCAAAAAGGTATGCTGTAGCACTTCAGAAGTTTTTCTCTTCAAATCAGTAAGAAAATGGTATTTTTATCTTTGGAAGTAAGTTTGCAGTAATTAGAGTTAGACTACATCTATATTTTTTATATCTTAAGAACAGGTTTTTTTCAGTGGTGTGGAGACAAAGCTTATTCATGCATTTTATATGGGCGTATAGACAGTAGGCTCAAACTACGAGATTTGGGATGATATTCGACAACAAAAAAGGTATGATATGAAATAAAATGTTTCTTCTAAAGTAAAAAAAAAAATTATGAAAAAAGTTCTATCATATTTGAACAAATACTGTCATGGAACACAAGACTTTTTCTTAAAGTTCTGTCTTATGCATTAATTTTGACAGTGTTCTAACTGAGATGCTCTGGTAGGTTTATTCCCAGCAGTAATTATTTGATTCATCCACAGATGGGGCAGAAATGATGTAGACTTTTACAGTCAAAGTGATGTTTCGTTTTGGTATTGCCGGTTAAGCTTCAGAGAGGACACCAATGTGAACCTATGCCCTTGGGACCCAGCAGAGCTCATGAGTGTATTTAATACTCACTGCTGAGGAGGTGATTTCAAGAGGCTCCTGGGGTTCAGTGGTGATGCAAGACTTTGGATATTCTTCTGTGAGTGGATCCTTGTCTTGGAAGCCTAAGTGAATTGTTAAGATTTGAAAGAGTGCCAATGGCTACCTTCCTTGTTCAGTTTCTACTGCTTGTGAAAAAAGTTAGAGAGAAGGCCTCTTGGAGAGGAAGGTAAAAAATGGAAAATGTATTTCTTTTTCCTTGTGCCAAAGAACATAAATGGAATAGGAGATGGTCAGTTGGAATATATTAATGATAATCTGAGTTTGCAACTTAGCCTTCTTCAAGATTTCAAATAGATACTTCATCAAGAAGAAGTTAGGCTAAACTGTCATCATTCACAACCTCACCATTTTGCCTCAGGAACACATAACTTGCACTCATGGTGTGTCACTAATGGTATGAGCCACTCTGAGAGACAACGGCATCCAGAATAAACCCTGTGTCACCACCATGGCCTTTAACTGGGTACTCAGATGGCAGAATTTCTCCTGGGGTAAAAAAAAGACTCAGTCTCCAAGTTCAGACTACCCTGTTTATTACAACTTATTGTGCTGGGAAATGACCAGCTTTGTGGAAAAGAGCCTGGGGGTCCTGGTGGACATTAAGCTGAATGTGAGCCTGCAATGTGCCCTTGCTGCAAAGGTGGCTGCTGGTATCCTGGGGTGCACTGGGAGGAGTGTTGCCCACAGGTGAAGGGGAGGTGATCCCTCCCTTCCACTCAGCACTGATGAGGCCACACCTGCTGTACAGTTCAGTTCTGCATTCCTCAGTACGAGAGAGATGTGAAGAAGAGCCACCAAAGTGATTGAGGGACTGAAGCATCTCTCCTGTGAGGAATGACAGAGAATTGGGACTGTTCAGCCTGGAGAAGAGAAGGTGAAGTGGGGGATATTAGGAATGCCTGATCGGAGGAAGTACAGAAGACAAAGTCAGGCTCTTCTCAGTGGTGCCCTCTGACAGGAACAGAGGCAGTGGGCATAAACTGAGACAGGGAACTGAAAGCCTGTGAACATCAGGAGACACATTTTTACTGAGAGAGTGACCAAGCAGAAAGAGGAGTTTCCCATTAAGGTTGTGGAGCCACCATCTGTGGAGAAGCCATCTGGACAACCTGCCCATCCTGTGCACTGTGATTTAGGGGGCCCTGCTTGAGCAGATGGGTTGGACCAGATGACCTGCAGAGGAGCCTTCCAACTTCCACCATTCTGTGACTTGTGAACTTTTCTACAGGCTGCTTTCTTTCTGCATTTTTTGAAGCTTTTTGTATTGCTTGTGTCACATGCAATTGATTTATTGTTAGTTTTGTCATATGTGATCACCTGTAATATTCTAATTGTTTCTGTAAGGAGAAGTGATTTACTTAATATGTGATTCCATATGGTACATTGCAAATAACTGAGGTCCAAGTGCTATAAAGACTTTAAGAGATACTGTTTCAAACCACTTGTTTATAAAAGCTTAGAAGAAATCTAAATGGGAAGATTCTCTAGAAACATATGTAATAAAATGTTTACCTTTAGAAACTCATTCCTATCCACGGCTCATCTGCCAAAGACACCTCTGGAAAAGTCCTTCTGTTTCTTTCCCTCCCCAAATCCCAGCACTTGATACTCCGGAGCAAGCAACACAGAACTTATTGCTGTGGTTTGAATTTTTTTCCTCTTACAGAAGTCTGTAGCTTTGCCTCTTATCAACTGTTTCCATGAGGAATTACAAAAAAGGGGGCTCTTGTTCTGTTTATTTTTATTAATGTGTGTCATATGTGTGCTTAAGCTTCTCTTCTCCTTGCTCTTCCATGAGGTTAGTTTCGAGAACAAGAGGCTCTGAGGGAGTAACCTGTACATGGAAATCACCTGTATTTATGAACCTTTAAAAGAACCACATGCTTCCAACAGAAATAAAGCATCTTTTGTGTGGAATTATTCCTTCATAGCAGATGTGCAGTCATTTTGGGGCTCTGGATTGATTTTTCTGGAAAGAGAAAACATTTGCTGCCGAAAGGATCAAAGCTGGAAATAAGCTTTGTCAAATAAAGGGAATTCTGCACCGTGTCTTGAGTACACCCTTTGTAAAAGGACACTAGGAAAGCTGGAGAGGGACAGCATTAGAGAAAAGCGAGGAACTTTTTTCTGGTTAGTAGTGGGTGGGAAGGGAGATACTTTTTTTAACATGTAGTTCTTCCTCCATAAACCTAGGGGAAGGGGGAGTATCCCATCATGCTTACTGCTGCTGTGTGCAGTTTTTTCCCGTGGTTTTCACATTTACTTATTCCTTAGATATGTTTCTAACTTTATATGGAGTTGTGTGGAGCAAATGCAGGCTAGTCAAAACCTCTCAATTCTTGATCTGAAGTGTGGCCTTTAAGTGCTTCTTATAGTGAATTGCTCTGCTTATGGACTTGTTCCTGAAATGTTTCCAGTTCTGGAATTGGCATTAGCATTAAGAAATATCCTGTGGAAAAAAAGCTGGGGAACCAGAGTCTAGCCAGAATTACTCATTTCATCGTACCAGTTGTCAACAGGACTCCCGGTTGTAATTTTGGCTTTAACGCTTCGGGGTCTAATGCTTGATTTCTAGGAATGCGTCTGTGAGTCGATGATAACAGGGCTGTGTTCTTAATTTGAAAAGGTTGTG
This sequence comes from Falcunculus frontatus, assembly GCA_013398115.1. Classification (NCBI taxonomy): domain Eukaryota; kingdom Metazoa; phylum Chordata; class Aves; order Passeriformes; genus Falcunculus; species Falcunculus frontatus. The sequence continues at coordinate 1,053,701 of VZRV01005918.1, read as the reverse complement.
TGGTACCTGTAAGTTCTTTGCTTCTGCTTAAAGCTGCTGTCAACATCAACAAAGCACAGCTGAATGACCTCTATTTCTGAAAGACTGGCATACCTTTATTTTGTTTTTCTGCCTAAGACTGGCCCATTATCACATATTTTACTATTTTACTCCCTTTTTCAGTTTGCCCTTAAAGAGGTGAACTGCCTTATATTAGCTTGCATTTGTATGGAATTGCTGCCATTTTGTAATAGCAGGATGACGAGCTTCTTGCAAACTTGTTCACGAAGCTCTGTCCTGAGCACCAAACTCCTTCAGTAGAATAGTTCAAAAGATTGTGCTCATTATGCTAGAAAATGGTACCCTTAGGCTCCTGCTTGATCAAGGTGGGGGATGCTTTAAAACTGGGCCATAATTAAGTGTGCAGTAAAACTGATTTATTATTAATTTAAGTTTTTAAGAAAAGGGAGTAAATTATGTTCACTCTTGCTGCACAGTTTTGGAAAAGAAAAATATGCATTAATAAACAATATGTCTGTAATTAATTAATGGTCCCCTGGAGAGGGTTTTGTCCCAAACTAGTTAATTAGTGTGTAAAATACTAAAAAATTAATCCCAAAACACATCATAAAAAATCAGCTATGGGTTAGTGAATTGTGGTCATTAAAGCAGACTTTTTTTTTGGCTGTTTGTTTGTTTTTGGATTTTTTTTATCTTAATGGCCAAAGTTAACAACCGAGACAAATGGAAACCAAAGCATCAATGTTGAGGTGTGTTTTGACATTTCTAATTAATGTGCTGTGCCACTAAAAACATCATAAAGCTCTCTCTAGAATTAATGTGAACTATAAACCTATTGTTTACTCTGGATTGATTTGAAAATGAGTATTGATTACTGCTTTGTTTTTTATTACTTAGGAAGATATGGGCAGGGCCTAAATATTCCAGTCCTCAAATTCATCATTCACTGTTTTCTGTTATCCCTCTGTAATCTTCTGCTGTGTCTGTTATTTTTCTCCCTTTTCAGACAGACTGATAAATCTCTTGAATTTGATCACAAAAGCACATTTCAAAAACCTACTGTTCTAACCTAGATGGGGTCACGGTTTTAAGTAACTTTTAATAAGCAAGTTACCAGGTATTTCTCAGTTGGATTCATATTATTAACTGAAGTAGATTTTAGTATTTGGTTCCTAAATTCTTAGTAAAGCTTTAGCAAAGCATGAAGTGCTCTGTGCTTTGTGTGCTGAGAGCCCCACAGGCTTCGAGGGAAATACACGAACTTGTCAAAAATGTGCATACTCGTAGAATCAAAGCCTTAATTTGTAAAATGATACTTAATAAGAAAAATGGGCACAAGGTAGTAATTTTTCTTGTTGAAAACAATGGTTATTGCTCAGGTAAATGTTAGCAGCCTTTATCGATGGCTGACAAGAGGTGCAAAAGTGATTAACATGACAATGTAGAAATCATGTCATAAATTTTTTTGTCCCTTGCAGCCACAGCAGGTATGTAAACTGGTCTTTCAGGTTTAGTTTAGGTTTTTTGGAAGAAAAAAAGTGTGTTACAAAAACTTGGGAGAGAAAATTAAAATTTTTCCATACTTCAGTTTTCCTTATGAAGTCTCTATTTATTGCTTCTTCAGCCTGATACCTATTTTCTTTACCTATTAAAGTGAAGCTTTGATACATGCATAGGTATCTCCCCCCATAATTTTTCTCCCCCACTACTAAGTCCTGTTATGTTATGCTTTAATATGAACAGATGAACTCTTCTTTAGGCTTCTTCTAAGGAAATGAGTTTTCTGACTCATTCTGCATTCATCTTTGACTACATATAACTTTAAAAAATTGGCTGGTTTTAAGGAAGCTTATGTTCAAGAAGTAGCAAACGATATTAGAAATATTCATAATGACTTTCAATCTTTTAAGGTAATAAACACAAATCTGCTTTCAAGTATAAGGGAAAATTTGGTATTTATTGTAAGGCGATACAAAACAGTTGTATGCAAACATGAATGCAAGTGCAGAATAAATGATTTTCTTTCTCTAATACAATATATTCAAACTACAGATATCCAGTATTAGGCAGGTTGGGTCTTTACTTGCTCATTGAATCCTGTCATACCTGTTGCATATAAACTTTACCATCTTTACTTGATACAAATTATTTCCCTCATGTTAACTGGAGAGATTTGGGAGAGGAAGATAGCAGCTATGTTGCTAGTGTGTTCTCAGCTTTTCTAGATGAGAGACATGCTGCCCTGCTCCTTCTCTGATTTTAACTTGACACTTTGAAGGACTTGAGGTGGTGACAGCAGAGAGAGTCAAGGATGTTTCTTCTTTTGCATGGCTTTACAGAAGGTGTCACTGTTTTCTTTGCTCTCCCTTTGGTAATCTATCAAGGTGCCCTCTGGAGTCCTTCTTGGAAAGGCTTTGCTGGAACTGGACAACCCAAGTAGGGCAATTATGGGACAGCTGTGTTGTAAGGAGAAAGCAAATAGGGTAGCCTTGTTACGCCTGGAAAAGACCACCAAGGAGAATTATGACAGATATGCAAAACTATGCGTGATGTGGACGAGTTGAGTAAAAAAAGAATTAAGCAGAGAGAGGGAAGTTTTCTGGGGAGAGCTCCACTGAACTGTCCTCATTGCTTCATGTTGCTGTCTCTGCCTTCCTGCAGTAAACGTGCTTCAGGACTGGTTCTGTAGGTAAAAGCCTTTGCAGGGCTTGGGGTGGGGGTGAGTTTTTTCCCCAAGATGTGGGACAGTGAAGCATGTCTGAGCAACAGAGCAGATGCTGGAGGAGGGGACAAATGGAAAACATCTGGAGGTGACTCTCACTGGAAGGGTATGTGCACTCCCTCAACAGAAACCACGGAGCTTATCTACTGAGAGACAGAGAAAGCATGCTGGCTGAGTGGTTTCATCCAATATTGGTGTTTTTATGTTTGGAGCTAGGGGCACATAACAATCACAGTGACATGGTAATGTTTCTTAGGGGAAATTTTATTAAACAGTGCTACTTTTGCCGGCAAAACTCCAGGTGTAGTCTTGGCTTTGTAATGGTTCATCTTTTGCAGTTTCTGATTCGTCTTACTCAAGTGCCTGGCATAAATGAAGAGAAGAAAATAATTATTTTTGCAGAAATGAGTTGTCTCTTAGAAGAGAGCTGGAGCTGCTGACAAATCCATCGTAGAATAGCCCGGAGAGAGTAAAGAGAAAAACAGTGAAGGAAAACTGGACTATAGTGGAGGATCTGGGTGTTTTCCAGGGAAGGGAAGATGTCTTATTACTTACACAGTATTCAAAATGTGACTTCATGTTCAGGCAACACATTTTTTAGAGATTTTACAAACTTCACAAAAATGCTAATGAAAAGCAAGTGTTTTATTCTGAAGTTGTCTTCTTACTGCCTTCTTGAAAATTCTTAAATATTTTAAAATAACTTACAACTAAACTGTTCTCTATTTAATTTCTATTTGCATTTCTAGTCAGAATAGTTTCACCTTACAACTTGGATTTCCTGTGCAGTATTTCCAAATGGGACCACAGGGACTTGTTGCTTTAATTTGTTTGTATTCTGTTTCCTGCAAGTTTGGATATCTCTGTGGGCATTTTTCTTGTGTATATGTGCATGTGCTCTTTTGTTTAACATCAGGGAAGAGTTGTGAGTAAAGGTTCCTTCACTGTAGAAGTGTAGTATGCCTTACTCTTTGAGCTGGGAAACAAACATTTTATCTATTCTTCAAAGTACTGAGATTTCAGATCCCTTTTTTGTCTGTAACAGGATGAAAGACCTCCTCTCTCCTCTTCTTAAAGAAGATCTAGCCCACTCTAGACAAACTGATAAGAGTTTCAGCGTGCATATCATACAGCCCAGCTGCGTTTTGTGATCACCAGATAATATTCTCTTTTACAAAGATGAGGAGACAGCTAGGTCCAATTTTGGTTCTGAAAAATCCTTTCTTAATGGCATCTTTCCAGAAACCATTATGCTCCTGCAAGAAAGTGGAAAATTTTTGACCAGCCTTGTTTTCTGTATTTTTTTATTTCTTGACTTGATACATGATAATGCTTTATATTTAATAAAGGTTATGTATAACTTTTGACATATTTTTTAAAGTTGTGCTTATCATCATCATCATCTGTATTTCAAAATCTTTTGTGTACAATTCAGTTATCTTGCTTGTAGCTCTCATAGTAATATACCACAGGCTATTGTATGTGTCAGCTTCATTTTTCTGCTTTGTATGTCTATTCTTGTGGAATCAGTTTCATTTCCTCTTTTCTTTATGTTGGTGTTTATGCTTCAGAGTACTTCTTGTCTCAAATTAGCTTTTTTTTTCAAATGAGAACCTTAGTTTTTACCTTCACTCTGTAGAGTTTTTGCAGGGGTGGTGCAGGTGGCACTTCTGTTGTTTGGGGTCTGACAGCCCTGCCATTAACTTCAACATTTCCATAAGTTCATAAGTATGCAGTAGAACACCTTTATTTAGAAAAGTGGCATACAAAAAGTTAATCTGAAAGAAAATAATTAAGTTGTAAGAAACCTCAGTAGATCATTTTGTCTAGTCTCGCATTTGAATATTTTAGAAAATAATCCTATACAAAATACCTAGAAAACAAGGGAGGCTGGAGTTCTGCTTGGAATTTAAAGGAATGCAGAAGCCCAAAATATTAGCCAATATTATCTCCTTTATAAGGACACTTTTTTTCTTCCCAAAAATAAAGATAAAAGAAAAAAAGAATAGGATGTGCACTGCTGTTGGCATGCAGCCTCTTTCCACAGAAATGTTATAATTTACAGTTGTAGTCCATATCTGCATAACACTGGAACAGAAACTGTAGTTACAGTATTATTGGGAAGAAATCCTAAACTTGCTCTGTTTTATCTCTAGTTGTTTAATTACTAAAATCTATTTGAAATACCTGCAGCACTTCCTAAAGGTGCTGTGCACAACAGCTCCCATTCACAGAGATGTTTCTTGGTAATCCAGGGTTCTGAACTATGCAAGATGGGGATTCTGAAAGTACTTTACAATACAGAATCTGTTTTTATTCTTAAATATGCCCACACAATCTTGCAGTTGTATTAAATACTTTGTTTTCATATATAGAGTTTGAGAATATGATACTTCTGCTATATCATTTCAGCAAGTGATGAGTGTTTAAGTCTGTGACAGACATATATTTTAAGCAGCATGGTAACTTCACATTTCACAAATATTTACATTGGAGCTATTTAATGAAGACCTTATGTGGTGGGTTTACCCGAGACCGCAACTAAGCACCAACCAGTCCCTCCCTCCTGCCCTCCCTCCCCTCCCCCTTGCAGTGGGATAAGAATTGGAAGAGCAAAAGCAAGAAAACTTCGTGAGTTGAGATAAAGACCATTTAATGAGTGAAAGGAAGAAAACCCCCAAGTGATGCAAAGGCAGTCACTCACAACCTCCCACAGGTAGAGTCATCCCAACCACTCTCTGAGCAGCAGCTACCTTGGAAAGTTCAAACCCCTAGTTTTTATGGCTGATAATCATGTTATGTGTCACAGGATATCCTTTTGTTCACCTGGGGTCAGCTTTCCTGGCTGTGTCCTTGCCCACCTAAAGCTTTTGCCCACCCTCTGCCTGCGTCATGGGGGCAGTGTGAGAGGCAGAGAAGGTCTTGAGTTGGTGCAAGCACCAGCAGCAGCAGCAGAAACATTGCTGTGTTACGTGTACTGTTTTGGTCATAAATACAAACAGCACCAGATGGGCTGCTATGAAGAAAATTAACTCCAGGCAGCCAGGGGCAGCACACGTTACCTTGTTGTTCAGTTTACGTTGCTACAAACAGCAGTGCTTAAATGCTTTGGAAAGGCATTAACTTTGACTTTGCAGTACTCTGGAGGCTCGAGCTCCCGCTCTGACAGCTCTAAGGGCACCATGTTTCCCAGAACAGCTGGGTTTTATGAAAGAAATGTTTTCTGCTGTTACTGTGAAGTGAATAATTATACCAAATGCAATTAAACTGTCTGGTGGCACATGAAAACTTCTAATAATAACTGCTGTTTCTTGACACAATTTATATTAAACTTAAAAGGAAAGGAATATAACTTTTGTGATGTCATGACAGATGTGTGTATGAATTTTTATATCCCGATCACACCTCTGGGTTGTGTTTGTTGGATCTTATCTTTGTATATCTGGTTTTGTTAGCATGAGTGTTATGTGGTATCTTACTCTACATCTTTGTGGGATTTCCTTGCTGGGAGAGGACAGTCTAGAGGAAAGGTCTCAGGACACTGAAATCATCAGGAACAGCATCCTAGTTTCCTTTCATTTGTCTAGGAAAGACACATTGTCCAGGACCTCTGTAGTTGTTTACAGATCAAAAAAGAAACAGTTGATCCATTCATGCCTTCTGGCATAATGGCATCTCATGTCTTATTCTCATATCTGCCTGTTTTCCCAGTAGATTCTAATGTGCTGAATGACTTGCATCCGAGAGAGACTGGCTTAAAATCATGCACACAGCCATTGACATGGAGACTGCCATTAAGGGGAAATGAGAGTATATTGTTTAGAAACATCTCTCAGCGATATAAAGGAAAGAAGGAAAGAAAAAGAAGGAAGAAAGAAGGAAGGAAGGAAAGTGAAAGAAAGAGAAAAAAAGAAAGGAAAAAAAGAAAGAGAGAAAGAGGAAAAGAAAGAAAAAGACGACTGGGAGTGGGTACACTCCATCTTTTATCCATGTCAGTGTTGGAGAGAGAATGGGGAAGGCCACAGATGGCTTCGGACACTTGTTGAAGGATCGGGATCCACAAGTTGGGTAAGAGGGGTCAACTAGATGATCATACTGGCAAACAGAAACTTGGAGAGTCATTTGGAAAGATGGACTGCCTCCTCTTCAGACAATTAACTGAAATACAAGAAGATGAAGTAATTCAAACAGAACCTAGATTTGATGTAGTCTACTGAAATATCATCTGTTTCTTGAAAATAAGGCTTTCAGATAAAGTGAATCAGGATTTTATCTTCCCCAAGGTAAAAAAATAGGAAAAGCAGAACAAGTTAGGAAGGGTTCTGTAAGTGCACATAAGAAAAAATTGTACTGAAAAGTGATTAAGTACTTGAAAGATGTCATTTGATCTAGGAACTGGGTTTTTAACATGAAGCTCTGAATGTGCCACCACAATGTCAGCACTCCATCTACTAGGGTGATTTACTCCTTCAATTATTTTAACATTGTGAGCCTTCTCATTTGGGAGCTGCAGTTGATGAGCAAATTTCTGTTCAGTGCGCTAGGAAGAAAAGCAGGAATTCCTGTGTCTTTGTGAAGCAATTCATTTCCCATGCATTTCAACATTTACTATTCAAATAATATTGAAGTAAAAAATTGCTACCATTAATTAATGAGAAAGAAATCTTGACTGTATTTGAAGAACCTCTGCCCAGAAGGGAATTTAAACAAATTTCAAAACATGCATGAATAATCAGAAATCTATGTGTTAAAGTTAGCTGTTGTAGCAGGATTGTTTCTACAGGTTCGTTGTCCTCTTTATTCAGTAACGTATAGACAGTACAGGTGTGAGAAGGTATCTGAATGAATTAATGTTGGGATGCATAAAGATACTGAGAGGAAAAAAGATGTCTTGGCCCCCAGAAGTTAAATCTGAAAGGGCAGGAAAATCTGATCCCTTTCAAGATCAAAACAAAAGTTGAGAAGAGCACGTGTTGGTGGCTTCCAGGCAGTTTCAGTGTCCAGTATTAGAGAAAAAGATCTTCATAGTCAAACACCTGGAAAAGTTCATTAGTTTTCAAAATGTGATCTAAGGAAGTAGTTTAATAACTTATTGTGAGCAAATTAGTATATGAACAAATACCATAAATTCTATCAGCAGTTTGATCATCGATGCTCCCTGTGTTTTCTTAGCAGGTAATTTTGTCAATATAAATTTAAATTGCTTTCATTATATTTTGGGATGTGAGATTCAAGCAAAAGAGAGTAAGAATATGTCACTTCCTCAGTGTAATTTCCTACTAGTTGCGGTCCTGAGAGCTTGTCTCTGGTAGATCTGATGAGGGGAGATAGTTAATTTGGGGTTCTGAAACCTTTTTAGCTTAAAGTGCTTCATGCAGAGGGATATAATTTTCTGTTTGACTTTCATCAATAACGCTTGTATTTGTATGTCAAAAGCAAGCAGTGGGAAGGAAAGGAACTAAATAGTTACAAGATGAAGGTTTTTAAAGTGGTACTTAAAATGTTTTTTGAAAAATTTCTTCTTGCTCTTGCTTCTTCTTCCCCTTTAGGCACAAATATCCATTTTTTAAAATTGGGGAGGCAGATTGGAGCACTTTTCTATTGCTGGAAAATACACAGAATATAGTGGTTACATATTTTTGAGAGCAGGAGGTTTGGGACAGAGTCTTGCTGAGAGGAAGTGGGAAGTCCCAAGATGTTTCTTTTTCTTTCTTCCCTGGCTCTTCTGGGGAATGTCAGCCATCTGAAGTGAACTCTGCATGCTCAGAAAGTAAAACGTTTGCCAAAGTGGTTCTGCAGACTGTACAAATAAACTATGTGGCAGAAGGATGCCAGAGAAAATCTAAGATTGACGATATTTACCGTCACTTCCTTCAGTTTTGTGATGTTACCGAGACCCCTCTAAGAAGAAGAAATGCTCTATTTTTTTTTCTGTAAAGACTCTGTTTTGCATTGCTAAGGAATAATGTGTGGGAAAGAGAAGGAGCAAGACACTATCATTTATTTTGCCCATCAGTGAGCAATACTTTGAGGCAATAAGCAGATTCTCCTATAGCTGTGCTCAGCACGTTGGAAAACAAATAGGACAATGCCTCCTTTCCAGCAGAGAAGGCAGAAATCAGAGTGAGAGGACTAAAAAAAAAAAAAAATGTCTAGCCTGGCAGCGTTACCAGAGTAAGAGAATCGGGAGAGGGAATGATGGAGAACACAGGGAAAGACTTGGAAACTGAGTTATTAGTTGGGAATGCATAGAGAGGCTTTTCATAGCATGTCTCTTTGGGTTTTTCCTTTCTCAATCGTGTCATACCATTCATGGACAAGACTGTGAGGAAAAATGTCCTCCAACCTTTGCAGTTTACATGTGAATGGAGGCAGCTGGTGGGATTCATGCCAGAGGTTGCTGTTCTGCTGTCCAAAGAAATTACCTCTGAATTGCTTGCAAGGATTGAGCAAAATGGAGCTGGTATTGCTTTATGAAAAGAAGTTTCTTTGAAAAAGGTGTTCTTGCAATTGCGTTGTTGTGTGTCTTTCAACCAAATAATGTATCAAATCAGTGCCTTATTTAAAGGCTAAAGAAATATTGATACTATGTTATTAAGGGAAGTAGAATCAAAACAGCTACCTTTCCAAAAAACCCAATTTTTGATGGCTGTCCAAGTCTGTGGTGTGGGTTGTAGATTCTGGGGTTATATACAGTGTTCCCCCCTCCAGATCAAGCTAATCAAATGATCTGATGCTCTTTCCTATTTGGAGGGTAATGTAATGTATTCAAATAGCGTTGGGATGCACACTGTGTTTTGGCAAGGCCGTTTATTGCCTCCACCAGTGATTGCTAGGAAAAGTAGTTTATGTTGATGGTATGTTTTCAATCCCATGCCCCCTGAGCTGTCTTCAGTTGATGAGCTAATTAATTGGTGGAGAAAAATGGTGCTGAGACCCTTGCTGCATAGCTCCGTGAGCATCCTTAGATGTGGAGGTGAATCGGGTATGTAATCCTAAACAAACTGCTCATTGCTGGATCTGTGTCAACACTCAGCAGCTGCTGGTTTTGAACTTGGGAACATTTAGGCTTGATTGATTAACTACTAAAATGATGTTAGCAGTAGGATTTGGATATATATTAAGCACCTGATAGGAGCACTTTATAAATGTACGCAGCTGCAAACTGGTGTCTGATCTAAGCAGCGTTGAGATGAACGGGATATACTCCAAACGAGGTTAAGTGAAGTGTCCTTTTCCCCATAACTGCACAGATCAGTCACATTCGTAGGCATTTGATAAACTTGTGGTTGGAGCTGCAAGATATAAAATCCTTTAAGATACCTGGTTGGCAGAGTCTAAATGTCAGGGTGGAAATGTGGAGGGCTGCAGTCTGTGCATGTGCATACCTTTGCATCCTTGGTTTCTGTGCACCAGTGTCAGCTGGTGCCACAGGTTCAGAAGCATTTGATGAACAGTCCAGATAATTCTTTGTTCTTGCATTTCACTGCCACCGTATTCATACAGTGTTAGAAGGTACTTTCTCCCATTGAGAAGTCTGTAATGGCAGCCAGCTGAATAAATTACTTATTTGGCTGAAGAGGTAAAGGCTTTTGAACAGAAGTCCCGCTTTCAAACCTGGGCAGCAAATGTTCCGTACATGCCAAGTGCATGTTGTTTGTGCTTTCCCTCTCAGATGTGGTAATTTAAAATGTAATCATGTGAAGGATTGTATTTATTTTACTCATGTGTTACTAATCTGTGTAATTTAACAGCAAGCAGGGACATAAACTTCATTAAGATCCAGATGATAAAAAAAAAAAATTGGCTGAGGTCCCTCCTCTCATTGTAATATTGAAAGCAAAAAGTGGCACTGGGACGCACAAAACTGTGATTACAAATGCTGTTATTTTTTGCTGATTACTGCATTATAACGTGGGGTGATGGTGCAGCACTGTGAAATGGTCTTCCACTTCTGCAGTCTCTGTGCTTGTCTACTGTGTATTTAGTTAGATATGTTTGGTTCGTCTGCACTGGCACTTAGAATAAAAAATAGTCCTTTGGATGACCAAGGGCCTTTTGCCTGCTGCTGGGAGCAGAGTGGCAAGTGCCTCCTCTGCAGCTGGGGCAGGAAGTCAAAGAAGCCAGTTCAGTTCTTTAGATCTTCATAAAACTGAGAAAAAAAGAGAGTTTTTTATGTACAACTAAGAGGTTTTTTTTGGTGCCTGCTCTCATTCATTCAGAGAACTCATCAAAACAGTGGTGTTTGGTTTTGGCAGTATTTATTTGAAATTTTTGATACTTTTATACTTATTAAAATACTTTTGATGTAGTGTTAGTTTGCAGGAATTGATAAAAGTTCATTACAGCTGTTCTTATGAGATGACTGGGGAGGAGGAGTTGAAGGAACTAACGTTACCTTCCTGTTTCAACACTGAGGTATTTTTAAGCTGACTCTTAAATTCTGTATATTTTTTGACCAAATAGCTCAATTACCTTAGAGCATCTCTGCACAACAGCAGCTCGGTGTACGATATTTGTTATTACAAAGTCAATCCTATAATGGTGGGGAAGTTCAAAATGTACTTAAAACTGATGTGTATATCTTTCGTATGTATTTTTTGACTATTTAGATGGGACATCTAGATGAGAGTAAATGAATAGGGATATATACCTACATATAGTAAAGCTTATTATGGTATAGACATACAATACCTGTAAATACCTAGGTTACCACCACTGGCACAGAAAACTTTTTAAAAAACACGTTAGCAGACGTTAGTGTAGATACTGGGTTCTCCTGGTGTAAAGTTATAGAACTGTGGAGCTACCTGTGCTCTGTACAAATAAATGCTTTAATTTTGGCGATCAGGCTACACAGCTTCTAAGGTGCAAATACGTGAATCTGTTTCGAGAAAAGTTACTCTTTTTCTTATATTTAACAAGCAGTGCCTGAAACATAAAAAAGCATTGCATTTTGTTTTTTTTTAATGAAATGCTATTTTTGTTTTTAAATTGGGGTAAAAGGTATGTGAGGATACAAATGAAAGGTAGTGGAAGTCAGCATGAAAAAGAGGACATTTAAATTTGCTTTATGTTTGTTAGTAGGGGAAGCTACCTCATCATCAGTAAGAGAATAAAAGGCAAAGGGGTGAAGACGCCTGGAAAGTTTTTGATGTAAGGGCAATTTATGGAAATAATAAGCTTAATTTTGTGTAATTTTATGCCCTCTAATACTTGTTTTGAAATCAGACTTGAAAATAGTTGTGCCATCAGAGGCTGAGACTGCCAGCACCACAGGGTGCAAAGCTCACACTGAAGTGTGAAGCAGGTGAAGCCTGGGGCCTGGGAGTTTGGGTTGCTGCTGCCAGGGTTAGGAACCAATCCCAACAACAGCATTTGGAGGTTTTTGACACAGCTTCTCATGCTGTCGACAGCTTCTTTGAATTTGGCCCCTCAGTCTCGTGAGAAGTCTCTCAGGCTGAGGACTTTAGGACTGGTTTGGATATTTCAGGTGTCAAACTATTTGAATGCATCTGGTTCCACATTTGAGTAATGATTTTAGAGAGCATGAAATGTATTAACTACAAGCATGTATTTAAAGCCACAAAGGGGTAAACCCCCAAACCCCTTCAACCTGCTTATATCTGTGTTTTTTTCTGTACAGATAGATAAGGCCGAAGCTAAGCAATGACACTGTGTTTAGTGGTTGTTGAGTGTAGTATATTCTTTGAGGAAACTTTTTAGTCCAACCAGTTAAAGATTTCTAGCTCTGGAAGCAAGGTTTTGAGCTGCTGCATCTAACTTCCATAACTTAATATTTTTTAATTAGTGTGGGCAAGAATGTTTGATATGCTTTCTGGTTTACTACAGCAGTGTTTTTACTGTATAAATACCTTCAAAACTTTTCTGGCAGTTACTTTTTTGGGAGGAGGGAATGAATTTTAAAAATGTATCAAGTCCACAGTTTAATGAATCAGTATATTTAAAAGGGTTTAGTATGGAAAACAGATATTAAATTGTCTGTATTTGTTGTAAGTAAAGGCTATTCAAATGAACTGGAATCATATTTGTTGTATACCAGCTATTGCCAGGAGTCAGTGATTTCTCATGTGATGCATTACTATAGTGTGGTAAGATAGATTTTGTATGAGAGTAACATTTTTTTTATAACATTATTTTTCTTATTTTCAGAGTAGATCCCTGAAAATAGGTGTCATGCATGTATTCGATTGACTGAGTGTGAGTTCAATATGAATTAAAACTTACACTGTGACTGAGAAAGCTGGAAAATTCTTGTGTACAACATCCAGTGATTTAATTACTTAAGTATGGCCTTTTGATGTTTGAAACTCTGACATGCACTGGGGTATTTTATATGGTGGGAACTGCCTTTAGAAACAGAGGAATTAACTATAGAAATCTCTTGATGAAAAGAAATGCTTTTGTTTCTGCCATATAAAATAGTTGTAGTCTCTGGAGTAGTTCTTTCTTCTTGCTTATATCCCCTTTGGATTTAAAGTGTTGTCATGGCAGTAATTTGTAGGCAAAAGAGCCATTTACTTTCTGTAAGGTTTTTTTTTTTACATTCTGTTCTTGATTGTGCAAGTCTCTTCAAGAAAAAAAAAAGATGACTTGAAGAATGAGGTGCAGCATGGGTTAAAGCATTTGACAACCTGTTTGTTTAAGCTGGTTTTGGCAGGATTAGTCATATGGCATTTGATGACCAGACTTTTGATTAGTCGTGGTGTTTCAGCAAAGCCTGTTTGAGAAGGACATCAACATTGTACAGGGTGGTGAGTTGACCTTGGCTGGGCTCCAGTTGCCCACCATGCACTCTATCACTCCCCTCGTCAGCAGGATGGAGGAGAGAGAAAATAAGATGGAAAAAATTTGAAGATCATGATAAAGGCAGTTTAATAGAGTAAAGGTCGCATGCATGGAAGCAAAGGAAAACAGAAGACTTTATTCTCTACCTCCCATCAGTGTCCGGACACTTCCCAGGAAGCAGGGCTTCAGGGCACCTAGCAGTTGCTCTGGAGGACAAACATCGTAATGACAAATGCCCCCCGCTTTCTCTTCCTTTCTTTCAGCTTTTATTGCTGAGAAGATGCCGTATGGTATGGAATATCCCTTTGGTCAGTTGGGGTCAGCTGTCCTGGCTCTGTCTCCTCCCAAGACCTTGCCCAGCTCCAGGTGACAGGTAGAGGGGCTGAGAATGTTCAAGAGGCAGCGCGGATGCTGTGCGAGCGCTGCTCTGCAGTTGCCAACACACGAGTGTGTTCATCAACACCTCGCTAGCTCCTGATACAAAGCACAGCACTATGAGGGCTGCTATGGGGAAAATGGGCTCCATCTCAGCCAGACCCAATATATATGGCTTTGGACTCTGCAAACTTCCTAGCCATCGGGATCTCTGGAGTTATGACACTGTTTCCCAAAGTATTATCCTCGAGAAACTGATTGATTATGTCTTGGACAGCAAACTCTTTGGTAGGTTGAAAAGTGGCTGGATGTCTGGGCCCAGAGAGTGGTGGTAAATGCTGCTACCTCCAGCTGGTGGCTGGTCACTAGTGGGGTACCCCAAGGCTCATTACTGGAGTCAGTCCTAGTTTAATATCTTTATCGATGATCTGAACCAGGGAATCAGTAAGTGTGCAGATGACACCAAGTTGTGTAGAAGTTTTGGTCTGCTGGAGGGTAGGAAGGCTCTGCAGAGGGATCTGGACAGGCTGGATTGATGGGTCAAGGCCAGTGGTATGAGGTCATATATATAAAGGTGAAATACCAGGTGTTTCACTTGGGTCACAACAACCCCAGGCAGTGCTACAGGCTTGGGAATGAGTGGCTGAAAAGCTGTCTGGTAGAAAAGGACCTTGATGTGCTGGTCTGCAGATGGCTGAACCTGAGCCAGTGTGTGCCCAGGTGGCCAAGAAGGCCAATGGCATCCTGGCCTGTATCAGAAATAGTGAGGCCATCAGGACCAGGGCAGTGATTGTCCCCCTCTACTTGGCACTGCTGAGGCTGTACCTCAAATCCTGGGTTCAGTTCTGGGCCCCTCACCACAAGAAGGACATTGAAATGATGTCCAGAGAAGGGCAACTAAGCTGGGAGAGGGTCTGGAGTGCAAGTCGGATGAGGAACTGCTGAGGGAGCTGGGGGTGTTTAGCCTGGAGAACAGGAGGCTCAGGGAAGACCTCATTGCTCTCTACAACTACCTGAAAGAGGTTGTAGCCAGGCGGGGGTCAGCCTCTTATCCCAGGTAACAAGAGGGCAGGATGAGAGGAAAGGTGCACCAGGGGAGGTTTAGATTGGATATTAGGAAAAATTCTTCAGATGAAAGGGTTGTCAAGCATTGGAACAGGTTGCCCAGGGAAGTGGTTGAATCACCATCCCTCAAGGTACTTAAAAGATGCAAATAAAGTAAATGCAAAAAAAAAAAAAAAANAAAAAAAAAAAAAAAAAAAAAGACGTAAAAAAGACTTAAAAGTGTAGATGTAGTGCTTGGGGATGTGGTTTAGTGGTTGCCGTGGCAGTCTTAGGTTAATGGTTGGAATGGATGGTCTTAAAGTCCTTTTCCAACCAAATGATTCTATGATTAGAATAGAATCATTTTTGCAGTAAAGACTTAGCCAAGCTTACTCAGTTTTTTTTATACTGGGAACTATAATGTTGAGTATCACATTTTTGAAAGGGCTTCTTTGCATTAAATTTGATTCTTGCAACCTCCATTAATGCTCTGTTCTGTTAGATGATTTAATGCAATAAAATTCACAGAGTCAGCTAGATAATAAAAATAGAGTATATCAGAAGAAAATTTAAAAGGCTGTTTCTTAATCTATTCTTAGGCTGATTTAAAACAAACTGAAACAGTTTTTTCGGTGGATCAACTTTCACTTGTACTGGGCTTCTTTAGTGCAGTGAAATCATCTACTGTGGGAAGAGTTAAGTGACTTCAGATTGGAGGATATTACATTAAAATGTGGGCAAGAAAATGAGTTCTCTTTGATTTTTGTTTTTGTGGTGGTTTAACAACAGCTGGAAATTAAACTCCAAATAAGCCATTCCTCTTCCCCCTGCCCTTCTGGTAAGAGAGGAACAAAGGCAGAGATTAAGGGTTGAGGTAATGATTTATTGGAAGCACAAAGCAATGGAATAAGAAGTACATGGTAACAGTAGCAATATTAAGAACAAAAGTATGCAAAAGAGAAGGTGCCTTACACACAGAAGGTGTTCAACACCTCAGCTTAGTTCCATGTGGCAGCCTGGACAAAGACAAGATGGTGGCCACTTCCTGCGGCTGACTCTCCCTGTCCTTGAGCCCAAGACAACAGAAAACAATCAGACAGACAAATCCCCAAAAGCAAGACTGTCCACATCTCACCGTGCCAGTGCTTTGGATGCTGGACTCGATTCCACACAGCTGTTTCTGGCATTGGCATCGCTTCTTTTGACCGCTCTGTCTGGCTCTGCCTGGCTCTGCCTGGCTCTGCTTGGCTCTGCTTGGCTCTCTTCAGCTCAGGTTGGCTTCCTTCAGGTCGGGTTAGCTTCTTTCAACTCAGGTTGGATTCAGCTGGGCTTGGGCTTTCCTCCACCTCTTGGTTCCATGCGGTGCTTTCCTCACCGGCTCCTCTTTTCAGCACATCATGGAGTCGTGTCTCAGAGGAATGGATAGGGGATGGGCATTGCTTGCAGAGGATGGAGTCCACAGGGCAGATCCTTACAACCTTTCTGCTGGAGAGAAGGAGGCCAAACGTGCACTTCCAGGGCAGTGTTCACCTTTGCTTTCCCCTGAAACCAAGCCCCCCAGGGAGGATGTGAGTGGTATAAAATAGCAATATAGCCATGCCCACACAGTGCTGAGCTCTGTCCCCTCTCTGCAAACAAGACAGTTTCTTATATTGAAGGCTCTTGCTATGCAATGAGACCGTCATTGCTTAACTTCAAAGCAGACCACTGCTTAAAAGTCAATGCTTCTGTTAACTCCGTTGTCCAAAAAGAACATTAGTTTCTGTTTTACAAATTGTCTTGAAGTCTTCAGTTTCATTTGTAAAGCTGTTTCTCCTGTGTTTAGCACCATCAAGAGGCTAAAGGAAAATCCACTTCTCACTGTCTGCATTCAATACAGGAGAATCAAGTTCAGCAAATATTTGAAGACCACTGTGTATGGTGTGTGAAACCAGAAGAAGTAGATCAATACTAAGCAAGCTTTTGTTTCCTACAAAATATTTATACAAATAGAATTGAAGTGGATGTGGAATAATTTGTTCTCCATGCAGGATCGGGGAGAATTTACTGCCTACACAGTAATTCTGAGAACTGAATACTACAGCTGAATAAAGAATTTCAAAATGATAAAGGAAATACGAACCTATTTTTTTCTCTGTGATATATTGGGAAGTATAAAGATGTCCTACTCCAAACTATTATGTTACCATCTGAGAGTTAGCAAATGACACAGTAACTCGTGATTAATAAATTTCCTCTTGCCGCCAGGCTCCCTTGGCACTGGTAGGAGGCAACAGCTGGATTCTAAATGGTTTTGTACAAACTGGAAAGCTAGAAGAACCTAATTTCCCCTAATGGTCACTCTGGGTGCTAGGATGGTGCTGTAAAATTGTGATTCATGGGGGTCTGAAGGGCTCTGCTGGTCCCTTCCTACTCTAGTGGAAAAAATCTTTCTCCTTCTCCCAAAATTTTTTTATTATGGTACAAAACATTTTTGCCATGCCAAAAGATAATATAATTGCAATGGTTGGTAATGGTTTTTTAAAGAATATTTTAGGAGTACAGTGAGCTTTTGAAGAGAATGCTTTTAAACAAATTAGTTTCCAATAGTTATGTCCCTCCCAAAACTGATTGCAGAACTGTGCTGTGGGAGTCCCTACTGCCTATTGTGTGTACCACAATATGCACAACATTCAAGTTGTAAGAGGAGATAAAACAGCTGTTTCATTAATTAAGTACCTTCTCTTGACTCTATATGCAAAATAAATTTTATCAGTCCACGTGATAAAGAAAGTTTAGATAAAATGTATGTGTGAAAAACTGTCTTACTGTGACTGAACTAAATATTGGTGCAGCAGAGCTTTGTAATATCTTGTAGTTAATTTGTTTCACTCAAGTAAAATACGCCTTCTAACACAAGATTTGCCAACATATTTTCCATTTGCCTTGGTTTTTTTCCAGTTTTGTAAAACAATGCAGCATTCTTTCTCTTCCAGCAAGAAATGTGTATCTATTGCTTCATGAAATGGAAGCAAGTTAAGATCTCATAATAAACAGCTCCAACTACTTATTAAATGATTTTAGATAACTGCAGATGAATTATTTAATAAAACATATACCTTTTTATAAATTAAAGTAAATGAACCAATAGGTCTTATGTGCATCTTCTTGTTCTATTTCTGTCTCCCCATCCTTTCATCCCCACACACATCCTAATTCTTTCACTCCCCTTTCAAAATGCCCTTTGTTTCCTTCTCACTCTCTGCACATCTGGTTGTCCTGTTCTTCCCGCTTCCCCCCTCCAGCTTGATAGTCTCATTTTTAAAGCTTTGTTCTGCAAAGTACATAATTAAGCAGTAAGACATGACAGGGCATGAATATCATTGTATTAATTGAGGGGAGAGAGAGAGGGAAACCGAAAGAAAACTACAGAGAAACAATACCAGCTGGCACTCCATGGGTGTATAATTTGCAATTCATTTAGAAGAAAGCTCGTCCGTGGGGTGGAATTTTCATTGGAAAGTGATGGCCAAGCCCATGTACCAAATGGATGCTTCTCAGACAGGAGCTTTGCTTTGCACTTGGGGCAGCATGACTGCTGCAGCTCTCGCTTGTTAGACCTGCTCTGATCTTTGCTGCCAGCCTGTTGTGACCGAAGGGGCTCTGCAGCCAAAGACCTATTAACTGATCCACAGAGATAGATGACTCCTTTTGATGGCTATTTCAGTGCAAGCGACATTTTTCTGCTGAGAAATAGGTGTTAATGATATCATTCTGTACTTAGCTACAGTGACTATAACATCTCTCCAGTGCTTGTAATTGTAACAGCCATTTTCACTTGAAAATGGGCGAAGAAAATACTAATGAATGGTTGGCAAGGGCCTGCAAGTGTGAAGTCTCTGCTGCCTTTTTCTATGTCCAAGTGGTGTACAGTAAACTTTGTCCCTGAGGAAGAAGAAAGAGGGCAAGTCACTCTTTCCCGTAGGAAAAGAGCACGTTGGTAGCAGTCACAGTGGGGAGAGCTGGAAGAAGTAACTGTGTGCACAGAGCAGCCAGCTCCACTGTGCTAAAACTGGAACTGCTTTTTCTTTTTTCTGTAAATTTGGTGATATTTTAGTAATTTTTACACTCCAGAATGGAAAAATAAAATCTGTAGTGATTTGTGCAGTTGGGCTGGGTCAGATTGAAAGCTTTAAAAAGAAAAATTCTAAATGGATTCCAAACCAATCTCTTTCCTGGACTTGGCCAGTTTGCATTTGAAATGCAGTCCTGAGTTGAACTGAATCTATCCAACATGCCTACAGATATTTGAAACAACAAGGTTTCTGCCTGTAGGTGTAATTGAGAATTGAACATGTAGTTTAACTTTATCATCGGTGTGCGTGTGTGAGCATAATGATGCATCACTGTCCTAGCCCGTAATAGTACAAAATGGAAAGGATCAGAGATGCACTTCATGACAACTAATAAAGTACAGAACATTTTGTCTGTTTTCTCAGACTTTCATTCCTTCCAGCTGGTTACTGGCTTCCAAAAAAAATGCCCAGGCATTGGTCATGAGCGGTTCAAGAAATACAGAGAGGTTATTAAGAAATCACTGATACATGGCATGAAAAATTGCTTCCTCTTCTTTACATTTTTAAGTCTGATGTAAGACATGAAAATATTTAGATGATCTTGGCTGTTTTCTTGGGGGCACCGTCTTTCTAGTGGCAGGCAAATATGCAGCACTAAATGCAGTTTTATTACACAGATGCTGTGCAGCATGTTTATACATATATGACTTTGCATCATATATGAAACGAATGTATTTGTATATGACTGGCAAAGCTCTGGCCACTAGTTTTAATGAGGAACAGCTTTTTCATTTGAGAAAGTAGGTTTTAATGTGTAGAGTTTTTTAAAACAAGTTTTGATACTGGAGCATCAGAACGACAGTAGAACCAAAATTCTTGTGGGTAGTTGTGCTGTTCAGAAGAGATTCCAGATAAAACATTCCAGATTCTTCTTAGTAATTATCCTGGGCCAGAATAGGAACTGGGATCCACTTTGCTTTCATGCCTTTTTTCCTGGCTGCTGGAAAAGGACAGCCTTGTTCTAATTTTGTCTTTAAAACAAACATAATTCTGCTAACTCCATTTATCCTGTAGACCACCTTACTTCACATAGTGATTTTGACCTTCCAGAATGCCCTATGTTATAGTGATTTGTTATTTTTATTTTTCTTTCTCTCTTGGAGGGAGGGCAATACTTTCATCTTCCATGCCAAGGTCTGGTGGCTGCAGCCTGTGTGCTCTGAGGTGTATGTGCTTGCAGTTGATGTACTTGCTTTTGTTCCTCATGAGCTGGGCTTCATTCACTTTTTGGATTTGTAGAGGCCAGTGATTGGCATCTGTGAGCAGTGCCTGCTGAAGGTACTGAGAATTGAACACAGATATATGTGGGCAGAACATGGATCTGCTTTGAAAACTGTTGAAATTATGTTAATTTTTTCATCCTATATTATACTGGAGCAGCTTTGAGAGGGTTGTCTTGGTCTCTTGGGAGAAATTCCCTCATGAAGATAAGTGAATAAATAGTGAAAACTCATTGAGTGATCCTACAGTAAAAAAAAAAAACTTAGGGTATTTCTTGTATCTTATTTTCCTGAAGATGTTGAAATGCAGGAAACAATGGGGAAGGAAAAAGCATTTTTCACTTCATTTTATGGTGTTTCTGCTGCCTAGATTCTGTCACTGTTGCTTTATAGAGTACCTTGCTTACACATTTGCATCCAAATTGAGCTTGACCCTTCTGAAACAGGGCAATTAAAAAAAAAATTAATACTCACTTTCTTCCCCCTGAGATTTAACTATGCCCACAGTACCATCTAAGGAATGGATATTATGGATTTTGAGTGAAATGACATGGAAGTAGAGTGGGAACAAGATGCATTCAGCTGGTTTTATGACTTCTGATGCACGATAAAGTTGCAGAGCCCAGTGAATCAATCTGTCTTCCAATTAAGTGCACTTAAACCTTGCAATGCTCTTGCTGTGCAGCTCTTTTTTTTTTTTGCCTCAGTAGTTCCATTTTCCCTTTAAGACTTTATTTTTCACCACCCTTAGGTGAGGATACCTTATTATCCTCACCTGAATAAAGGAGTGTCAGGCATCTTCAGAGTCTGTGTGACTGTGAATAACTGAAAATCAAACGGTTAGATGTTTGTGCTTCAACTTCTGGTTTCTCATGTCCTCCTTTCCTTCTAGTGCTTTCCTGCATGGTAACAGATGCTGTTTGATTTCTGTCATGTTTTCCATGATTTGGCTCACCTGTTCTGAATTTCTATAAGAATTCAAAAGTTCTGCTTTATTTTCCCTTTACATTTTAAGTATTATATCCCAGGCTTCACGCTTTGCAGCTTCTTCTTTATAGTGGAGTATTAAAATATCTTGTTAGTTTAATATATTCTTGTCTTGCATCAAGAGGGTTCCTGTCCAGATTTCCTGATTGAGAGTGATGGGTAGCTTGCCCTTGTCTTTGACTGCATGAAGAAAACCACATTCTTACTCTGCTTCTGTTGTATCCTTATTGCCATAAGAATAATTTCTTGTTTGTTATATGGTAGTACTTCCATTTTTTCAGATGTTAATGGCAATGGAAGTTCTTTCTGCCCACTTTTCTTCTATGATTCATTTAATTATATTTTTTTGCCTCATTATATTAATATATTTAGTGTGTTTTGTATATAATTTTTTTTTATTACCTAATAGGGGTATACTTCTTGTTTGAGAACTTGATATTTATTCGAGTCATAAAGTCAAGGAACCCGTACATCCGATGTTTATGTTAGTAGCAAGATTGCTAGAATGGGTCATTGTGTTGCAGTATCCTTTAGTTCAAGAAGGATTTCAGAGACCACTAGTAAAGAATGAAATGTTACTGGAACTGCAAAAATCTATGGCAAGCTATGGCAAATTTGGCTGCATTGGGATGGGTATGGAAGGATAACTATTCAAAATAGTAATAAATATTTTAATGTTTGAAGTTGAGAATCAAAAGAACCATAAAGTCAATGTAAATGCTACAGCTGGGAGAATTCTTACCCATTTACACAATCTGGATGAAAAATAGTGTTTTCCCGAGTTATTTGGTTTGGAAGTGCCAGTGCAGCATCAACCCAAGTTATGGGCAGTTGCTGCATGGTGGATCTATTTCCTGGACTGCCAAGTCTGCCTCTAACTCCAACATGAGGCCTTGCAATAGGAAAATAGATTGTGGGAATGCCATATACAGTTGTGGCAGAAAGCCTAATTTATATAAGAAATACAACCCATGGAAGTATGAATTGGAGAAAGAGAATGTGAGTAGAACACATTGTCCTATGTAAAGAGAAATAGTTTTTGAGTGAAAACTAGAAAGGCTTTAATGTTCTTGATTATTTTCTACTGAAAAATCAGCTTCTTTCTCATAAGAGCAGAATAATTGAGAAAAACTTGGTACGACCAATTTTCATTAAAAAAGGATTTGACTGGAATTGTTTTATTTTGTGTTTGTGTGTGTTTGGGGGTGGAGAGATGTCAGCTGAGGTTTTCTGTGGTGTAGCTTCTTTTCCCAATTACCAAGGAAGAGTAGAGGAGTTTCAGAGACAGTTTTCTAATGATATTGTGAAGCATTGGCCATTTTAAAAAAGTTTAAAAACCATTTGAGATGGAAAATTGTCAGAAATTGTTTCAATTTATGCAGTTCTTCCCTGAGAACGAAATCCTGCTTCCCAAGATGTTTAAGGATGAATGTAGATGCTTTCCAACCAATGGAAGAAACTGAAAGTCTTGCAAGTCTTCAAATCTGTAAGCTATTCCCACTACATGTAACTTCACAGTAATGTAGTGGGCAGAAATTTATGCCTGATCTCAGCTGGTTACGTCTGTGCCCTGGAGCATGAAGACTGAGGTTCTTGCAATTTTCAGTCTAGTTACAGAGGCTATTAATCATTATGTTCAATCCCTTCTTGGATACTGCTAAGCTCTTTGTTCAATATATTCTGAGCTATTGAACCTCACAGGTCAATTACACGGTGTTTATAAAACTAGTTCTGGATTTTGACCAGCAATGAAAGCATAACCCTCAGTGGGACCAGCTATTGCTTTTAAGTCAACTGTTGTTTTCTCTGTTACATAGGTGAGCAGAAAAAAACCAACAAACTGATAAAATATTCAGATTTCATAGAGAGGCAAAGGCAGTGAAGTGCACATGAGCTTTGGAAGTTTCTGTAACCCTGTTCAGGTTTCTCAATGGTAATTTTGGGGTTAGTGTTAATTCTTAACAGTCTCTTGACCTCCCCTGTCTCAATGGGCAGTTTACTCCAGCAGATGGATGTCTGCTACCGTTGCAGTGCTGGGATTTGATTCCCTCCATCTGGAGTAGAGTGATGCTCAGCATGTTTAGGTAATGTGAAATTTCATTCTTCGCTCCCCAACAAGTGAGACATCTGCCCAGATAGAGGCCTGAGACGTGATTCCCCTGGTTTTTATTACTTTCTTTATTTTTATTCAAATCCCTGATAATTTCATTATCCTGGTTCTGGTGAGGTACTTAAAAAAAAAAAGGCAAAACAATAGAAAAGCCCCAATCCAAAACAAAATGCCAAAATATACAATGAAAATAACTGGACCCCAGTATTTCATTATATATTCTGTAAATGTCAGAAAGCTATAGTTACTGTTAGGATAGCTGTCAATTTATAAAAGGTTATCAGCTTCCCAGACAATTTTGTGGACTTGGGAGAAGACCATCTGGAGGAGAAACGGAGCATATCCAATGATTGCAGAAGAGAATCATCACCAGTATCATACTGAATTAATGCAAATGTTCAGCTGCTGATTTGCTGCATGAAAAGCTGACACAACACCACCTTGATTTTTCCTTGAGGAAAATTTTAATAAAACATCACCCTGTTCTGCAGATGAAAATTGCCTATCATTAGGAGCATAGGCCAAAAGTTACATGTTTCTTTCTCTTCTAGGAAGTGTAGTAGTTGGCTAATTTGTGTGCTATGAAATGAGAACTTTCTTATGAGCCTGCCAGTTGTGCAACATGCATTTCAGCATGGTGAGTTGAATAGGCTGGGAATTTTCCTCCCAAAATTGAAGGTACTTCTTTTAAGACATATTTTTCCAGCTTGAGCAGGCAAATATTACATTTCTTCTTTTGAAATGTTGAGTGTTGAACATCTCTGAATCAGTACTTCCACATGTGGGAAGGGACCTTCCCTTTCTCCTGCACTGATTTCCCCTGACTGGCCTCTGCAGTGAGGCTGTTTGGGAACTGGCCAGTTTCTGTTCATTATGTAGGAAAGATACCAAACTCACAAAGACTTTCATTTGTAGATGCTGAAACCTTTCACAAAGTAAAATAAAAAGTTGTGCATCATATTTTACCTAAACAGGGATTATTAGAGCTGATTTGTGATTTTTCTAAGCAAGATGAATTGAATTACATTCATTAATGTGGAGATTTTTTTTTCTGTTAGATTCCAAATCACATTTGGAAATCTTTCAAGCATGAGTAGATGAATTGGACTGAGTAGTCCAATCACCATCACCAGCATCACCATCTTACTCAATACTGTGCCCTTTCAGCTTTCAGTGAGTTACCAGGAAGCACTTTACTGCAGGGATGGTCTTTTCAGCAGTAGAAAGAATTCTATGAAACTGTATGATAATTCAGGTCAAGAGGGTCCTGAGGAAGTCTCTTGTACACCCACCTCCTCAAAGCAGGATCAGATATAAAATTAGACCAGACTACTCAGAGATTTTTCCAGTTGATCTTGAAAGCCTCCAAAGATGGAGACTGCACAACCTCTCTGGATAACTTGTTCCAATCCTTGGCTGTCAACAGGATTAAAAAGTTTCTCCTTACATCCTCTCTTTCAGTTTATGCTTGTTGTTTCTTTTCCTCCTGCTATACGCTGTCATAAAGAGCTCTTATGTCTTTTCATAACCTCCTTGTAGATACTGGGTACTGGGGAGCTGCTATTAGATTCTCCTGAAAATGTCTCTTCTCCAGGCTAAGCCAGCCTTGGACCCTCATGCCCCCTTCACAGGACAGGTTGTCTAGCCCCCAACCTAGGGTGCTCTCCATTGAACTCACAGGTTTGTCAGTGCCTGGTACTGAAGGGCCCCAGACTGGTGTCAGTAATGTAGACATGATCTGATGAGTGCCATGCAGAGGTGGTGGGTCACTTCCCTGGCTCCTGTTCCAGCTGTTGACCCCTGCTGCTGCTGTGGGGCATCATGGGGCTCTTGTGCAGCTTCAGTCTGCCACCCTCCCCAGGGTTGTATCTGCAGATCTGCTCCATGCGCTCATCCACAGTGTTGGAAGGAGGGGACAGTGTTTGGGAGGAGGGGACTTTACTCCCAGATGCAGAACTTTTGTATGTCCTTGTTAAACTGTGTGAAGTTTCCATCAGGACATTTCTCCAGCCTGTGCAGGTCTTTCTGGATAGCAGCCCTGGCATACCAGAATCCCACCTCACCAACTGCAGAGACTGCCCTCCCTGATCTCCTCCAGGTTGTTGATAAGGGTATAAAACAGGGCATATCCCCAGATGGGCCCCTGCTATACCTCATTTGTCACCAGCCTGCAGGTAGAGTACAACCCATTGGCACAATTAGCTAAACTTTTTTTAGCCCAACTAGTTGTCTACCCATCCAGAATGTAACTTGTTAACTTGAACACAGGAATGCTGTGTGAGACTGTCAAAACCTAGTTAAAGTCAGTGATGTTCATCACTCTCATGTTGTCCAGAAATCCAGTCAAGATTTGTAGCAGAGAAGACCATGTGGTCTGCCCTGCTAAATCCATGCCATCTGTTGCCAGTCACCACCCCATTTAAGTGCCTGGAAATGTGCTCCAGAAGGATTTGCTCCATGATTTTCTGAAGGACCTAAGTGAGGATGATTAATTTGTAGTTCCTTGATTGTCCTTTTGGTTTTATTTGAAGAAGAGTACAACAATCTGTGATCATCAGGGACCTTTTGCAATCTTCATTTCTAAGAGACTGTCATGTCATCCAAAAGCTACTTCAGGAACATGTCAGTATTTAGTTGTCTACTTTGCAAGCCTGAATTCTTACTCCAGGCTGTCTGGAAATGCTTGAAAGAGAAAAAATATCCTTTCAGTATTTCTTCTAGAGGTTAAAATATTTTTAGTTTCTTTCAGGTGTGTTTTTTTCCCCCTGATACTCTGCTCCCTATAGAAAATGAAGTTTACATTTATTATGGTGTTTTCGAGTATAGTGAAGGCATTTCCACATTTGTAACACAATTGATAATCTGTTTATGCATCTAACCACATAGAAACTTCAGAAATTGTTTTACAGCATACCTCAATCTTTTTTCTATAGCCAGAGTCTGTCAGAGGCGCTGTGGTTGCCATGAACTGTTTAGATGAGGATGCCAAGTGCTAATGCAGGATCACAGTACTAAGGAAAATTGTGGGGTTCGATGTTTGACAGCACTCCCTGTTCTTGTCCTTGGAGGGGAGGTTGGCAAAGATTCTGGGAAAAATGGTGCTGACTTTTTTTTTGGTGCAGAGAAGCTGTTACGTAAATGCCTAATATCAAAGGTGTATGTGTCTTTGACAATAATTGTGTGTGCTGGATTTTTTCCTTGCTGTCTGATCTCTCTAGCATCACCAGGATCTTCAGCACCGGTAGCTGGCGTTCTGACAGAGCTTATTGCAAAGTATGAATCAGAGCCCTTAATATTTTGTTTGTCTAAAAGAACAACCTAGATAACATCTGTGTCTGCCCAGCTGTTTTCTTGACTCCAAGTATTACTCATTTGGCTGAACATTTGCTTCACTGACCCTGTGCTCTTAGTAGACTCTGGGGCAGGATTCTGGAATGCCTGAGTAAATATTTTTGGAGATCTTAATCTCTGTTTTGACTAATATGAGCAGTGGCCTTCAGGTATCCCACAAAAGGCTTTTTGAGTATTGTACAAAACCTGGAAGGGTGGCATTTTAGGTTGGGTCTGTGCAAGACACACAGATTTGTCATTACACAAATCATTCCTGTCTCTGCTTTGCCTGTGAGGGTTGTCTCTGTCACCATGTGCCTGTGACTGGTCTGGTCAGATGATCAGCTGCCCTAAAGATGCAGGTGAGCCTCATGGTGATGGTGCAGAGGAGCAGCCCTGATCAAGGAGATGTGGGCTGCCTCCATGCATGCTGCTCCCCCAGCCCATCCTTGGGTGCTTCATGCTCAGAACCGCCTTTTCAAGCCTCTGATATGGAGCACTAATAGTTATGTACCTGTGGAATAAAGTAAAAATAAGAAACCTAGAATGTCTTGTTTGTTACAAATAGCTGGGAACACATTGTGCTATTTCAGGTTTATTAGCACGTAAAGTGATGTGGTGGGACTTCAACAATAGTGTGGTCACTATTCTGAGAAGCAGATGTGTAACCATAAATCACATTCGCATGTGCAGGCTGTTAAATATGTAGCCTTATCTTTATGTAGCCCTATTTGTGGTGTGTACACATCCTTCCATCTGTGCAATACAGGGATGTGTACAGAAGGCCTTAGATACAGATAGTAAGCAAATAATGTATTCTATTCATAACTTCTTTTCCTGTTCTTACTTAGAGGATAAGTAAATTATTATAGACCATTCACTGATACTGATTTCCACTGGGATAAATTATATATTGTAGTAGTGCAATTGGAAATTAGGTGATTAAGTAAGCTTTATATTGGGCGCTCTTAAAATACTGCCTGCTGTGTGGTTGATGCAAAAATGAAAGTTGTTTCATAATAATGTATCCTACAAAAACTATTTCAAGGAAAGTCTGTGGAGAAAATTGGGGAAATTAAGAAGAAAAGTATCATTTTTTCCTATTGCATAAAAACCTTTTAGGTTGTATATTTAGACAAATATTTTGCCTTGTGGGTGGTATTTTGTTTGCCAAAATTTATTTTGCAAATGACTGACTCCTTTAAAGGCTGTGTGTCAGTAAAAAGAGTATTTTTCTTCTTCAGTTCTCTGTTATATGATAGAAACTATAGAAGTGTTTAGAATGCCTTTTGTTGAAGTGTTTACAGTGTGTCATACTCAGCTTTTAACTACCAGGGAATGGTTTAAAGCATTAATTTTGACGGGTGAGTGTGGAAAACCTCTGGGCCTTTTATATGAGCAGTTTCTTTGCTTTGTATTTTGTGGCCACAGTGACTTTCTGGCTTGTTTTCATGAAGGTTAAAACCTCTTTGGCATCCACAGCAAGGCCCTTCTGCTTGCTGAATCCACTTACAGATCCTGTAAAGCTCCAGAATATAGTATATCAAACTTTTCACTGAAGAATGGCTCTTAAATGAAGAGTCATGAAGGAAAGGAGCTTAATGTTCCTTGTTTTCCCTTTCTCTTACTCGGAAAAATAATGCAAAACCAGGTGTCCACAATTTCTAACCTGAAGGTGAAATTTCCTTTTGTGGTAGTGTTCTGTGGCAGCTGATGGGTTTTTCCCAGCAGTCTGCATGCCTTAAACTCATGGCTCATTAAACTCAGCCATTTTGTCTAATGGCTGATAATGTCACCTTTACGTGAGTTAGGCCGCTTTTAAGTCTTTTAAGTCTTGCAGATAAAGAGGGTTCATACATATGGTGCTGAGCTTTGATTTTTCTGATACAACACTGCAGTATCTTTCTTCAAGTGAAACAAGAAAATGGGCATTGGGTTTGTTTTAGGATAAAGCCTTTTTATTCCTGCTTTACTTTAAACCTCAAAGTCTTACCTTCAGAGGTCTGTAGAACCTGATTGCATCCATCTATCAGTCCTCTCCTTGCCAAAAGCGTTGCCTTCCTTTTTTAAATGTACTTCTTTTTTTTAAAATTATTTTTGGCATTTTTACCTTTACTGCTTGTGTCCCTTGAGCTTTCCCTTAGTAAAAATCTGCTAAAATTGCTTCAACCCTTTAAAATCTATCCTGCTTTTTTTGCTAGTTTTACTGCCATTCCCTTCCCCGTGTTACAGACTAGTGCAGACTGCTCTTGTCACATGTTAGTCCATTTAAATAAGTAAGTGTTCCCAGTTTGTTATGGTTTTCCTATGGCATTCTCTGTCAAATGGCAGGTCTCAATAACGTGTTTCTGAGCAGGAGACTAGATAAGTGACTTGAATCAGTGATTTGGAAGGTGAGTGTCGGGTCCTTGAAAAATTCCTATCTGCTCTGTGGGCAGGAACAGCCTAATCCACTGGGATGCCAGCCATTTGAGTGGGTAAAATGCAAGCAGAGGGTTTTGACTGTGCCAGCTGTGCGATGGGGAAGCAGCTGGAGCAGTGCCGGAGAGCAGTTGGCAGCACTGAGCAGTGACAGAGGGGCTTCAGAGTCAGATAGGAGTGTAAACACTTGTCTAGCTGCAATGATTAGAGGAAGTATTTCTATACTTCCATTATTAACTGATTATGAAAAATGGAACTAATGTTTTAACGGTAAACTCTGATACGATTAATAGACTAATGCAGAATGTAGCTTATTTGGGATGGCAGTGAAATCAGTGGAGCAGAAGATTTTTGCTGTATTTTTGGTAGTATCAAAACTTGCCACGGAAAAGTATTTTATGTATGTTCTTATACAACTAAACTAATTTAGCATCATGCAAATAGATAGGATGGTAGAAAAGCATTTTAAAGACAAACGAGTGAAAAAAAAGTTCTAAACTTTACTTTTTTTAAATGTTATGACAACCTTTAAAGTACTATGATTCAGAATAGTTTTGACTGGAAAAAAAAAAAAGTTAAAAGTTTAATTGGGTGGGGTAAGAAATACTCTTCTGCTGAAGTTTCAACCCAGACTGCTAACCTCTTGAATGTTGAATCAGTTTTAGACAGTAATGGTTATTTCTGCAGAATGAAAATTTTCATCAAATGTTTTTTTTAATTCAGTAGCTAGTTCATTCAGAGACTGGAAGCTAGCTGGTAGCTGAAAATCAGGATGCTTTGTTCTCATCTTCAGCGTATCTGCAAATATGAGCCTGGAGTGATGACACGTACCAGTTCTTCAATTACCGAAAAGTAACAATGAGGAGCTTTTCTAATTTCTAATAACTGCAGACAATAATAACTTGTTAAAAGATGAAATTTATTTTTGTTTTTTCTCTTTTCTACTATTTAAAATGGTTTCATTTATTCAAACATCCTAAATCATGGTATAAATCGATTTTAGTTCCAGTTTCCTTCTAAATGGTGCTTAAAACAAATGATATAAACCTCAATTGCTCGGTTTTTAATACTAAAATGTAAATTAAAAATACAAATATATACGTAATCACTGAAGCTCATCATTGTGTATTTCTTGTTTGAAAGAAGTTGCAAACTTAATAGAACACTTCCAGTTAGTCAAAATCAGTTCTTTTATTACCAACTGATAATATGTAGCCATTTAAGGACAATTCTTTAGCACAAACTTATAGTAAGTTCTAAAATAAGTTTTTCAACTTGATTAAAAGGAAAGATTATAGTTCATTTTCAATGGACATAAGAAGGAAAAACTTCTCTATCTGCCAGTGGCTTTATTCTTGAGGGCAAAAAATCCTACACAGAGATTGTGGTGTTAAATCTTAAATCTAACAATGTTCTGTAAATAAAGGTCTAGTTGAGGACTCACAGCTCATCAAAGAAGCCAACAGCTGATGGGTCTGAGAGCAGGTCACGAAATTTGCATTTGGAGGTAATTTTCTTTTTATAGAACAAAGTAAAGAAAACAGTTATAATTATATTCATTCAATGCTGCCATTTCTCAACAAAATCATGTACTTACTGCAAAATGTTTTCCCATTATGACCTTTTTTACTTCTTATGTAACTGTGTCTGATCTATGTTTCTGTTTGTGTAAAAACAAGAAACCCTTCATGAATAAAAGCATTTCTTTTAAAAAAAGAAAACACAACCTCTCCTCCCTAAGAACTGAGGCTACCATGCAGGTTATATAAAATGTACACTGATAAGTAAAGTCATGACTTTTACAGTTGTGAGGGAGGTGAAACAAAGCCTGGAGTCATGTGCATTGACTTTCCTATTTGTCTTCTGAAACCTCATTACACTTTGCAAATTTATTGCCTGTATTAATGCTGATCCACTAATGCTAATTCTTGGGAGCTCAGTGCAATGCATTTCTGCTGATTTCTGACTGTCATTAATAACCATAAAAATATTACTTTTATCTGGATTTGTCAGCGCCTTTTTTTGGAGCCTTTGTCCTGCAGTAGCTACTCATGAAGGCTAAGCTAAATTTTTGGTGACTTGAAGTCAGGCAATGTTCGTGTTCTACTGAAAATTTTGGGAGAAAGGGCAGTGTTAGTTCTTCTGAGACCAGATAGAAAAAAGTTTTTTTCCTTAACATGTTTAACATGAAATATGATAGAGGCTAGGAACTAAGATTGAAATTATTAAAATTTGAGTGACTGTTGGGTGTGCAAATATCCATGTGTGTGTGAGTCTATAGGTATGTCCAGTTAGGGATGCACATGAGTAGGGATCCAGGAAGCTCATAGAGTTAAATTTGGGAAGCTACGTTCTATGTTTTTGTTCTAAATCACAACTATGAAATTTTTCTGGTACTAATTTTTAAAAGTCCGCTAAACAATATGTGTTTTAAAAATGCCTACAAGGAATCCAGACATTATGGAGATGAAGCACTGCTGACTGACCCTGCACTACGTGCAATGTCCACGTGTTTTCATCATGGCATCATTTTTCCCATTAAGTTGAGTGAATTACAGCACTTTATGTTTGAAGTGTTTGCTCTAGTTGTGGCATGAGTGAATTCTACGGCTTTTAAAATATTGCAAGTGTTCTGTAGTCATGGCTGTTTTGCAATCAGTTGCAGTTCAGCTCTTACTAATAAACATCATTTCTTTTTTAGAGGGAATGTTATGATAGAAGCATATCTTAATAGATTACAGTGAGTGAAGGCAATGTTTTCAGAAGGAAGATGTGAAAGGAGGGAGTAAAGATGACGTGTTTATGGTATAGTGCACAATGCCTTAGATCTAATTTTATTTCATGTCTTTAATACTAATTGTTGATGCTGGTGTTAAGCCAAAGTAATAGTTTAATAGCAAACCTTAAAACCCTAAGGTTGCTCTATTGTGTGGAAGACATTAAAGTGACATCGAAGGAAATCTTCTCATTGGAATTTGACAACCTGATAGCAGAATAAAATTTGTATAAAAGGCCAGGACTAAATGAATGCATTAGATTTCACAGTACTTTTAACCTCATAACCAACCTGTATTCAACACTTTCTTCTGGCAGAGAAAGTGCTGTGATGCTTTTGGCAAGTTATTAAACATCTGAGCCTTAATTTTCCATCTGACGGAGAAGGAAATTAGTATTTTTCTCAGTGGATTTTGAAGATAGATTCCTTAGCACATCTTGAAGATATACAGATGTTAGGGTATAAGGGAGGACAGCCTTGAAAATACAAAGATGAAGTCAGACAAAAGCTATTCAGTATTGCTTGCATTCCTTTGCTCCCATAGCACAAAGAAGTTTTATCCTTTCAAATGTGTTTTTTGGATTGGTGTGGTTTTTTTAGCCTTTTGGTCAAAAACAATGAAATGAACCTTTGCCAAGACTGAAGTTTGGCACCTTCTTGTGAAAGAGCACTTTATTTCTGATGTTTTAAGTATAAAGGCCTTCATTAACAGTCTATGGAAAAGCCCTTTTTCTGATCCTTGGTTCTGCTCTAAAGATACTTTATTATGGTAAAACCACATATTGCACAGCAAATAAACAGTGCACCACCCTACCTTTTCCCTAGCAGTAATTGTTTACTTTAAGAACAAGGGGAATAGTCAAATTTTTTTTTCACATTAATACATTAGTTGGACTTATGCCAAACTTACATTAACATCTGGGTTAGTTCAGAAAGGATTTACATGAATTAAAGTATGCCAGTTATATGTAATGTGTGATTCATGGAATGCATGTAGCACTTCAGATACAAATTCCTATGTGTTTGTTTTGAGGGTTTTTTGGTTGTTTTTTGAGGGTTGGCTTTATTTTGTGGTGGTCTTTTTTTTCACACTATGTGTGTATTAATGGTTGTGTTACCTGTATCGTCATGGACTGGCCTTTGCTACAGGAAGACCCGGGTTTGTGGGTTTTTAACTTTATGCTTACATAATAAAGTGATTTTTTTTTTTATTTTGTCCCGTTTTTATTTGCATTTTTAGAAATCTGCTGTTAGGTGTTTTGTCCTAATACTAATATACAGACTTCTTAGATCATTGTATGGAAATGGGTTCATACCTTTAATTGGTATTCATTTTTATTACTTTAACTTCAGATTTTGGTTAAAGAACAGCTGTTTGATAGGGGCAGGCTTAATGTTGTTTATATTACCTGGGTTTGAAATGAAAAGCAGCAATTAAAAAATGTAAATGAATATTTCTTGAAAGTGACCCTGGGGATACACTTGATCTGTGTTGTTTGCTACTGTTTATGCCGTATTATGCAGTTTAATATTCCATGATAGCTTGCCCCCTGCCCTCTCAAAAGTTGAGCTATAGGGGAATGCGGTTGGCAGAGTCAGAATAGAGGCTGAAGTATTAATTTAGCACAAGCAAAGCTCAAGTCCAAGCCCCTTGAAGTTCGAGATCATATAAAACAACATACCAACTTGGAAACTTGTATTTCTCAGGCTGGTACATGCTCTCATGTACTAAACTCCCCCTGTCTTGCAAAAGAGCATTTCTAACTTCTTGATTTTCATTGAAATAGATTGAGAAATGGCAGTGCTCTGGCCTGGCATGATCCTTGGAATGATGTGTCTGCAAAGACTGTTTCATTTGTTTAGTGGTAAGACGTCTGCTACTAGCAGGGAAGAACAAGGTTAGGAAAAGGATAGTCTATTTCAGATCTCTTTAAATTCTACAGGCAACCTTTGCTGGTAATCATATTAATAAGCAGTCCTCAGTGAGTCACCATTATTAAGCTACACTTTTAAAGATAGATTTGAATTGCTTGACCCCTAATTGCCAGCTGTTTTTCAAAAATATATGGTCAATAAGTAGGCCTATCAAAAATTTGAGTGATTTTAGTTTCAGTGCTTGTTTGAAGCAGAAATACCCCAGCCTAAAAATGAGTATAAACTTTTGAGGATGAGATGGAGGGCACCCTTTATTCTTTATGCTGAAAAAAGTTCTAAATTATTCTGTTTGCTTTCTCTCCACATGCAGGAAGGAGTACAGGTGCATCCCATTCTATGTTGAGGCAAACAGAACTACTGTTCTCCTGACTTTATAACACGTGCATTCCGCACGCCAGACTGTTTGCAGCATCGCTTTGCAGATGCCAATTTTCAGGAAAGTTAAGGTGTAGGAACGATTGGTAATTTTAGAAATTCCACACCCTCATTTTCTCAAACACTTATAGTTTGGCAAGGGCTAAACTTTATTCCCAAACCTATTTTTCTTCTGCTTTTGTCATTTTATCCAGCTTTTCCTGAAATTGGCATGCTGAAAGTACTCCTAGTTAATGCATATTAGAGATTTGTTAAAGCAAAACTGAAATTTTCTAGGATTTCATATTGTAAAAGCACACTGCAATTCCTTATAGGACCTGTGCTAAACTACCTGTGCGTGTGCTAAAGCACAAGAAGGGACTTCCATCCGAAAAGGGACAGGGTCAGACGGCTCCTGCAACATATCCCCTCAGGATTCAGGTGATAACGTGAAGTGCCTGGAGACTGTGAGGGCAAGGATGCTGTTTTTCCCCTGAATATATTCAGTGCTTCTAATATATGAAACACAGAATGTGAAATATCCTCCAAGAAAAAGGAGCCTTATAAGGAATTTGGAGGATTCAGGAAGATACTGGAAAAGCACATTGGTGTGTATGGGTGTGTGTGGAGGGTAAAAGCATAAGAGTGGGTATGGAGGGCTGGGAGCAAAGGCAGAAGCAGATTTTAGGGAGAATGGGCAAGAGTCTAGGACTGTGGGAGAAGATGATCTCTAATATTTGGAGGTCCTTTAGGGAATTCAGATCTCTCTTTGGTGTCCTGAGTCTCCCTATTCTGTTTCAGCAAATAGGTGTCAAGCACACTGGTATGCAGAACTTACAGCTGATTTTGGGATGGAAGCTGTTATTGCTGACGCCGTTTAAATTAATTACAGAAGCCTGTGATCTAGTCTTTCTGTTAATAGTATAGCTGAGAGAGATCTATATCATCAGGTATTTTAGAGGAAGAAACAATGTTACATACAGTAGATTTGAACCAAAATGCCCTGTTAAAATTTACCTTTAGCTTTGAAGACTGTTTCTTGCATATATTTACAACTTAACTGTGAGCCTTGTAAACTTTGTTCTTGTTCTGAAATGTTTAGAATTTGTCATTTATGTGACAATCTTCTTAGCATTTCATAAGTAACTGAGAGATAAAATCAATGTGTGTACTGAAGACCTACTTAAAATTTAATCAGGGATGTTGAGCATATCATGTAAACTACTATACATTTTTTTATTTTTTGTTTGACCAAGTAGGGCAACAAGACCCAAGGGGCCTCAACACATGAATTGGTTCTGTGCTGCTGGTACAAACCTTCAGAGAAACTGGGAAAGGTGGTGTCCCCCTTCCCAGACCTGTGAAAACTGTGATAAAACCAATTAGCCATCTGTGCATGTATTGTAATTGGTGGTTCATGCTGTCATGGGTAGTTAAAGAACAACCAGCCTTTTGTGTGTTTATCTCTCAACATACTGGTTGCACCGAGGTTAATGAGTCTCCCCAGGAATATAAACACCTCTGGAATAAGTGTAGAGTAGGAGATGTGTATTTTTATTGCAACATTTCAAATAGAAACTGTTTATTTTGAAAGTGTCAGATCTGTGTTTGGCATATGAAATTCAAAGGCAGCCATAAGACATTTTAAAGTGATCTTTTGTTGTTTTTTTTTTCTATCTCTGTGGCTTCAGTGGAATCTTTGTTTGAATTCTTCTTGTCTGAATTTTTATTGCCTTAGTAATTGTTTCTGCTAGTACTTTCTTTTTACATTTCAAATTATTTCTGCAACCTTTTCTGAGGACAGACAGATATTCTATTAGACATATATAGCCCTCAATATTATAAGTTCTAAAAGCATTTAAGGATTTTTTTCAGTCTTTTTTGTTAAAATTTTGTCAGACAGCAGCCGTAATTTTGTGCTGAAGTACCTTATGCATAAAGGCTCTCTTGCTTCTATTGGGAATTGTACCTCAAAAGAGGTGTTCTGCAGCATTTACATTTCTGAGGCCTTCAAACCTTTCCTCAGTTAAACTTTAGGTTGCAGTGTGTCCTTGAAACGCTCTAGGGGAATCGTAATTTATATGTTTTGATGCTTTCCCTGTTCTAGACCTCTTTTTCCACTTACCATTTGTAATTAAATGCACTATTGGTTTTATGATAAAACTTTTGTTTTGCTCCTGATGCTGTAAGGGGTTTTCTGAACAGAAAATTGCTTCTCTGTCTATTAAGAGTCTAGTAAAGTGAAGACCTATTTTAATGACTAAGCTGCTAGGGCAATGCTAATTTTATTTTAAAGTATCAATTAAGAAGACATCTTACTATTTGGAAGAACAACAATAATCAAGTATTGGTGACTCTACTTCATACAAGAAGCTTCTAAGAAAGTGTGTTCACTGCTATAGAGTTTCGTCCATGAACTGTATAGATGATGATGTCTCATTTTTTGAGAATTTATTGTTCTTTTCTAGAAAAAAGGTGAGATTTCTCATAAGAAAATACCTGAAACAATGCATTATTATCATTTTAGCTGCTGGTAGATAGTCGTGAGACATCTTAAGATTGTGAGAATTATTGCTTTATGGACTTTGTTTTACGGTACAGTAAGAAAAATTTTCATAGTAATCTTCTGCTAAATCAGTCAGAAATTAAATATAGTACCGGGTTTGTTTTTTTTCCCCCTGAAGATTTTGCAAGTGGGTTTAGTGCATCTGTGAACGAAAGCGAGAGAGCTGGTGGACACCGTAGGGAGGCTGCTCATGATCATCTTTGAAAGGTCATGATAGTCAGTCCAAGAGACTGGAAGAAAGCAAACATCATCCAGTCCTTTGGAAGGGGCAACAAGGAGGATGCAGGGAAATACCAGCTAGTCAGCTGTACTTCAATCCCTGGAGAGGTGATGAGCCTCTCATTTTGGGGGCCATCTCTATCCACATTTCTCTCGTTGTTTGGAAGCACATCCCTCCCACTCCAGAGAGACTGTAAATACTACAGAGAGCTCTTATGTAAAACTAAATGTTCAGTGTTTTGTAGAGTTTTTGGTTTGAAACATTATGTTGTAAGTCCTGTAGTGGTGATTTAAGTGGAAGAAGATGTCCATTCACAGCCTTCAACCTGTCAGTTCTATGGAATCATTCCCCTTTTTTGTCATGGACCTTATTTTTTCTCTTTCCCCATGTAATAGGATTCTTCCACTTGATACAAGAGAGATAGATATAAGCTAGATAAATTAATCAATATATTTTTTCCATGTCATTTAACCAAAAAAAGTTTCATTTGAATTTGAATTTGTTAGACTGAAACAGCATGTTTCCTTTAAAATTTCCTTTCAAGAAATTAATGAAAATCTGAAACAAGGCAGGGAAAATTCTTTCCCCTCTTTGAAATCAGTATATTTCTCTTTTAAAAATTATTAAAACTTTGGCGGCTCCTTGGATTTTTTTGATAGGCCACGTATTTGCTCTTGAATAAATCTCGCTGTATAAGTCTGTCCCAGCCCTCTGTAGCCACTGTGCTCCATCACATGAAAATCCATGTTCTTCTACTTAATAAGATCGTAGGACAATAGGGAGTCTTATTTTAGATCATACTGTAATGGAGTTCAGCTCTAGAGGGATGGAAAAAGATAGTCTGGGGAGGAAAAAACCACTTAGGTGAAATACTCTGTGAGGATGGGTGCTCTGTGAACATTTAAGCTACGGTAGCTGTGCTACCACTATTTTGTAGAAGTATTTTTAATAGTATGTGGAAGAGGCTTTTTTCTCTTGTCCTTTCTGAAGTTTTTTATCTTTAGCAGCTCACTTCTCCTTAGATGCTTTCTATTCCTCACCTAAGAAGTCCTGGGAAAATAGATAAGCTGCTCAACATGCGTTAAAGCTTTATCAGCTTCTGGACTGAAGTGCCCTTCAGTGAGAATGCCCAGGTGAATGCAACCCTCTTGTCTGAATTACTGAGATAAAAAGAGGACAAGAAAAGCAGTCTGCAAGGGGGTAATGACCCAGATGGTAAAGGGTTTTATAGGTCAAAACCAACTCTTTGTATTCAACCAAAGAACAGATAAATATTAGTGCAATACCTGCACTTCTGGTGCTTGTTTCCTGTGAGCACTTGACTCAGCATTGCATCAGTTTGAGCTTAGACTTGCCTTTTTGCTGATCATCATTCTGTGCCAATTTAATTAGTGAAGAACATAAGTATGGGTGACTGCAGTGAAACCCTTGTCCATTAGGTAGCGCAGCCTTCCAGACAAATAGAGCTGGAAGGAGAAGAGATGATTCTCACAGCTGCTCCTCATATTTTATCATAAGAACCAACAGTTTTCTTAAATCAGGTGTTACTTGAGTGTTTCTGTTTAGTTTGTCAGCCACTTGCTTAATCTCATGTCGTGCCACCATCTAACCTAGGGCTTTGCTATCGTCAGATTTTCCAGTCATCGTGATTTGCGTGATGGCTATACATCTGTCACATGTGCTATGTATGCCATGCAGAATGGGTAAAATACCCATTTTTGAGACTTAGAGGGGAGTGGCAATTAACCCTCCAGGCAGGAGAGAAAGGCATGGAAGAGGGATGAAAAATTGATGTGTTAAAAAAAGTTGTTTAGCCGAACTGCCAAAAGTTGCCCAAGGATCTTGCAGTATAGACTATTTGGAAGATAAAATGATAAGGGTATTTTATGCTGGTGTGAATGAACCAATGCATGTGAAGAACTTAACTGCAGCTATGCTTATGTAATGGTGAGTCTAAACAAATTATATTATTCTGGATAAGAATTGTAGGGTCATTGGATGACTGTGAAGATAGTGATTAGGTGTTAAGCAGTACTCTAAAAACCAGGTAAATCTTCAGAAACAAACAGGAAAAGAAAGGAGAACAAAACCATAGCTGCCACGAGGTTATTGCAGAAATACTGTTTTTATAGATATATTAAATATTAAGACTCATAAAACAGAAATGACGCCGTCCGTGTCCTTCCTGTGCTGGGACCCCAGAGCTGGATGCAGAGTTCCAGGTGGGGTCTCACCAGAGAAGGGCAGAGGGGCAGAATCCCCTCCCCTGCCCTGCTGCCCACACTGCTTTTGGTGCAGCCCAGGACACGTTTGGCTTTCTGGGCTGTGAGTGCACATGGCCAGGTCATGTCCAGCCTCTCATCCCCCAGCACCCCCAAGTCCTTCTGGGCAGGGCTGCTCTCAATCCCTTCATTCCCCAGCCTGGATGGATACTGGGGGTTACCCCAGCCCAGCTGCAGCACCTTGCACTTAATCTTGTTAAACTGCATGAGATTCCCACTGGCCACTTCCTGAGTTTGCCCAGGTCCCTCTGGATGGCATCCTGTCCTTCAGGTGTGTCAATGGCACCACTCAGCTTGGTGTCATGTGCAGACTTGCTGAGGGTACACTTGATCCCTTCCTCTATGTCATTAGCGAAGATATTAAATAACACCAGTCCTAATACGGACCCTAAACCAAGGCCTTTCATGTGAGTATCTCAAAGTGAAAATGAAGGGAGGCTAAAATCCAGTGCTTTCAAAGAAAATGAGAATTTGGTGGATGATATATTTAAACTTAAGAAAGAGATGAAGGTGAACTCATCGTTTTGTGTTAAGTTTTAATTCATTTATAGAAAGTTTTCCTCTCCTAGCTAAAACACTGTGGATGACTTTGAAACAGGATATCACTGAGCATTGTCCCTCTATGAGATCAGCTGTAGCAATATATGTAACTCAAAAATGAAACATTTTCAGGGATTCATCCTTGGGATTTATACTGGTAGATATTAAAAAGCTATTTTTAATTCTTTATAACTGTCCCTAAAGACAAACTTTGTAAACTCTGTCTCTAGTATTCATCATTAAAATTTGTGTCACAGAAATATTACTATCCTTTCCTGGTTAGCTTTTTAAAAATTTATTATTTTTTTGGATTGCAAACAAGAGTATTTGTCAGCTCTGTGGGTGTCCTGGGTTACAATGTGGGGTGTAACCAAATTATGTATTCTACTCCCATCTGCATTATTCCTGATGAACTGTTAATGGTGGGTTGTTTGCAACAGCTGCCCAGTGCACACACAACCTTCAGGTGACAAGCTGTGTATTTGATAAGGGAAAGAGGCAAACCCTGCATGGCAAGGTAGTGTTTCTTTTTCTCACAAATTGACTCAGCCATGACAACTACACCCAGCCCAAGGGGGTCATCTCTGCCAATGGGCCATAATGGGGGCTCAATAGCCCCACTGGGCAACTGTAATGACCTAGACCATCAAGGACTCTGCAAAATATCCTATGACTCATAGGATTACATCATTCCATTGTGAAATTCCCCACTCTGGGAAAGGCACTGGACATTCCTGCCTGAACCTGAGGGTATATAAACTGAGTGCTTTGGAGACTTGGGACACCAATGGCACAAGAAGAAGCTGTTCCTGGGCATGCCCACGCCCCTGGGTTAGGTGCTGGGGCTGGGCCACGGAGCCACAGCTTTCACCACCCACTCTGAAATTGGCCCTGCCCATGATGCCATTGACCCCGTGGATGACCATCACAGCCCGCTGGGGAAGAGAACTGTGGGGGACCAGAGGAAACAGAACCAGACAGTGGATGATGAAGATGAGAACTTGAATGACACCAATTATGATGAGTTCAATGGCTACGCTGGGAGTCTGTCCTAAAGCGGCCCCTATGAAAAAGATGATGAGGAAGCAGATGCTGTTGATTTGGCTTTGGATAAGAGGATGGATGAACACAGAAAAGAAAGAAGGGAACAACAAGAAAAAGAGAAATAGGAAAATGCCATATGAAACAACCTAAAATTCAACAGCACTTCTCAGACTTGAAACGGAAGTTAGGGAAGGTTACTGAGGAGTAGTGGCCGAGTGTTCCAGAGGTTGATGATACCAGGAACAGGCGTCAGAGGAATCCTCTGTATGAGAAGCTGACTCCTGTCCCTGATAGCTTCTTTGCAAAGCATTTACAGTCAGGGGAGAATCATACTTCCATGGACCTACACCAGACACAGTTTAGTGGATTGAATACTCCTTATCTGAGGGGATTGAATATGCCATACCCAGGAGGTATGACACCAGGCTTGATGGCACTTTTGGACAGGTGAATTGGATATGAGGAAGACTGGCCAAGCCAGGAGCACCTTGAAAGATATGAGGCTAAGCCAGATGTCAGCCTCTGTGAGTGGCCAGACTATAGTGGACCCAAAAGGATATTTGACAGACTTGAATTCCATGATTCTCGCACACGGAGGAGATACTGATGATATCAAAAAAGCCTGTTTATCCCCAAAATCTGTCCAAGAGACCAGTCCTCATCATCTGCCAGCCTGGATAGCATCAGCCCAACTGGAGGGGGTCACTGGCAAACTCCAGATGGCTCGAAACCGCATCATGAAAGGAACAGAGATGTGTGCTAAGACTGAAGATGTTTGGTTGGAAGCTGCTCGGCTTCAGCCTGGAGATACAGCCAAGGCTGTTGTGGCCCAGGCTGTCCAGCACCTTCCGCAGTCTTTCCAGATCTATATCAGAGCAGCAGAGTTGGAGATGGATATCCGTGCCAAGAAATGTGTCCTTAGGAAAGCCCTTGAGCGTGTTCCAAACTCAGTGCGCTTGTGGAAAGCAGCCGTGGCGCTGGAGCAACCTGAGGATGCCAGGATCATGCTGAGCCAGGCTGTGGAGCGCTGTCCAACCAGTGCTGAACTATGGCTGGCACTAGCAGGTCTGGAAACAAATGAGAATGCTCATGAAGTCCTT
The DNA here is from genome assembly GCA_013398115.1 of Falcunculus frontatus. Taxonomy (NCBI): domain Eukaryota; kingdom Metazoa; phylum Chordata; class Aves; order Passeriformes; genus Falcunculus; species Falcunculus frontatus. The sequence goes on along the minus strand of VZRV01005918.1, from coordinate 1,011,751 downwards.
AACAAAGCCTGAGAGAATATCCCGACAGATTGTCACATCTGGATTACTGCTGCCAAACTGGAGGAAGGCAATGGAAACACCCAGATGGTGGAGAAAATCACTGACAGAGACATCGCATCTCTTAGGTCTAACGGTGTGGAACTCAACAGGGAGCACCAGATACAAGATGCTGAGTAATGTGATGAAGCTGTACATGCGGCCACATGCCAGGCAATCATGCGAGCTGTGATTGGGATTGGGATCGAGGAAGAAGATCAGAAACACACCTGGATGGAAGATGCAGACAGTTGTGTTGCTCATAGTGCTCTGGAGTGTGCCAAGCTATTTATGCCTATGTCTTGCAAGTTTTCCCAAGCAAGAAGAGTGTGTGGCTGCAAGCAGCCTACTTTGTAAAGAACCATGGAACCAGAGAATCCTTGGAGGCTCTTTTGCAGAGAGCTGTCGCTCACTGTCCCAAAGCAGAAGTGCTGTGGCTCATGGGAGCCAAATCCAAGTGGCTGGCGGGAGATGTGCCAGCAGCCAGAAGCATCTTGGCCCTGGCTTTCCAGGGCATCCCCAACAGTGAGGAGATCTGGCTGGCTGCCGTGAAGCTTGAGTCAGAGAATTATGAATGTGAAAGAGCGAGGAGACTGCTGGCAAAGGCTCACAACAGTGCCCCCACAGCAAGGGTCTTCATGAAATCTGTGAAGTTGGAATGGATGCTTGGGAACATTGCTGAAGCCCAGGAGCTCTGGGAGGAAGGCTTGAAGTACTGTGAGGACTTCCTCAAATTGTGGGTTATGAAAGGACAAACTGAGGAGCAAAAAGAGCTGGTAGAGAAAACACAGGAGACTTGCACTCAAGGGTTGAAGAAATGTCCCCATTCCATACCCCTGTGGCTTTTGCTGTCCAGGCTGGAGGAGAGAGTCGGGCGGTTGACTAGAGCAAGAGCCGTTTTGGAAAAGTCTCACCTGAAGAACCCAAAGAATCCAGATCTCTGGTTGGAGTCTGTGCGGTTGGAATACAGAGCTGGGCCAAAGAACATTGCAAACACTCTGATGGCCAAGGTACTGCAAGAGTGCCCCGAATTGGGAATCCTCTGGTCAGAAGCAATTTTCCTTGAAGTGCGGCCACAATGAAAGACCAAGAGTGTGGATACTCTCAGGATGTGTGAACAAGACGCACATGTCCTGCTGTCTGTGGCCAAGCTGTTCTGGAGGGAGTGTAAAATAACCAAGGCCGGAGTGTAGTTTCATTGGACAGTGAAGACAGACTGACCTGGGGGATGCCTGGGCTTTCTTTTACAAATTTGAGCTCCAGCACAGCACAGAGGAGCAACAAGAAGAGGTGAGGAAGCGCTGTGAGAATGCCAAACCTCACCACAGAGCTCTGGTCAATGTCTCCAAGGACATAGAGAATTGGCAAAAAAAGATTGGAGAGATTCTTGTGCTTGCAGCAGGCAAGCTTAAAAATACCTTCTAGAGTGCGGTGGACTCAGCTGCCTCAGTGGTCTCTATAGGATTTACCTGCTCATGGTGCATTTGCTATTACAGCATCATGGATTTCGGAGGACAGGAGATGGATGGTGATAGGGAGAGCTTTACCCCCAAAGGAAAGAGCTTTCTCCTGCTGCTGCTGCTGCTGCCACTCTCCTGGCTGCTTCTCATGGGCCAGCTCTGGTCCTGCCTCAGTCCTGCTTCGGTCCCTCCTTGCCGCCACCACCACTGGACAGATGCAGAGGAGGACCCAAACTTCCACAAGAGGACCAGACCTTCCACAGAACCACCACTTAAACAGACTGCAACCACCACCCTGGCCAACAGAGTGCCAGGTTGTACTTTGGTTTTGTGGGTTTAAGCCAGATTTTCTGTATCATTGCATTTATTGTAGTCTTTCTATTAAATGTACCTCTGACCTGAAATCTCTCTCGAGGTATTTGTGTGCGGTTCATTTCTTCTGCTGGTTTACTTTCAAACCAGCACAGTGGTTTTTTGTTATGCATGTGTGTCATAGTAGATAGGTTAGTTTAATTAAAGCTAGTCCACTAAGTCATCTTGCTGATTTTTATCATCTTCCAATCACAGAGCATATGTTTTAACTTTACCCTGTTTGAGTTCTCTGTGGTGTTTTTTAACAATTATTGACTGAGATGTTGATTTGAATGTCTTCTCTTCCTAGGTATTCTAGGTTGTGGTGCTTTTTACACAATGTATTAGTAATATTAAGACTGAGATTATATATATATACAGGTACATCATAAGTCATGGGAATTATGGTGCGTATTCTGCCTAGAATTTTATTTATGTGTTACAAAGATACCTTCATTTCAGTAGTGATATGTTACTAATGTTGACAGCACATGTAACTGTATGATTGAAGATTAATGATGCTGCTATCAGTTAATGTCTTGCAAGCTGGGGATGAGGAATATAGGCAAACAAGATGCATGTTATTTAACCTGACACTTGGTATAGGCTTCACATTCTTTTCAAATAGACATTTCTTTCAGTGCTATTTTAATGTATTATAAAGGCATGGACGCAGTACTAGCTCAGAATTCTGTCTGTTTGTAACAGTTGTGATTGTTTTTGCAAGCATGAGTGAGAGAAAACTATTTATTTGTTTTTATATAGCAAGACATGCCTTATTATTGCAGGCTGAGGTATGCTGGAGTCCCATTTTGGATCTAGCTACATTGCCAGTGGGAAAGCCCACAGATCTGCTTTCTTAAAAGTAGAATTACTACAAAATTCCATATTTTGATCAAGTTCTACACTTGGTATCTGTTTATATTAACTGCTGATCACACTGCAGATCTGGTTGCCTCTGGCTTTTGCATCTCCTTTCTTTAAATACTTTGGGCTAATAATCAGAGGTTAACATAACTATTTAGAATAGTGTTTGTACAATACCTTTAATTAAGGCCTTAAAACAAAGAAGAAAAAAGTGAGGCTTAGAAAATAGTATTTGACTTTCCTAAAAGGAAATCCTAAATCAAGATAAAATAATAAAATTTAAGTTCTTATCATGGATACACTGCACCAATATGTTGTAGTCTGAATTATTTTATTTATATGAGATCTTTGCAACCAAAGCAAGGAACACAGAAGTATCAATAACAAATAAAACCAGCTCAGTGTAACTCTATTAGTGTTCACAGGAAGATATGGCTCTGATGGGAATGTTGGAGTTAGGTTTTCCTATTACACGGAAAGAGTGTAATTGCCTAAAGTAATTAGATTAACCTGTTATATGCAAAGATGGAGCTGAAAATATACGTGGACCAATTTGAAGTATTTTGTTCAAAATCATTACAAAGTACTCTCTATATTGCTGTTGTTCCCTTTGAATTTGCAGTTTCAATGTTCTTTGTAATGTAAACTGTGTATAGAACGAGTCCCTAAACCCACAAAATCTCTTTCTTGGTCTTAAAAGTTGAAAAACTAATTGGCAATGTGTTGCATGGTGTTTTATTTCAGACAGTGACTTTTTAAGTGAAATTCCACCATACCAGATAATGCATCTGGTGTAGTTCAAATATTGGTATTGCAAAGCAAGTTTAACAGCATGTTGTACTTTGAATAACTTGTCATACATTCCATTGTGCAATATTATCTTAAGATAAAAATTGTTTTCTTTGCATTCAATACATATGTATCACTGCTGGATTGTTTTGTTAAGGTCATGTCTTCTTGTACTCTATGTATTCTAACTCAAACTAAACTCAAACTTCTCAATTTAGAGAAGGGGGTCATATTTTGTGGTCATCTATGATAGCAAGGATCTGAACTGGACTTGGACAGGTGTCCCATCCAGCACTGAGTTTCTGGACACAGCTTCTTAAGCATCTTGTTAAATAATTTCTTCATGAAATATTATCAGTGCCTTGTGAAGTGGCTGGCTAGATGTCTAAATGACTCTCACAAGTGAGTAGATTTTCAAATGTGTTTATTTTTTCCTTGTGTATTCAGTCTGCAGTTGTCAAAATGGAAAGGTTTGTGTTGAGAAGTAGTGGTTCTCCTTAGCCATGCATTTTTCTTCTGAGGAGAAAACGGGCTCATATGGATGTATGAAACTTTTACTAATTACTGCATTTGGTTATTACTTCTTGGAGAGGAGGGAAATGTTAGCTGCCTTTCTCCCTTGCTCCCTGTTTCCCCTCCTCTCAGATTACTCAATGTAGACTAATGAAAATAGGAAATTACTTACAAGTTCATTTTATTAGTGTATAGTAAGACCTCACAGAACAAAGGTAACTACTGGCATTTTTTTACTATACCATATTAATAAATGATGGTTTGCATTTTTAGTTAATTGGCCATCAGAGCTGTGACATTGTGTAATCTCTCTTTTTTAAGTGTAGCAATTTGCTATTGTCTTGAAAATCTCCAGAGACACCTCCTTATATGTGAAGAACTGTTCCCAAGTGCCACATAGCATTTTGCAGTCTGCCCTTGGATGAAAGTGTTGGCAGGACTTAAAGTACTGATAATGTGAAACTTGTATTTGCAGCTGGTTTTCATGGAGAATTTTAAAATCTAAATCTAACTCCGTAGTTATTTGACTTTCTTTTTAGTTATTGTATTGAAACTATTTTTTAGGTTAGTTACTCTTCCACCCCCTTGGAAAACAAACCAGTCCCATGCTACAGGGGTCTTTGTGTGTTCCATCAATTCCGTTCTTAATTCTAGATAGCATTTGCTTTCCAGCCAGGTTTCCTAGTCCTCTCCGTTGTACCAGGGGCAGCAGCAGAGCACATATTTGTGCTCTAGCCAAGTTATGTTCAACCACAGTCCACAGATGGGGTTGGGAGTAGGGCAAGGGAGGGGGATAGCACAGGAGAAGGAGGGGGATAAGAATAGTAGGAAGTCAAGCAAAAATGCTGGGAAGCCTGCATGGATGAACAAAGACTTCCTAACAAGACTGGAATGTAAATAGGAATTATATAGGAGGTGGAATTGGGAACAAGTAATCGAGAAGGAATACAGATATGTCTTCCAAGCATGCACTTAAAAAAAGCCAAAGCCCAACCGGAATTGGCTCTTTTGAGGAAGGTCAGAGACAAAGGCAACAAGAAGGGCTTTAATGCAATAAATAATTTTTCTTTTCAATTTTTTCAATATAGTAAAAAGAATTAACTTTAAAATATGGGAGGTTTCTGTAGGTTGTATCTCACTACAGAGAGGCCCTGCAGAGAGAGACTTAGACAAATTAAGACACCTTAACAATAACCAACCGGATGAAGTTTAACAAGGATGAATGCTGGGTTTTTCACCTAGAGTGAGTCAATCAAGTACAGACAGACTGGAGAATGATTGGAAAGCAGCTCTGCAGAAAGGGACATAGGGGTCCTGGTCAATGGTGAGTTGAGTATGAGTCAGCAGTGCCCTGGCAGCCAGGAGGGCCAAGCGTGTCCTGGGGGGCATCAGGCACAGCATCGGCAGCCGGGCAAGGGAGGGGATTGTCCTGCTCTGCCCTGCACTGGGATAGCCTCACCTCGAGTGCTGGGGGCAGCTTTGGGTGCCACAGTATAAGAAGGATATAAAGGTACTAGGGAATGTCTAAAGGAGGACCACAGAGATGGTCAACAACCTAGAGGGAAGCCGTATGAGGAGTGGCTGAGGTGATTTGGTCTGATCAGCCTGGAGAAGAGACTGAGGAGAGAACTCATGACCGTTTACAACTTCCTCACAAGGGGAAGCAGAGAGTCAGGTGCTGATTTTTTCTCTCTCGTGACCAGTGACAGAACCCAAAGGAAGGGCATTAAGCTGTGTTGGAGGGGTTTAGGTTAGATATTAAGAAAAAGTTCTTCACCCAGAGGGTGGTTGGGCACTGGAACAGTTCCCCAGGGAAGTGGCCACAGCATCAAGCCTGACAGAGTTCAAGAAGCATTTGGACAACGCTGTCAGAAACACGGTGTGATTCTTGGGGATGGTCCTGTGCAGGGTCAGGAGTTGGACTTCAGTGATCCTTGTGGGTCCTTTCCAACTCAGCATATTGTGTGATTCCATAACTTTGCAGGCTGTTTGGCTTGCTTTCAGTCTCTTCACCTTGGTCTGACACCTTGTTTCCTTCTGGAATCCAGTTCCCTGTTTCTCTGGCTTGCCTTTTTTGCCTACTGTGCTTCTTTTTCCCGTGGCCATCCCCCACTTTTCCCTTAACATGGTACCTGTCTTTTTTGCACATATTGGTCTCTGCAGGTGCTTGCTCACTATTTTTTTTCTTTTTCCTGAACATCCTTCTGTCCTGTTCTCCCTCAGCCTCAGACAAATTTGTTGTTGACAGAATAAGACCAAGAAATGTAAGCGTTGTGGAAGTATTTTCTCATAATTTCAGCTGGAAGCCCTTATTCATGTTTTCTTCTGATCCTCACACTTGAGAGAGAGGAGAAGAAAATTTTGTTCAAGAGAGTGGAAGTCATATTTTTTCAGGAGATGTGAAGCCTTCTATCTGCTTAGAAGCCAAGTTATCAAACTGAGAAGTCTGGAGATGCCCCTGTGACTAAGGCTGGGAAATAGATGAGGGGAAAAGATAACAACTGCTACATAATTTTGGAATCATCTTATAGAATTTGCTTATGCCATTCAAGTTTTATATGTCACTGGAGCCACTGATGCTAGGTTCAGATGTGAGCCTGGAGCTGAGAAGTATGTCAACATGTGTAAGTCTTGGTGACTATGGCGGGACTTGAGCAAATGAGTTGAGTTTAAGCACTCTCTGCATTCTTCAAAGTGGAACTCTATGGGGGAGCCTCTTTCCAATCGTTCTGTGGTGAGGGTCACTGGAGCCGCCCAGGGTGTGAGCCAGGGCTGTGTTTTGCCTGCTAGCTCGTTGTACCTCATCATTACATAAAAATGGAAAATATTTTCGATACATTTTGAAGATGTCATCTCAGCTGAGCTGTATGCTTTTCACTGATGTTCACATTACTGTTCCCTATCCTAGTATAGTCTGCCCAATGCTCCCCCAACCCCAGGAGATTTCTGGGGAGCCAGGAGCCATCTGAAGCACAGGCCAGCAGGGGTTGCTGTCGGAGTAGGAGATGCAGAAGATGCACTTCCTTCTTTCTGGAGAAGCCCTCCCTGAGGGTTTGCCAGGGTTTGCTCCTGCTGCCCTCTTTTCCCTCCTACCACATTCAAGCTTGCTTGGGCTGAGTACTGGATTCCCAGCACGGAGTAGGTGTCTATTGCTTACTCACAGCTTTGTGTATTTTTTACATTCATAAATTAAATACTAAGTTTCATCCTTAAAATGCTGAAACTAACTTGAGAGTTCATATTTTGACTCAATAAATTTTAAATGCTTTTTAATATTTATTGTTTGTGTAGAAGTGGCTAGTGGTATTCATAGTGCTTGTTTCCAGGTGCCCCATAGATTATTTCTATAATGTCATTTTGTCACTCTAGAACTTGCTGTTATCTTTCAGTACTGGGACGAATTGAATTGTGAATGATTAGTTTCATCCTTTGATTGAACGTTGAGTTTTTCCCCTTAATTCCTGTGAAATCACCATTAGCTATTTTGGCTGCAGTTCTGTATTGGGTTGAGGCAGTGCTACATTGTAAATCAATATCTTTTCAAAAAGACTGCTGTAAATTGCCTAGATAGCATATGCATGGTTACTTTGGCTGCAATGCTGCTGCAGAGCCTGGATACTCTGCCTTTCTGGGAACTCCACAGGCAAGTCCATCATATATTAAAAAAAAAAAAATCTTTTTAGAAAGAGCATAGTATTGCTGAGGAAATTTAGACAGAGAAATATTGTACCCTCGGTGCTCATCTGTACCTTTTATATTCTACTCCACTGGGATTACCCTGTCTTGAGGGATTTCTTTGTTTGCTGCTTTAGATTTCCCCCTTTCTTAGCTGTAGTACAGCCGTACCATTTCAGCTTGCTAGTGCAGAAAGATGTTGTGAATTCAGTTGCTGAATGAGCCCGGCCTGACTGCAAACACTAACATTGCTAGAGAGATGCCAAAGAGTTGCAGGTGAATCTGACCTGATCTGGGCAACAGCAAAACGGTAAGATGGGGCTTGTTTAAATCTCTGGGATTAATTGGGTGCTGGGGTTTCCCGTTTCAACCTGAAGCCTAGTTATCACATGCTTCCAACTTGAGCAGGATTCATTCTGTGCATGTCAGGGTGGGTTTTCTCGGGAATGCTTAACATCCAGGCAGAGGGAGGCGGTGGGAAGCTGGGAACGCCACATGAGACCTCTCAGCAGCCACCCTGGTGAGATTGCCCAGCAGTACTGCCTGCGGTTTGTAAATACCAGGGAAAAGGTAGGGGAAGGCTTAAAAGCGATGCTTTTCTCGGTACAGCTTTGTATCTCTGTCTCTGGCAGCATTATCTATAATTGTATTAAGAGGATAGTATGGGCAATTTTTTCCGATACATGCTTGGCTGAACGCCCTCTGGGATGAGTGAGTGAAGGACGTGATCAGCCACTTTTTCATCTCTGCTAACAAGTCTGTGCATCTTGCTAGATCTGAATAAATGTCTATAACAGTTACAGATTTGCCGGGTGGTAGAAGATAAAATAAAACGATCCTTTATAAATACATACTATATCAGGAATGTCAGAATATTTTTTTGCCTTGTTAACCTCTGTCATGATTTTATTTCTCTTGCACACTGTCTTTATTTAATATAAAGTGAGGTAGTCTTTTTAGGTAGTCATTCTTGAATGCTTATGTAGGAGTGTGTTGACAGCGGTTTGGATCTTAGTGGAATATTTCAGTATATGAAAGCTTGGAGCAGCAGCATGTTCAGGGAAAGAGAGGAAGAAAAGAGCAGCAGTTACCATTAGTACAAGACAGAAAGATTAAAATGTGGCCATAGTATGGAATTATTTGAATTATTTCTGATGACTTAACCGACAGCTTTCAGTTATAGATCAAGCCATAGAAAACTCTCAACAGAGAGAGCTCAACTCTCAACAGTGGAGCTTAAAAAAAATAGTATTTCACCATATGTTCTACTATTTAAAGAAAATGAACTGTGGTAGTAATGGTAGAGTGATGAGAGATGGTTTTTGCTATTACTAGTTAAGGACAAAAGCAAAGGGGCTTTTTCTGGAGGAGAATGCTTATCTTTATGCAGCATGTGAATTATACTCCAAGAAGAGATCAGTTGTATATCAGTGTGGGATCAAATAACTAGTTTGACAGGGGTTCATGTTTGCTTTTTCTGTACTTGCCAATTAAAGGGTTCTTCTTTTTTGTCACTGAATTTGATTAAAGGGTAAAGATTCGGTCCTACATCAATTATTTTCTGAAGCTTTCATTATTATTTTGCTGGAGTTCCTTCTTTAAAAAATGCTATATATACTGCAATGTAAGTGATGTCAGGTGGTCAGTTTCACACTATATACAACCTTAATTTACAGTTTTTTCTCAGAAAGCAGAGAAGCCTTTTTTTTTTTTTTTGTGAGAACTACCTGTAGTGTTTCTATTGCAAGAGTTATTTCAATTGTATTTTTTTTTATAATTTTTATGGGAGTTTTCCTTTGCTTATACCATCACGCCTATTAATAAATTACAAACAATTGTTTAATGCATGGAAGTAATCCAACCACTTGTGTTTGTCCTCATATTGTACAACTAATGGAAGTCCAGGCATGTGGGATTTTTTTAAAGCAAATTTTAAATTTTGTTTTTCTCTTAGTGTTATCTTTTCATCTACTTATATATGTGAAATTTGTTGCTTCCATCATCTTCCTACCTCCAAATGTTTTTTCTCCCTCAGTCTAAAGTCATCATCTCTTCTTGCTGTGTTACTACTGTCTCTAGAGTTCTCCCATTTTAGTTTTCTGAGCTTAAGAAAAGAATAATGTTTTGGATATAATTTATTGATAAATAATCATCCCTATGGTAATATTTAGTTAAACACAGACCCTGAATTAACTAGCTGGAAAAATTAAGTTAAAATGTGGAAAATGTGCCCAAAAGTTAAGAACACAGATGGGAAAGGGAAGAAACATGTAGTTTAATAGGCAGTTATTACCAAGTGCTCTATGAAGATAAAGATATTTTGTGAATCAGTTTTGTAGTGACGCTGGGGTCTGTCACAACAGGAGACAAGGGATTACCTGAGGAGTGAGTGTTTGCCATAGTCTCCCTAGTGCCCATGACTCCAGGAAGAAAGAACTTCAAGGAGTTGTAGCAGAGCCGGCAAAAGATCATCCAGATCTTGTCTTAGTGCAAGGTTGACCAGCCATTCTAGTTTTATAGCAAAAATGGGCACCTTTTTTTTTTTTTTTTAATTTATTTTGCTGTGTAAATCTTAAACAAAACCAGTCCCTAAAATCTCTAAAACCAAACTTGCCCCAACAGTTTCTGGCATTTTCCCCTCACACTGTAAGCATTGGTGGGCTGTTTGGAGAGTTGACCTCAGAGCAGGTGCTCTGTCTGTCTCAGACAGGCGGTTCTTGTTTCTGCCAGAGCCCCCACAGATGAGAACATGGATAGAGCCAGGAAGGGGCTGTGATTAGGCTGAAAAGCAAGTGTGCCTGGGTGATCCCACAGGACAGCTGGCATGGGCAGCTCTGCTGGGCTCCAGCTGTGGAGAGAAGGGGTAAGGGGTTATTTTGTCTTTTAAGCTAAATCCTTGCACGGTGCCAGCTTCCACTGGGCGTTTGCCCTCTGCAGATTTCAGTAGCTGCCCTGGGTGGGTCTTTGGGGTCTGCAGGAGTTTGCTGGGGTGAGAGTGTGTATGAGTGCTCAGCCTGGAGCAGGTGAGAATTTGGGCTGTCATGTTCAGCAACGTCAGTATAAATGTGAGTGCAGATGTGCCCCTTAAAGGTCACAGGAGCTGCTGAGCAGATCCAGGCAGCTCTGTTGGGGTTGTTTCCCTTTGAAGTCCCAGAAAGGCAAAAATGGGACTGTCCGGGAGTGCTGTACATGGTTTGTAAATTTGGTTTCATAATGCTAGTGTTAAAATGTTCCTAAATGTTTCAGGTATTGATACAATGATAATTACAGTTTACAGTCCCTGTTGAAATGAATAGGAGTATCCTAGTGAATATTAACTGAAACAACAGAGAGGCTATGCAATATCAGTTCTCCAAAGCCTGTTTCAGAAGGAAAGAAAAGAGTATCTGATGTTCTTAGTTTGGGAAGAAAAGGTTAATTACTATTTTCTGAACTTGAGTTCCCTTAGATAAGTCCATATTGACTTCCAGCGTATTTGATTAAGTTTTTCTTCAGCTACCATGTTAGAAAGGTACATGAATGTACTGATGATATTAAGAATATGACCCTTAAGGACTTTATTTTTCTTAATACTGTTATTATAATGTTAGTGCCAGGACAAGTTCTCCCAGTAGCAGCTCCATCAGTTCTTAAGTGCTCTTTCCCCCTACATGGTGACTTCTCGGTTTTTTATAGTTCAGCAAATACCAGTCTGTGGCTGCTTTTTGCTTCTGAGATAAGTGTATTGTATGTAGTCAGAATCATTGATTATATGCGTCTCTTTGATATGTGGTGTATTTTTCACTGATATCTTTTGTTCCACTCCCTAATATAAGCCTACATATATTTCTGGATTAAGCAGTTTAGCGAAAAGCAAGTAGTGAAATAGTAATTTAACATAATACTAAATGTTGAATTCAGGGGGGTGATTTTGTATTATAAAATTTTTGAATCAACACCATAAACACATCATTTTGCCTTTGTAGAAGTAGCTTCTGGGCTTTCTGTCTATTGCTGGTTGTGGGAGTTCAGCTCTCCGCACAAGTGTTGGTTCTTACAACAGCTGGTGACCTTGCTCTTTTGTTTATCGTATTCCTGGGTGGATGGGCTTCTCTGAAGTTGCTGTATCAGTTCTGGACTGGCCTGCAGAGGACATGGAAACATGCAGTTTTATCTGTTAGTTGTCTTTGTTTTGGTGTGCTCGTCAGAAATGTTGTGAAAAATGTGAGTGGAGATTTTTTTTTTATTTTGAAAAAATTTGTAGAATTTATTGTTGGAATTTGTGTACATTAATTCTACAACTGAGCTTGCTATCTCATCCTGCTGGCTAGATCTGTTGCAGCTTCTGATTGAAAAATAACTTGATAAACTTTAGCTAGATGTTATATAAATGTAAAATAACCTGAGCTAGTAACAAATATCATATCAGCAAGCTTTTGATCCAGTGTGTATCACTCTATCCAGGAAATTGAATGGAATTTATGTCAGTTATATTTCAGTTTTGCTGCGTTGGATGTTTGTAATTTAATATTAAATTGTATACAACTTACCTGAAGAGGAAAATACCGAGTATTGCCAAGAGAGCAGTGAGGAAGTAAAACCACTAGGAAAAGGCATAATGTCTATTTATATATTGTGAAAGCTCAGCTTCACTTAATTAATTTCTGATGCTTTTCAGTCTACAGGCTTAGAGTGTTTGAATATGTCCTTCTCCAGTTTATTAAACCTTTGTGTAAGTACACAGAAAATGTATTTAAACCATTAGAGAATATGTGTAAAATAGGTTTGCCCAGACTTCCCTGTAAATAGTGGGGGTTTTAATGAAAAAATGGGTTCTGTTGTTAAATATTGGCTATAGAAATTTTATTTTAACGTAATGCAGAAGAGTTTTCTTGTAAAGTTCTACTGTTTAATGATGGGGTGGTTGGTTTTGCTGCTGCCTAGGAATGTGGTGGAACCAGCCTCCTAACTTTAAAGTTTGCAAGGAATTTTCTGTATTAGGCAAAGTAGTTCAGATACGTAAAATTATATAATTATAAAATGTGATTGTACTGCTGGTGGGCAGCTGTGCAGCACCACACTCTCCGTTTTGAGACAATTTTTTAGTGAGAATCTTCATGTAGTGTAAGGTTGGAGGACTTCTCACACTGATGTTCTAATGATAGATGTGATTTTTGACCAATTTGATTCTTGGAATTTGTTGCTTGTTGAAAGTGATTCATGATGAACTCACAGCTTTGGAGGTGCAAATTGCCACCAACTGCACAAGGCTTGGCTGCTTTGTACTGTTACATCTTTTTCTTCAGAATTTGTTTGAGCACAGTCATGAGTCTACTACAGCACATGTTTTGGCTTGAACACATCAAAGAAGTAGGATTGATTTTCACTTCTCTGTTTAAATACATATTTTTTTTTAAAAAAATGAGCATTATCTCTATGTTGTTCATAAAATTCTCCCTATAAAATTGTAGTCATTCTTATGATGAGCTCTCCTCAGTATCAGTTTGAAACCTCTCCACTTTAAGTTTTATACATCTTGGCAAGAAAAGATATACTGGAGTGTTCTTTATATTCTGAATAACTTTAGATGCTATAGTTTTCCCAACTAGGTGCTATAATGCTCCTGACTAAATTCTGAATTGTAGGATATGGCATGTTTTCCAGTGTAGCACATTATGCACTGAGAAACAAGTTTTGTTATGCTCCCTTATACCTTTTTGCCTTGAAAGTTATTGTGCTGCTGCAAGTCTGACAAACCTGCAGTAGCTGCTAGAAAATTCCTTTGAGACTTTTCATTCAAGTTTTATAGAATTCTGTAACCAGGTCATTTGTCTGAGGGGAAAAAAACCAGAAAGAACAAGTTAAAAGAAAAAGGAGTCAGGTGTATATGAAATCCAAACACAGATGAGTACCTTTCATTTAATTATTTGTAAAACTGGGCTTGTCATCCTCGTCTGAACTCTCAAACTTCCATGAAAGAAAGCACTGGCAGAAAGGTTGTGGATGGCTATTGCTAAAATTTCTAGGAGACTGAGTTGGAATGTAGGTTATTTAGATCTTGGAAGATTACTTGCGCAAGAGAACAATGACAAAGTTGAAGCTCTTTTTCTACCTCTACCTTTATGCTGTGCTGGAGGATGCTTTGTCAAATTCAGTGGTTTGGAATATGTAGAGGAGCAGATCTAGAAATGCTCAGAGAGCTTGTCTTTCCTTGTGACATTGATCTGCCTTGGGAGCTGCATTTCTCAACCTGTAGGGTTGTTGACCTCAGGGATGAAGCAACTAAGAGCAGTAGAGATTTCTTTCTTGGTGCTAGAATGAAACTTTGAAATGCATCAACAGAATGAAGCAAGCAACTCTGATTACCTGGTTTGTCCTCTGGCTTAAAAGAGGAAAAGAGAGGAAGAAAAATGAAGAAAAACAGGGAAAGGAATGAAGCAAGTAGATTTTTATGTATGTTTTTAATGCAGGAAATGGTCTGAAGGAAAAAGAGCCAAACTAATTTACCATTCTAGTCTTGAATTATTTCTTGCAAAGCACTTTTAAAGCATCTGCTGAAGCTAATGTGAGAGTGGCATTGATTTGTAAGTGACCGTGCAACATGCATGCAGCTTCAGTCCAATGAAGGTTGTCATAACACCGGACAAAAGATAGCTGCCAAACCTTTCCACCTGCAAATGTGTATATTTGACAAAGACGATTACCTGACCTATCCCCTTCCTCTTTTCTTTTAATTAAAAGAAAAGCATTTATGTGAAGAGCATATATGTGAAAGGTCTTGAGTATTTGAGCTTAAGTCTTATACTGTCAGTTGCATGACCAGATCTGACCAACAGCAATGTTTTTGTTGCAGTCCTTGCTTGTAACAGGACAATTTTTTTTTTAGTTCAAGTCAGAAGTACTTGGTGATAACTGTGAAAGAATCAAGAGGCTTGCTAGGGATAGGCAAAGGAGCCTAAAGGAACTGAGTAGAAACTATTTTCAAGGCATGGAGTTGTTTACGATTTATTTTCTTAAAAACCTTACTGACAGCCTCAGAATCTAGCAAGAATAGGCATTTTGTTGTCAAGTCTCTCAAGATTTCTCACACTTGAACTTGGCAGTGGGAAGACTTACTGCATTTATGGGTATGCCTTTGATAACTTCACGATCGGGGGAGTTTTGGAGCATAGAATAAAATTATAAACCTGTAAACTCAGAAAGACTTAATATACTGTTCTCACAAAACTACTAATAATGCACTTATGGAAAGAAAACTGTATAAACTAGCACTGGCACATGTAGCCATCTGTTGGAGCAGGAGGCTGATATGGAAAAGGGATTGAAAATATTTTTTTAATCTTTATTTTTAAATCTCGTTCATATGGTTACAGAGGAGGATAGACAACAGATACAAGTGGGTAACTAAGTAAAAGAGTATAAAAACCACCTGTCACAATTTCTTGGGAGAGTGTTTATGTTCAGACACTTTCTCCACCGCTTTTCTGGTTACCAAGGCATCCTTGGCTCGTGCCTGGCACTGGAAGCTGCCTTGCCCACACTGACATCACTGCTGATCCTCAACTGTGCCCTCCTGTGTGGTTTATTGGAGGAATGAGCCTCCTACTTTTGGATGCAGCAAGTCTGGAACCAGGTTAATGGAAGCAGCAGTCTGATTGCAATTTCAGGAAAGGCTTGCATGACATATTGCATTATATACACCACTGTGACAAATGTGAGCACTGTGCAAGTGAAAGGAAGAATTTATTTGCCAGGCTTTATTGCTAACACAGTTACTGTATTTTGAGGCATCAGTACAGAAATAGAGCAAAATGCCCCTTTAGATCAGCTCCGTTGCGTTTGTGTCTCTTTTCATGAACGTTAGAGGCTGTCAGGACTTCGGTGTGACCTTTATCTGAGACCCTGTCCTTAGGTGACTCCTCCTGACGTCTGTTGTCACAGAACAGAGTTTTGTTTTGAGGACATATGTAGGCTTTTATAGACCTAAAATCTAATCCAGACTCTCTTGAAAACTCTTTTTTCTCTGTAAGGAGAGGAACATCAATTTTAATGAATTGGGAACTCACTTTTCTGAAGTTAGGCTGTGCTATGAACAGAAAAAAAATTTTTTTGAAACGCTCAGCTTTTCCTTACCATGTTGAGGGGACCTGAAATAATTTTCAGTAACTCCTGATTTCAGGATTGTTCTGGATTTAGGAATTATGCTAATATTTAGGTATCAAGTTAGCAGAATAAATATGTACTATATTGCAGCTCTTGATGTGTTGGTGGTGAAAGGAAAGAATTGTGTAACCAGTTTTAACTTCTAGTATAAAATGTTATTTTCCTTAATGCAGGTAAAAATCTTTTCACATTTTTATTAAACTGGGATTCCTACCTGATCAGTTGGTCTTTCGGTGAGAGTGACTTTTTTCTCACTTGGCAATTCAGCACAGACATTTAATCTGCTCATTGAGTTCAGTGTTTCAGACAAACACAGAGAATTAATGTCAGAGCTTCTAGTTCAAAAATTCTCCCATCTGGCACTTCAGTGACCTTTTTATATTCGCCTTCTTCCATATGACATTGACAGTTGGTTTAACATCAGCTTTGACTTTGGAAATAAAATGGCCATTTTGAGCGAGTGCCTTTGAGATGGGCTGTGGGAGGTGTATGAGTAAGTTTGTGATAGGTACAGCAAGAAGCACACCGTATTCCCAGATACCATTTACAGTCTCTGAGCTCTGTTTTCAGTTGCATTTGCTAGTTCATATCTAGCATTGCTAGCAATCTCTGTATCCAATTAAAGTTAAATAAATATTACCCAAGAATATAATTCTGGGGTACTGAGAGAGGCCATCAGGAGAAGAAAAGCGGTGTCTTATTTTACAACCATTTTTTCCTTGCATCTTCCTTCCTTCCCCTACTCTCCACCCCTCCCCTTTTTTTTTCTGTCGTGCTCAAGTTCTCTTTCTGCTTCTTTTAGCTGTGCCCATCAAATGTTCAGACCGAAGGGCTGGTGTAGGTGATTACAGGGAGGGGTGAGTGTGTTCAAGGACCTCTTTCAAGTATGAGCCTGATTGCACTGGTAGCTCCAGTATGAGCTGGCTGGTGATGTCGTGCAGCATTACATGCTCTACTTCCCCTTTCACAATTTTATTCGCTCCCTTATCTCATCTCTTGTTCTTCATGGATCTTTTCCCATATTGTAGAGTTCTCACCCACTGAGCTCTCTTCTCAACCTGTGCATGTTTCTGCTTGTTGGTGCAGCACTCATTTGCTGACCCTCTCTTGGGGAGGATGGAGCGGGCCACCAGATGGGCCAAGAAGAAGCAGGCAACACTTTTGTTAAAAACGAGAAAGAGCCTCCCTATTGTTTTGTTCTGCAAAGAGAATGAATCTGCAGATAGCTGCATTTTTATTTTGAACAAAGCTGCTTATAATACTCCAGAACATTCCCAAACTGTGTTTTATAAGTAGCAAATGTCAAATTCCAGGGATGCCAGAATCTGCAGATGACTTGTGTTCTCAATTGCCATGGTACCAAAGCATGATAGAAAATAACATGCTTATAAAAAGTAATAAAAATTCGTATCCAGATAGGATTTTTCCAGTCAAAATTAATGGCAGACTTACGTTCTAAGCAATTCAGCTGTTGAATCAGTAGCCACTTAAGTATATATTTTTTTTCTTTATACGTCTCTCAGCTAAATGCAAGTGCTAAGTCTTATTGTCTGTAATAATGAGATTGTTGCACTACTTCCAGCGGGCTTTGGCTCTACAGATTATAATCTATATCTTCATAACATTTCACTTAAAAAAGACCAATACTTTACAAACTTAAGTAGCGCTCCTAGCTTCTGCTTGTGATAGGGGCAGGATCACTCTTGTGAACAGAAAAATGGAATTATGGAGAGGTTAAGTGACTTCCTTACCTCACATCACTCAGTATTTTTTTTTTTTCTTGCTGCATGCTAGATCTTGGGTTTCCCTGTATCTGGTCCTTTCATACTACATTTCCTGGAATGGTGCAAATGGGTGGAATTCAGATATTTCCTTCAGATTTTTCGGTAGCAGTTTTGGATGTTCACTCTGGTATTTACCCAACCAGTCACTTTTCCCCCTAATTTACACAGTGGCAATGATCAGTGAAATTAGTAGATGGCTGGCAATTCTTTTGATATTTTAGAGAAGTCCATAGCCACTGGATGACCAAACCAAACATTTGCAGGATGATAAATGCAGGAATTAAACCCCAGATATGATGCACCTTCCTGAAAGATGTGATGAGCTTCAGAGTAGGGTGTCTTTACCCTATACAAGAATTTTAAACTTTTTTCTTCTGTGTGGTCGGATGTCTGACCTGCTGTGCCAGAATTGGTTGTTCTTTGTTACTGGGGATATCTTTATTCATATGAATAAATTCCACTGATATGGGACAGTCGATATTTTACTAAGTACCCGAACAGGTGATTAATTCTGGGGTCATTCATTACTGTTTTAAAATTCATGAACTGTAAGACTATAAATTACTTACATGGTTTAACTGATCAGTCTCACTCTTTCAATGCTATATGACTTTAAACAGTAAATGAATTAGTCTAGCAACCTTTAATTCTAAGACTCCTGTTTCTTTGGGACCTCTTAATTTTGCTGACAGTGATGAAGTGAAAGAATCTTGCATTGAAACTGTATCACAGTAACTACATCTGATACACCATTTATTATTTTCACATTAATCCCAAATGCAGATTAAGGAGTATTGCTTGAAATGAGACATAAGGTGATTCAAAGAGGCATCTTTATTTAGAAATGGTTCCATGAATGATTATACTGATTTTTATTTATTTAATGGGGCTTATTATGGAGCTTTACACATGGAGCAAAAATACTCTTCTTGTGATTTCAGTCTCTTAACTTCAGCAGTATTCTTTATGGGAAAAAAATTGGCTAAATGCTGACATTATGTTTTGAGACATGACAAGTACCATGATGTTAGGGTGGAGGCTGTAGCCCTGTGGTCCACACTGATGTAATGATGACTAAGCCTCCTTATCCTAGAGCAGCCTTGGGATCTTCTCAAATTGATTGTGAGACTGGGGAGAAGGAGCAGGGGAAAAAATACTGTCCGAGCTGTGTTGTTGTCTGTCATACATTGTCTTCAGATTCTGATCAGCAACTAAGAAAGCTGCAAAGTATAACTATGTTGTGCTTTTCTGTGGTTCTAACACAAGGAGCTCTTTCATTGATGTTCTGGCTCCTTTTACCTTAAATAAATAAAAAACCACAGAGAAACACTAAAATAACTTCTAATATCAAGCTGCACTAACTTTTGTAATGATGCATTTTATTTTGCTTTACATTGCCAGAGTATATGTGATAGCTCAAGTAATTACTGAACTTGACATGAATGTTCTGATTTTCTAGATAAATCATCCTTTTGTGATTTCTTTTAGAAGTAGACAGGAGCTCTTCAGGTAGCTGCAAAGTGGTTGTTTGCACTGTAGGTTTTAAGTGGCCGAATGTCTCATCATCATGTCTCATTTTGTCTTATGTTTTTAGTTGAGACTGAGTAAATAATTGTGGACAAATTTTGAAAGTGGATTTATTTCAGTCATCAGAGTGTGAAGAATGTATATGGCTTGGCAGCAAAATGTGGAACAACTTGGGGAAGTACAATTATGTGTTTGACATTAATGATCCATATTTGAGAAATGTAAAGGGCAGGATGCTCATGGAGAGGTATTTCTGTTGGATCACACCCAGGCTGACAGGGATCTTTTTTCTAAGATCTGGAAATCAGATCTGGGATGGAGGACTCTCAGCTATTAATACTGTTGCCTCACTGAGTAGGAATAGTCATGGCTATTTTCCAGATTAAATCTTTTTTCCCACAAGATACAAAGTTCCTGGACAGTTTCTGAGTGCTGCTTTGGAAGTGCTTTTCCAAAGAGTAACTTCAAATACAAAAAAGGAGTTTCTGTAGGACCACTCTGTTTTCTGTGTAGAAGAGCAAAACTCCTTAAAGGGAGACTGGTATTGGAGTCTAGTTTAGCCTTTTCATCTTAGAACCAAAGCAGACACTTTGGGGGTGAATGTTCTACATGTGAAATTCTCTGGTGTGAATACCGTACATATATTCCCATTGTTTTGTCTTACCTTTTTTTTCTTTAACATATATATATATATATTTTTTTTTTTTTTTTTTTTTTTTTTGTATCATCGGCTTCTTGTCTCAGCCCTCTCTTGCCATTTTTGCCAACACCTGTTTTTCATCATAATTCTCTGAGGTACTGGGATTCCTGCAAGGTAGGAGCCTTGGTGACAAAGCATCTATTTCCTCTCTCATTTTTCATGCCTGGGGCCACCTAACATGCCCGAAGTCAGAAGTGGTGAATATTCCAGTGAATCCCTTGAGCCTTTTCTATCTGATATGAGGTTTGGAAGGATAGTAATGTTTGTTTGAGCAATCCATACATGATTCAGGTTTTTTGTGTATTCCATGTTATACCTGTAATAATTTATAGCCGTTAAGTGTATTAAGTTGAGCGGCTTATTTTTAAATTATGTTTCCTGTAAAGAAGGGTGAAGGCATAAGTGAAGATCCCATACCTCTGTTCCCCATAATTATGGGATCTGCTGGCAAAAATGCCCCATCTGGAAGAGATAAATGTGGTTCCATTGCCCTACTTTTAAAAGCCAAATAGTTTTGGAAATAGTTTATACCTCAGAAAATTATGCCTTGGATGTAGTTTGTGGTGGGAGAAACACAAAATCATGGCAGTAACTCCTGAAGGGGAAGGAATCATTTTATGTGTTGACATACCTTAATGTTTACTTATACGATGACTTGCTCTAAAGAGATGCTAATTAAAACTGCTTAATGACTCATGCAGTTGGCTAGATAGAGGTTTCTTTAAATGCACAGCATATTCATACTGAAAGTTTCTTCCTCTTGATTGCATTTTATAAAACATAATTGTCATCTTGCATATGACAAAACATGATATCACTTGTATTATCTCTACATACATTTGAGGTCAGTACTTTTAATAGTTACGGTGCCATTGAATATCACATCTTCATGTAGCACCAGTTTTTGACTGTGATGGCATTTACAGCATCTCAGTGAGTGTCTGGGCTCCACTGTTTTAAGTACAGCATTACATAGATAGGGAGGGCTAATGAATCATAGAGGTTGACTTCCTATATGTAGTGGCTTGTTTAGCTTTGTTTTTTATTCTGGTAGCTGTAGCTAAATCAGATATTCAACAAAATCATCCAGTTTTGAGGTGCATTGGAAAAAGATAGATAGTTTCCATAACTTTCTGGATTGTCATCTTCGGTGGGGTGCACAAGGGTTGTTCTGTGTGTAAAAGAAGGGTTAGTAAAAGAATAGTGCCCACTCTGAAGAACCTATGGATTATGTAGATAGAACACATGAATTGAGGTGAAAAGAAAAGTCCGGTCTTAGAGGTGGCAGAACGTACTTAAAAGGAAAGTCTGACTATCCCAGAGGATCACACAGGAGCATCTAAAAGATTCTGAAAATGAACTGGTGTTCTTTACAACAAATACTGTGCTTTCACTGGAAAACGTTAACTCCTTAACTCTCTTATGCAAAAAGAAATCTGGAAATGGGAAGGTGTGTTAGGCCTCTCCTGACTACCAGCAAGGAGCTACCGGGTGGTAGACACTGGTTTGCAAGTCTAACACCTTCTGATGCTAAGTATTTGTACATATCCCTTGAGAGGTTGGAATTCATAAGCAGCACTTATGCAGTACAAGGGGAAGTTATATTTAAAAGACTAAATAAGTGTAAAAAAATTCAAATCCATAATGTTCCTAAAGGTGGTGTGGTCAAGCTGGTGAAATCAATGATCATTTGTATGCAGAGGAAGATTTCCAAAATATGTTATGTTTCAGTTTTGCTCAGCATACTGTTGCTTTTCTGCATGATAAGCCATTACAGAATAAGTTGTACCCTTAGCTGGAGCACAGGAGCAGCCTGTCGGCACTCACGCTGACCAGGGGCAAAACCTGTTCTGCTGTGGTAGCTTAGCCTTGCTGATGGAGGGAAACCTGAAACCACCAATGAGTTTATTGTGTCCTTAAGTTGGTTACAGCCAGTGCTCAGTGCTGACCTTTTAGACCTGGTCCTTTCAGATTTCACAGAACAGAGTTTCAGCATGAAGTTGGCCTGGCAATGGACTTGGCCTATCAGTGGCAGAATGTAAAACAAATGCTTAAATATTGTTTCTCTTCAATGTTTTATAGGCAGGGTAGACAGTTTGGAAATGTGTTCCCTTCAACAGCAGCAGAAGCTTAGCTTTGTTAGCTTCAACAGCGTGCTCTGGTCAGCAGCCATTTGGAGAGAATGCTTTATTTCTGCCAAGGAAATACTGGTATTGGTGAGAGAAAAGTGATTAATTAAACCCCTTGTCAGCTCTGGCAGGAGATGTGCTGCTGTTGCAGGACAGGCAGATGGGCATGGTGAGCAGCCTCTACTTTTGCATTTCTCTGTAGTCCTCAGATTTTTCCACAGGTGACAGTGGTGTCAGGCTGTGCATCCACCAAGGTGTTTGACTTCTGAGTGGGGAGCTGGTTGGTGCTCGTCTTGGTTTTAGTCATTTGCAAGTTGGAAGTTGGAAGCTATTATAGGATGATGGTGGGGATTTTTATCCTACTCCAGATTCAGTCAAGTCAAGTCCTTCAATATCTAATTCCAAACTATTACTGCTTCCAGTCAAGACAATGGCAACAAATGCCTACATGGCCCACATTAGAACTAGACATGGAGATTTTCCAGTGGAAAAAGAACCTAGAAGCAGCATTCATGGCATTATTATCTGTAGTCTGTTTTAGCTGTGTATTCCAAATATTTTAATCTGCTACAGGCGCCTTGTTAACCTGAAGGGAAGACAAGTACTTCTTTGGAACTTTTTGTCCATATCTCCTGCCCCTGCTTTCTAGATCATAGGATTTCAAGTGCTGAGAAATACTTACTGATTTATTTGCATCCATGTTGATTAAGCAACATGGAAGTGCTGCTATATTAACAGTCATCTCAATTTACATTGTTTTAGAACATCTTTGTTGGTAGCAAGCATTGCAAGAACATGGAGATGACCATGGGAAGTATGTGGATACATCTGTGCATATGAATTATTTTAGGGAAAAGAAACCAATTATTTTTACAAGAAGACTAATTAAAAACTCTTTGTGCAGCAGCTCTTTTTCTTTTCTCTCTAAAGTAACAGACAAAAATTACATAACTGTCTTAATTTTAGCCCGAAAAAGAATCATTTGGAATGAAGGGGGACTTTTCCTTTTCTCAAGGAAGTTATAACTTGGTGAGGTTCTAGTCTTGGAGAAATTGCTTTAGTGAGAAGAAATTCGAACTCTTGTAATGCCATGGTTTGTGACAGTAGTTATGTCCTTCATTAGAGTTGACCTGGTATATGATCATTTGGCCAGATGGCACAGTGCAGGAAACATACTTTAAATTTTTAATGCAGAAAAGAAATCTATCATCTACTGTTACAGTGCATCATAAAAAAAAAAAAAAAGGCCAAACCCCACAAGGTATAGTCACCCAGTATTTCTAGAAACAATTGAAGTAAGTTGGATTTCAGGGCACGAAATTGCTCTGGGAAGATGGCAAAGAATAATTTATTGGAGAAGTTTTTGGAGATATTTCAGGTTAGGAGGGAAGACTCCTGATTAAATCGTAACTTCTTTTTTTTTTATATTAACAGTTTTAGGATGACAAGTTTTCAAAAATTAGATTAGATTATAGGTGCTTGAATGGAATATTATGCTTGTTAAATTGTTTTTATGTGAACAGTTCAATTGACAGCAAATTAACACTGTCTATCCTTAAACACATGCAAATGACATGGAAAAAGTACATTGTAGATTACTTTGATTTGCCTTACAATTTAAGGAGCCTCTTGGGTCTGCTTGCATCACACTTCATAACTTTTCCCTGTAGCCCGAAAGCTGGAACTTTTTCTTTTCTTTCCAAATAAAAGTCAAGTCTCTTATGGGTGAAAACAGAAGCTGAGGCCTCAAACACAACTCCTCACCAACAGTGTAATTTAAAAAAATGTAATCTGTATTGGAGTGTATTGAAATTAAAACCAGAAACGTACATGACTGGAGTATTTAAAGCTGCTGTTCTGCTCCTTTTGTGCTCTGGAACTAACCACAGCATATTTGGATAGCTCAAGCACCAAGTGGCAGTCTTTGGAGCTTGGCAGAGTCGTACCTCACAGTAACAAAGAATTGAACTTCTGTACTTTAGTGTGCCATTACGGTGCAGTCTCACATTTCAGTGCCTGGGAATTGATTTACTGATTTGATTTTCTGAGACATATGGTGATAATAAGAATAACACTGTATAAGCATTATTTAAAAATACAATAATATACCGGTATTGAATCTTTGGAAAGCCAGCACCAGCCAGTGCACACACAAACTACCATCATTTATTTTAGTTTAGTCTCATCCAATTTTGAACAAATGGAAATCAATACTGCTTGTGGATATCTGTGGCTAGATTGGAGAGAGAAGTGAGGTGGCATTGTTGCCAAGAACACATTGTACAATAAAACACAAATGTATGAATTTATGTATGTTCCTCTCTTGCCTTCCTTTTTCAGGCTCTTTTAGTGCATTGTACAAAGATAGGCTTTTTATAGTTATTACTGTGATGTGTGTGTCCCCTATGTAAAATGCATGTGTTGTTTTCAATTTTAACATAGAAATAGAAAGTGAATGCTTATGAAGTTCAATGCCTTTTTTGATGCTGGCTGGTGCATGGAATGATGTCAACTTTAAGCCTGTTAGAGTCAACAAATGATGTTTTTTCTTTTCAGATATGTGTCACAAAGATGTCTACACGGAACTGCCAGGGAATGGATTCAGTGATCAAACCTCTGGATACAATTCCTGAGGATAAAAAAGTTCGGGTTCAGAGGACACAGAGTAGTTTTGATCCGTTTGAGAAACCAACTAATCAAGTGAAGAGGGTTCATTCAGAGAACAACGCATGCATTAACTTCAAAACTTCATCTGCAGGGAAGGAATCACCTAAAGTCAGGCGGCACTCCAGCCCCAGCTCTGTAAGTCCACAGTCCTGATACCTCCACATGTACCAAATGGTGGAATTAGAGGCACCAGATAAATGTTTTCTTGGTTAAGAAGGGATTGTTTACTTGGAAACAACAAAGAAAAAGATCATAGCTGCTATTAAATATGTTTTCCATATATATTTGTAGTGTTATTAATAAAATAAAATCAGAAAATAGAACTTGAAAAAGAATACAAATTATGACATTCCTTTCAGATATTAGTTAGCGTGTCTTACAGGATTTCTAAGCATTTTCCTCTCCTTATCCTGGTATGTCATTACATCTGCTATAATGTTTATGCAGCAAATTTGGCAGAGGATTGCTTATTTGTGAAGAGGAATTCTTTCCGATGAAGTTTAAGAAACCACATAAATTGCCTTTTGGATTTTTAGATTTTGGTCTTAGAGAAACAGATCAGATTTGACAGATTTTGTTTACATTTTATAATTCTCCTTTCAAAATCAAGTAGTAAAAATAACATTTATTTCCCTGTCAGAAACTCTGCAAGAGAGAGAGAGGGAAGAGAGAAAAACAAAAGAGAAGGGTTTGGGAACACATCATAATAGTTTTATTCTCCAGTATTTTGAAAGAAACTAGATTAATAAAATGTCATAGCTTTCATGAATAATGCCCAGAACAGATTTCCCCCAAAAGACGTTCAAAATTATTGAAAAACTATTTCTGTTATGCTTTGGCAAGAAAAATCCATAATAATGTGACCTTTGAGTTGAAGACTACAGATCTAAGTAGAATGGATGTAACACTTCAAATCTTATTTGGTGCGAAACAATTTAAAAGGTTGATTGCCTCTTCTTTTTTCTTTTCTTTCTTTTCTTTGTTTTGCTTTATCTTCTGGACTTCTGTCCTCCCTACAGAAGTTTGACTGAGGCCTGTCAGACTTCTAACGAGAAATGACAAGAGATTCATTTTCTGTAGATGAGCTGTGTTTAACCCATGTGAATTTAGCGGGTAAGATGTCACGCCTCCAGGGGACTGTCCTTTTTAGAAAAGGTTACATTTTAAAATGTAACCATCTGTAGCAAAAACAAATTTGCTTTTTTATCATCACTTGGCATTATATAGCTGCTGCCAAAGATGTCTCTAGTGTATTCCATCTGAGCCCATGACGAGGAGTTCTTACCATAAAAACTTTTACAATCATTAAGAATGGATGAATCTATTTGCACTGTGTTTACTTGTTTGTGATGCCTGATTATTTTTTGGCACAACAACTATTAATTTAAATGACTTTTTTTTGAAAATCTAAAGTATTTTGTGGTGTTAACTCATGTCTCTGCTGTTCCTCTTACAAACTATTACTAATTTCTGTTAATGTTTTTGACATTCTCTTGTTAACACTGGAGGGTTTCAGTTGCTTTGCTTCCAGAATTTTGAAGCAGATGTTTCTGAAATTGTGTTTTTGGCATCTTGTTCTTTTCCGGAGGGCTGGTACTCTACTGCATCCATACAATCTCCTACGATCCCAGTATTTTCTTATGTAAATGACATTAATGCTTCCTCTACTAGTATGCTGCTGGTTAGAGCCCTAGCTAAACATATGCTTTTGGTTATCTTCATCTGTGCTGACTCACACAGACTTGCTGGATACAGGAGGTGCAAAGGAATTTCTTGTTTCAATTCTCATTTCTCAACTTCCTGTAATTCTCTCTGATTTTTATAGCTCTGTTTGGTGAACTCAGTTCTTCCTTCCGCTTGGAGGCATTGTTAATAATTTTTGAGTTTTCCTTACAAGGAAGAGCACTTGGAATAATGAAAGTGTTCATGCCAATGAAGAGGGAAGAGCAGTTCACAAATAAAAGGTGGTGCTAGCCCTCTGCTGATCAGCTCACACCTGGTCCTGCCTGGTAGACTTGAGTTCAGCCATCCAAGGCAGAGATACAATCAAGATGCTTTGTTCCCATTCCCAGAACCTGAATACATTGCTTCAGGCAGTAGATGCCCTGATGCACATTTTACTGAGTGATGCCTGTGTGGTTAGTTGCAGAAATATATCATTCTGTGGTTCTGAATTACACTTGAATTAAGGAAGGGTTTAGGGCTTCATCTTTTTTCTAACCCTGATGTTGTCTAGCAGATGCCCTTGCTACTTGCTTTTCTGATCATTACATCTTTTTCTTCCATGTCAGCTGCATATTCTCCCTTACTGAGTTCATACTTGGTTCTCCTCCGGTACAGGTTATACCAGTCTGAACGAGCATTTCAGTTTCTGTAAATGATCTTGAACATGCCATGCCCTCTGGGTCATACGGGCTACAGTGGTGGAGTTACGTTTCAGTTTTGTCTGCTTTCTGTAAGTTTTATTTTAAGATTTTCTGATAGAGATATGCTACCTTCAATTTACACTTTCTTTGCTTGATTAGTAGAGGAACTGAATTAGAGATAAGCTTCCATTTAGTCTTTTTCTTTCATCATTTAAAGTCCTCTGTAGCTGTCAGGTGTGGAAATGATGTCTTACAGAAGGTACATGGCCGAGGCTTGCAGTCTCCATATCACTCACTACTTCTGCTCAGGTAAAAGTCCTTTATTTGACTCAGAAAAATAACATTTTTCAAAATGTGGCCTGAAAGACCTTGTTTATAATGCCCTTGGGTGTTAGATTCTGCTTTGATTAATTTCAGCAGCTTTATCACCTCTCTGACAGGTATCAGTTTCATTGTTTGGTAAAGATCACAGAATACTCTGCAGGTGGTACGTTGCCCATTTTGTGTTGTCCGTACCTTTGAAATGCTCTGCACTTTGTGGTGAGAAAGATGAAACACACACAGAGATTCGGGGAAGCTGTAGCTCCATGATCCTCCCACAGGCTGTCACTTAGAAAATAAATCTCTTGCTTCTGAACATGAATTATTTTTCTGCAGTTAATGTCGCACCTCGTTGCAACCTGGTAGAATTCCTGCATAGTTAATTAGTGCAGTAGTGTACAGACAGAATTTAGCACTTTTTGTTTGTTTATTCTTATATGGCAAGCTTAGTTTTTACACTTACAATCCTTCCACCTTCTCCCCTTACTTTGAACATAAGAAAACGTCTATGGGAGTGATTTCCAAACTGCTGAAGCTGAGTGAAATTGTATGTTATTATGGGATGAATTTTCCAGCACAACAGAATTATTCCTTTATCACATCAGAGTAGTGGATAACTTGGAGATAGTGAAGTAGGTGTTTGCCTACCTGTGCATTGCCTGTGAGCCACTGTTAGAAGGGAATTTGGCTTGACAACCCTTTTCTCTGATCCATCCCAACACAAGTGTGTGTATGTACATGTATATATTATATACATGTAGCTATAGTTGTGTGTACTTATCCATCTCTCTCCCTCTCTGTCTATATCTATCTTTCTAAAAATCTCATGCTGAATCCTTTGTCTACCAAGGCAAGAAAATGCTTTTCTTTTCTTCTTAAATGAAGAAAAGGTAATACTACAAAATAAACTGGGCAAAATAAAATAATCATAACTGAAAAGCAAATACATGCCACTCTTCCCCAAAGAGCTGATTTTAAAAGTGGGAGTGGCTCTAATTGACTCTAATTATCTGAAAATTTTATTTGAGATCCATGCTCTTTAGACACATGATCAAACTCTCCAGTGCAAGGTAAAGTTTTGGTGTATTCAGAGTACACATTTTATACACTAAAATAGTACTTTTGCACCATATGTAAATAGAATATTGCAAGCTGTATAAACTAGCCATCTGCTCAAAATTCACTTATGTAGTGATACACTTCAGTTTGTTCTCTTTGAGTAGCTTAAGCACCCTGGTGGTGAATTTAAATGTCATGCTAAGGTATATGTTCCTACCTGTTGGTTAATTCAAAAACAAAATCAAGCAAAACTGTAATGTTCTGCTAACTCAGATAAATGAAAAAATCCCAAACATTAAAATAAAAATAATTGGATAAGCAATTCTTTACTGCATTCACTCTGCACTCATTTTGGGAGAGCAGCCTTTCTTCTGTTTGTGTAACTGTTATTACTTTTCAGTCCTGATACATGCAACTTTGCTCCAAAAAGTACAAGCAAAAAGGCGTGAATCCTATAATGATCCTACTGATCCTGTTGGCACATTGCAAATCAGTTGTGTAAGAAATCCAGCCCTAAATAGACACTAATGTCCGGATTTTTCTGAAAGTAAGGCACCATTTCTGTCTGCCCAAATAAACACTTGCTGTACCATTCTTGCCTCTCTTCCTCTTCAGGTGTATGCAACCTTCTTCAGTTAGGAACCTGTTAATTGCTAGGGTAACTGCATCTTTCCTAGCTGATATGTTTTATGGAGGTAAGATAATTTCAGAGTTCAGTGTAGAGAGTGGAATTTTCTTTACTGGCACAAAGGAAGCGTTAATAATCGTTAACCTGAGGGATACTCTCTAGATGAAAAGGCAGATAAAATGCGGCAGTTGAGCCAGCTCCTGTGCTCTAATCGCCTGGAGAACAAGTGAATGGCTTTAAAAAACTGCATCCAGCCCCTTCACAGAGAGCTCCATGGCCGCTTCTGCCCAGGTTGCTCTTAATTTATGGCTATGTGTTATAGGGTTAGGAACATGCAAGCAACAGAATGGGATCAGAGAGTGGGAGAACTGAGACTGAAGCCTGGTTTGGATTCTTGAATATCTTTGTACCCCTTGAACATTGCCCTAGAAAACAGTCTAACTTTCAAGATATGGTCAAATTGGCCTATTATTGTGTGTTGGATACAACGTGCAATTAGTGTGAAAATTGCATATGGTTTTGTGAAAGAAGGTTTACTCTTGTAAGAAAGAAGATGACAAAATGGTTAAAAAATAACTATTATCTTTCATTCTTGTGATTTAATCTCAATTGAGCTTCTTGGCCTACCTTTTACTTTCAAGTTTTTCTAGCAATGAATTTATTTCTTTTGAGGTGTATAACAAAGCAGATATTCACATTTGATTGTCTTTAATTCACAGAGGTACTGTGAAAATAATATTTTTCTCTTAATGATAGTTTTATATTCAAATTTAATGTCCTGCAGTTAAAAAAAATGAGTCTATTTAAAACTTAGACTCGGGAGTGTGACGGTTAAGTGTGACATTCACAAGCTGTTCTGCAGTTATGAAAAATGCATGAGAACATAACCCACACAGCTTCTATAGGAATAGTCAGGTGATTTTCGGTGTAATTTTCCATTAAAGCTTTCTTTATTACATAGATTTTGAAAAATTCTGAGAAATAGAGGTATTCATGTGGCAGTGTAGTGCAAGGATTCATACTGCTAGTTCTTGGATTAAGCCTATTATCTCTCCTAAAGGCTGTATCAATGAAATGGCCATTTGAAACTACATGGTCAGAAAAGACAGTTTCTTCTAATTTCTTTTTTTCCTCTGTTATTTTTAATACTCTCACGTCAGTTTGCAATACTAGCTTCTTCTATTTCTGTACTCACCATTTTGGCATACTCTTTCTATCCTTGTTACTATGATCTGTATTTCCTTAACCAGAGGGGAATAAATATCTAATCTCAGTTACTGCAAGCCATGCTGCTAAAAATGCTCACTCCCTGTGCTCAGTGGTGCTCTTAGACTAATCTAGTGCTGGGGAAAATGTAGGCTTGTAATAAGAAAGCTACCTAATAAAAAACTTTTTTCAAGGAAAGGGAAACGTGAAGGCAAACAAGTAAAAGTCCCAGTGAGTTTCCTGAAGGGAAAGATCTGCACTGTTCTGCGCTCCAGTTGCCAATGTCCTCTTGGGTATAACATGATCTACCACAGCCTATGCTGACTTTCACAGTGACTTGGGACTGTGTTCTTCAGAGGTGTGAGGATCTTTACTCCCTTTTGTCTCAGTAATTCATTTAACTTTCCCTTTTGAGTTCTTGGAAAGATTTCTCCAGAGCATAAAAGCTCACTTTGCAGTG
This sequence comes from Falcunculus frontatus, assembly GCA_013398115.1. Classification (NCBI taxonomy): domain Eukaryota; kingdom Metazoa; phylum Chordata; class Aves; order Passeriformes; genus Falcunculus; species Falcunculus frontatus. The sequence continues at coordinate 981,071 of VZRV01005918.1, read as the reverse complement.
AGTTTTCCAGTTGTATCAATCTCTTGCTGACTGGTTGTTTACTGCCTATTTAACTTTTTGCTGTTAGATTGTTCAGTCTTGGTCATGAATGCATCTAGGTGTTGGATTTTTTTTCTTAGCTTTGTGAGTTGTTTGGGCTTTTTTTGGTTGGTTGGTTGGTTGGGGTTTTTGTAGCAAATGCAGAACTCTAAAATAGAGCAACAGGCTTCTTTATACCTAAGTAGTCCCAATGATGGTTAGTACTTAGAAGGGTTTTCAAGCACTGGAACAGGCTGCCCAGGGGAGTGGCTGAGTCACAATCCCTGGAGGTATTTAAAAGATGTGTAGATGTGGTGCCTGGGGATGTGTGGTGGGCTTGGCAGTGTTAGGATTAGAGTTGGACTTGGTGATCTTTAAAGCCTTTTTAACCCTAAATAATTCTGTGATTCTCTGTTGGTGTTTTAGAGGGTTAAAAAGCAGTAAGAAGGATCAAGAGAATTGGAAAAATAATAGCTATAGAAGTACTGTAAGGTTAGCTCTTCAAAAAGAAGCTTTGAAAAAAACTTTTCCCAAAATACAGGTGTTCAGCTAAAACCAGTACTCTTTTCCATTGAGAAATGTTGTCTGGGTCAAACTGGGGGATTGCACCACTTATGTGAAATACAGGGGAATTTTTTGTGAGTCTGCTGCTTGTGCTGTCTGTCAGTGGCTGATGCAAGCTCTGTACATCTGATGTGCTCTGGATATGTCTCACTCACTATGTGTATTTCAGTCAACAACATCCCAGGCACTGTAAGGGACTCCTGTGATTTAACATATACAAATCTCTGTGTATTCCCATATATTTTACCAGTAGGAATAAAATACTTTGGAAGAAGAAATTGTACCTAAAAGTGATTTTTCCATATTTGATTTTAATATTTACTGAAAAAGCCACCAACCTCGCCGTAAAAAGGCATATTTTTTAAACAGAAAGGGTTGAAAAGGATAAAGTAATGTGAAGAAATCTGAATAACGAAATTCGTGTCCATGAAGGTGAAAAAATACCCAGATGAATGGGGAACTGTAATAATAAAGGAAAGTAGGCTGAAATGGTTATAGTTTTCAGCAGTCATGTGGAACTTCAGATCATTTAGATTCCTTCCATAGCCCTTTATTTAGATTCCTTTAAGCTCAAAACTTAAGTTTTGAAAAGTTTCTTATTTTTGCATTATTTCAGTCAATCTTCACCTCCTTTATTATCCAGAAATAAAAGGAAATGTAAGAAGTGTCTGGACTTCTTAATTTATAGGCAATTTATAATTAGAAGTTTGAATTAATGTATGAGATTTCACTTTAAAAAATTGAGAAAATGTTGGGGAAATGGTTAGTCTGCCCCTTCATTTTCTAAAGTAAATGTGTGTGCTGAGTGTTTTGGTGTTTCATTAAGAAGTATCATGCAAATTATATATATTAATATATATATATTCTTTTGCCTCAGAATTTATTTGAATTTTTTGGATAAAATCCTCTGAAGCGCTTTTCTATGCCACATGCCTTCAAAAATTGTAAGCCTTTAAAGATTCCAAATGCCAGGAAAAACAACGTCCATTTTCACAGAGAGAGCTCTAATAGTGGAGAAGCTGGGCATTCCAATCTGGTGGTGCAGTTGGAGCAGAGCTGAGCTCCTCTGCAGAGGTGCTGTAAGCTGGAAGGGGAAGGTGTCAGCCAGGAGGTTTTGCTGCACACGGGGAAGGGGTGGCTCAAGCGTTGGGTTTGGGCTCTTTCTGGGCTCATACCCAGTGTGAACAGGCACTGCACAAGGGATGGGGGCTGTGTGGGGAGGATGGCAGGTCAGCCTTGCTGCTGCAGAGCTGAGCCCAGGGCACAAGGTTCTCTCTTGTACCCTCAGGAGTGAACTGTCCTCCTGATCCAGCCAATGCCAGCTTTTAGAGTTTTGCCTGTTCTTGGTGAGGATGCAGCAACTTCCAGGAGGAGAATGAGTCAAAAGTCATGACTTTCAGTCTGTGCTTCTGGCAGCTGGACTACAGAGAAATGAGCTTGAGGTTGTAGAAATAATTATTGTTGCTGATTTACTGTGTGGTAATGGATTAAGGGCATCCTGTTTCCTCTCAAGATCTTAAGGCTTTACAAGTTGTTGTGACCTTTAGATTATGGTTTCCAGAGGTAGAGAATAAAAGAAAATCTCAGCGTGAAAATGAGAATGGATGTGAAACACATGTATAAATCCTGTCCTTTCTCTGTGTTGCTATGAGGAAGCCAACAGTGAACTATTGACTATTAACTAGGACAGCATTTTGACTCCACACTCACTGTGTGTTCATTGCAGCCTGCAATTTGGGAAATACTTTGCACTTCTTCTTCATTATATGTAAGACATTTAAACATCTAATCACTTTTTTTCTGAAGATTTTTAAGTGTTGCATTAGTCCATAATTGGATAGTTAGATGAGAAGGCTACTTGAATAAATATTTTAGTCACCTCTATTAGTGACATCTGTAATAAAACTATGATTAAACAAATCCTAAAATTTGTTTTTAACCAGGCAGAGTACCTTTTTCAGCACAGGTTTGAAACCAAGAATATTACTGCCTTATCTATAATGTGGTGTTCCAAATAATGTAGCAGGAAAAAGATCTGGGAGTTTTGATATGACAAATTTGTGTAAGTCTATTAATACTTAGGAACTGAATAGCAAAATAATAGGCTGTTCTTTGTATTGGAGAGAGGTGAAAGGGCTCAATTTTGCAAACATGCGTAAGTATGTCCTTATACGATTTGAGAGAAAGCTGGAATGTTAATATCAAAAAAGCTGTATGGTTGCCAAAGTGACAGAATTTTTACACAGGAAAAATGAAGAATAGTTGAGTAAAGAGAGTGATTGCATTTTCTGGCTAATCGTTAATTGGGTGTGGTGGACAAGTATGAGGCACCAAGTCAGCTTACCTGGGATGCCCCTGTCTGTTTAAATAGAAGCAGTTTTTAGGGTCAGTTGATTTAAAACTTTCAACCATGGTTTGACAAGAATTTGCAGACAGATGTGCCCTGTACTGTAATGTTTGTTTCCTTTCAAAAAACTGATAAGTGAATACTTTTTGTAAATCAGACATAGGATCACGAATGTGAGGGTACCATGTGTGCAGCTGCACATGGCTCATCCCAGTTGAATTCAACCCTACACGTGCTGAGTTTGCTTGTCTGCTTTTCTTTGTAGCGTTTAACAAGAGTACTATGAAATCAGTCACTGGGTGTGATTTGAGAATTAGTGCTGACCCTCCAAACTTTCTCTATGATCATTTGGTTGTTTTAGGTACAGGATATCTGAGCACTGCAGTCTAAAAGATGTGTAGGTGATGCTGAGGGCAGCTGCAGGTCAGTTTTTTGCAGTGTCCATCTGGTCTTGGAGGAAAAATAAAATGCTCTTTCCTTCCAGAAAACTGGAAAATGGGGGAATGTGGGAAAATAGGATGCACTTCAAACAAGTCAAACATTTTCTCAGAATTTCAATGGAACGTTTTAATATCAGGTGAATTTCTGTGTTTGCAGCGTTGAGTTGTTCTCTGTTAGGACTGTGTAAAAGGGGACAAGTATCAGTCTGTCACAAAGGCCAGCTGAGCTATCTGGCCCTTTGAGCAAGAATCATTACTTAGCTTGATTCGGTTTTAGATTCCTCACTTAGGCTGCAAATATTAAGGATACAGGACTTTTTATCAATTATGTAAAATGTACATTAAAGTATGGTGTGATTATATCCACAGTCTGAAGACTGTAATCATAGTTCAGAAGATGACATCATTAAAGATGCTTTCCTGTAGTATTTTGACCCCTCTCTGAACAGTGATTGATTTACTGGGACATTGACTACTTAGAGCAATGTTTCTGGATGGGCTTATGCCTAAAAAAATAAGAAAGAAAAAAATTATTAAACAGCTCTATTAGTTCTGATTTTGTAGGGCAGATTAAGGCTGCTGTTTAGATCTCTAAACATAGATAAGATGCTTTAGTTGTTAATGATCTTCCTCTCTCTATGAAGTGATACATGTGAAAAATAAACCAGAACCATCTCTTTGATTAACAACAAAATCTTTTTGATAGATCCAGTGATGTAAGTGTATGGTTGATATTAGCAACTACCATCTGGGTTGCTGAATGATATTTTATTTGAGTAAATATTAATTTTTTTCCCCTATTAATTTTTTTCGTGGTTGTTGGCTACTGAAAACAGGCACATCTATAAATCTTGGTAAGGATCTTTGGTCTCTAAAGGCTGAATCAAAGCAGTTAATATTATGGGTGCAATACATACTGAAAGGTCATTTTTTTTGTTTTGTTTAGCCTACAAGCCCTAAGTTTGGAAAAGCAGACTCATATGAAAAACTGGAAAAACTAGGGGAAGGGTCCTATGCTACAGTATACAAAGGAAAAAGCAAGTAAGTGGTGTTTTCTTTTAATTTAATTTTGTGTGTAAATGAAAATAAGCAGAAAGTATAAACTAGTGTTGCTGAACGTGTACATAGATCCCTGTGAACCAAAGTGCTACTGACTGCCATGTGCTCTAGTGAAAGAGGCTGAGACCATATTGCACAGGTAACATATCACCTTCACATCAGAACAAGATGAAGTACTTGTTAATCTGACGTTTTGTTTGCACTTTAATGTTGTATTACTTTCTTGGTATCCATACCAAATTAATTTCTAGGGGTAAAAGCAAAATATGCTGTTGAGTAGAGTTTTATGATGGTCTGAAAGCAATGCTGAATATATGTGATAAGTTGTTCGTCTTTTGTTTATCAGTATTAAAAAACTTTAATTAAACAACATGAAGGGAATTAATGGAATTTTGGACTACTCTAGGTTTAGTTTGTTAACAAGAGTTTATTTACAATTGTTGCAACTACTCTACCTCAAAATAATCCACTCTATACATGTAAAATATTTTTTCAGTGACTTTAATATTATTTGTTGCAGCTTTTTTATCCCCAAATGCCCTAAGTCCTTCTATATTGCATAAAATAACTCAGTAAACACACTTAAAATATACTTTTTCAGCCAGTGCTTCCATTCAGAGTCGTCCATTGTGAAGCAGAGTGTCTTGTGCCATTTCACAAAATTAATCAAGTTTTCATAATCAGGATTCCAATAATAACAAAGCAGTTCTGAAAGAGGGATTTGGTACATGTGATATCTTTATTTAAAAACTTTGATTAGTCAGTGATACACGGGGCCACACTGCCATTCCAGCAGAGAATATAATGACAGGCATGGGACAGAATAACTACTGAAAAAAAGAAAATAGGTCCTAACATTTTCCAGGGTCATTAACTTGGTTGGATGCTGAAAAATATCTTTTTTCACTGAATATTTGTAATAAATCAGAATGAGAGTTCCCTTCTCTTAGTAGCTTAGGTATTGGTAAGCATGATGACAGCTGATAGGAATAAAAACATATTCTAAATGTAGAAGAAATATTCACACTTCTGCCATGCCACTGCAGGTATTGTCTTTCACTGGCAGCTTTCTTCAAGGAAATGCTATTGCATTGTGTTGTTAATGGCTCAGTTATGCATTACCATAAGTTCCAGACATTGTACACATGTAAGCTTTTTATTGGGGTCTATGTAATATGAGAAAACAGTATAGATTTAAGCTTGTGCCTTATTGCTAAAACCCTTTAGCAAAATCACAGTGAGTATCTGATGACAGTCAGCCCATATGTCTTGGCTTTCAGTAAGACTGAACTAAGGCAACAGAGTCACTGGATGTCCCATCAGTCAGTTAAACAGACTGAAATTTAGAAACAAAGCAAAACCCTTCCCTGAAGCTATTGCATTAACAATGACTTTTGAACACGTTATGAAATGTGGATTGGTTAAAAATATCCATTTTAGTAGAGTTGCCTGCAAATCTGAAAGAAATACTTCAATGATTTTAATGATACTAGTATAATAAATTGAAATTACTGGGCACACTGCATTCTCTATCATAAACAGCTCACTTTGACTAAGTAGTGAGAGCTGTAACAGTTATGTACAACTTTGTCTTGTTGCTTCGTAACATCTCCTTCAAGGTCTTTAAAATGGGTTCTTAAAAAAGGTGTGTGTAACTAGAATGTGGATAAGAATTCATATGCAGAGACTATTTCTACTGTTATAGTAGTATTTCTTCACGTGTTTGAATTTGACTTATTTTTTTTCCCACTGAGAATTGAATAATTTCCATATTATCCAGCACTATCCAGATTCAGCATGTCCAGTCCAGGCTTCTGTTTCTTGAACTAGAGAAACAGTTGAATTACTCAGGAAGAGGTTGTACTTTAATGACTTGGGAAACACTACAGGTGTTATCTGCTATTTCAAAAGGACTTGTTTGTTGAGGTAATGTAGCGCTGTTACCTCTTCTGTCCCCATGAGAAGCTGAGGAATCTCCGGCCTAGGAGATATCCCCAAAGAAGAAAGAGCACCACTGCTGTGATGTACTCTTGGGGAACGTAGGTAGACAGGCGTGGGGCAAATGGATGGGCCAACATTGGCTCTGGCCCATCCCTGGAGGTATTTAAAAGATGTGCAAGTGTGGCACTTAGGGACATGTTTTAGCGGTGGTCTTGGCAGTGCTGGGTTAATGGTTGGACTCAATGATAGAGGTCTTTTCCAGCCTAAACAATTCCATGATTCTATGGCTGAGACCTGAACCTGGCTGCTGCTTTTCAGGCAGCTTGACTCTGACTGTTTATCATTTTACCTTAGAATGATAGAGGGATAGATACAGATTTTTTTTTCTAGACTGATATGGATACGTAGGGTGAGACTGTGATATGCATCACTGTGTTCCCCTGCCTACAGACTCAGTGGGAATACAAATGAGCAAGAGGGGTCTGTTTATTTTGGTATGTGCCCAGTTTGACTGCTGAAGAATTAAACTCTCATGGCACAATGCAGAATGCAGACGCGATAGAAAAGCTGGAGCTGATAATACACAAGTGGATTTTCATCAAAATGTTTGAAAATCCCAAATAACCAAGTCTAATGCTTGGTTTTTTCATTTTGCCAAAATATTTCTGAGATGTGTCCTTAACTGTAGTTGAAGATGGAAAATTTAAGATTGTATTGAGCTGTTTTGAATGATGCTTTGTGCTCTGAATTATTTTGCTCAATATTTGTCACCAGATGCATGTGGCAAGTCGTAGAGTTTGCGGGGTTTTAATGCATTTCCTGAGATACATTTCAGCTTTTAAAATTATTTCCCCTGCTGATCATAATGATGGAATAAAACATTCTTAATCTTAGCATACTATTTGGAGAGCCTAAAAGATACATACTTGCCTGAAAAGACACAAAATCAGCCATTCCCTTCCTAAAATTTAAAGTAATACACACAGTAACTTGCTTTCAGGACAATCCTGGTTTTTTACGCTGTGGAGCAGGATAAATGGTATCAAACCCTTGTCTTCCTATAAAACCCATCAATTTTCTATCTTTTTGAGCATCTGTGGTAGTATTCCAGGAAAGTGAAATGAAATGGGCTAATTCCTTTTACTGGATGATGGATTTCTCTTTTTGTAGTCAGATAAAAATGAATCCCTAGGGTGAAGAAGCAGCAGAGTGAACAGGACTTTGTTACTGAAGAAAGTGAAGCAGTATTCTCTTAGGCTGGGCTTTTTTGTTTATAGGAGAAACAGCCAAGCAGTCGTTTCTTTCTGGCTGACAGTTGCAGCAATAGGCAAATCTATTTGATTTCATGTGTTGCACATCAAATGTGTGCAATGAAACTCATCTTGGCATGTTCATTTTCTACTTTCATTCAGGCTAGATACTCATATTTTACTTAGTTGTATAAAATACCAAGAGTCTGCTTACTGCATGAAATTCTGATGATTTTGAAAGGATTTATTTTAATGTAAAATTTTGGAGAAGTAGGCCGAGTAACTTGCTGATAACACTGTAAAAAATGATGCAAGTTCCATTGACTCGGCATTTGATTAACACCTTGGACATTTGCGATACAGTAGGTGCAAAGCAATGGGTGCCCTTTGAATTCCTGTACCTTGTCACTGTGTGGCTGAGCTGAGGAAGTGCTGTCTGTCTGTGTATTGACATGTGTCTTCCTGCTGCCATTGACCCGCTTCCCTCTTGAGTTTGATTATAAATTTACCTGAACATACAGCGGTGGGATCTGGCTTGATCTGTGGCACATAAATGTTGATGTGAGTTGTGAGTCTGGAGATGAAGCTGGTGACAGCACAAGGGAGCTGCTGCCAACCAGAGCCCCTTGCAAAGCAGCATGGAGGCCTTGCGTTCCCCCCACTGGGAACTCTGCATATTTCACTTAAGGGAAAAACCTGTGCTTTTGGCAATATTATGAGTTGGCGTGCTTTCCATCCTCTCCCACTGTGTTCAGTTGCCCTTCAAGGCAAAGTATTAAAAAAGATTGCCTCAGTTAAAGCGATGTGATCTGTGACTGCTGCTTGCACAGCATGTGTCTGTGTTTTGAGAGGCACGCCAGTGGTATCTCCACTGTGATCTCGATCTGCTTCTGGAATGCCCATGTGTTTTTTTACCATACCTTTTCTTTTTTGGGCACCTTTACTGAATTGTGTGTGCTCATAATATTGCAAAAATGTGTAGAGTTTGTAACAGCTCAATCAAGACATTTTTGCCTCATTTCTCTATCACAAAATTACGTCCTTTCAACTTATCCTTAATAAAACACTTGTTCTAATGAATTCTGGTCCCTATCCTTTTCAACTATTAATATGAGAAATCAGTAGAGCACAGAGCAGAGCTCAGTAGAAGCTGGTGCTGCCAAAGAGCTCAAAGGCTGCAGAGACAGGGCAGTCCTTCAGTCAAGGCACCTCTCCCATTTCAGTTCAAAATATGAATTTTTTGTTTTCAAGGTGACTCCAACTTGTACCCAAAGATAAAACGTATTTTTTCAGGGAGCCTGGGCATTTGACATTTATCTCCATCGAAGGCAGTACCTTTTACTATTCACCTTAAAAATCAATAGGGAGTTCATGGTGCAAAGTGGAGAGAAATCATGCTCAGGCAGGCATCGTGCTCTGCACTGGCTGTGGTTTCCATGCTGTGTTATTCTTGAGGCAGCAGGGAATCTTTGAATCATCAGTGAGAACTGCCTCTGTTTGTTATTGGCATGATGTATTGCAGTGTGTGTTATGAATATAGCTGACCATCATATTTCATAATTTATGTGTGTGGATGGCTGCTCACAAGAAAAGGAATGGTTTGTGTATTTTGATTTTTATATTTATGATGCTGAAATCTTCACTGAGGATGACTAACAGGACTAATTGCTATTCTGAATTTTGTCTTTGAAGTTGCAGAATTTCTTTTACTTGTCATGAAACCTCCTTGACTCTTTAATTGTCTTTTGTGTTCAATCTGTTACAAGTGCCATAAGCTTCTGATGGTCAATCTGCAATTTTTTAGTCATTCCCCAAGCTTTACTCAGTGCCCGTGTGAGGTGGTGTGTTCACAGGCTCCCTGATAAGTTTCATGTACAACAGTCCAGTTCATAGGAAAGTTTTTCCTTATGTTATGGACAGTTTATTTAGACTGATACTTCCAAATTACTCTGATTCATGTTGCCATAATGACCTAAAATTCCTTAACCTTTTCTTTATTTCTTGAAAATTGCATGAAATTAGTGTTCTACAAATGAAACTCTTTTCATCTGAGGATAACAGATGGCTGGAGAAGGAATACATATTCATGGGTTATGAAAAGGCACTTTATGGTTACCAACTAGGCTTTCTTTTCCCTCCCCCCTCATTTTTCAACTGATTTCCTTAACTGATTTTTGTAGGCAAGTCATGATATGGGATTATAAAGTATGTACATAAATGCCTTTAAAAAAATCTCTAGCATTGTAAGTCTTTAATAAAAATAATAGCTTCAAGTTGAACTAGATAGAAAACTAATGATAACTAGATGTTCAACTAAAATGTCAAATGGTGGAAAAAATTATTAAAGTAGAGTAAGTACTAAAATAAGTTTCTAGGATTCTAACTAGAAGATGAATCATTGACTATATTGATCACTTACTGAGTGAATTTCTCAGCATTTTAAAAAAAGATTGGGAAAATTTTTCTCCGTAGTTGAATATATAAAAACAACATTACACTACGTATGCTGTGCTTCACCCTGCAAGGCAGTTTAAGGAGGTGTCTTAGTATTATTATCTCACATAGCAGGGGACAAAACTGAAGAAAATAAGCCCATTATATTACTTAGCCAGGATTGCCCTGGAAAACTTGGTAGAAAAACCAGAATAGAACATAGTTAAATTACATACATGTGGTGGAGTTACTGGATAGTACCTTATTGGCCATATATGTGTGATTGGAATGGTAGGGAAAATGCTGAAGTAATTTGCCAGCTGCCACTGTGCACCAGTGCATTTTGCAGTTAGCTGAGCAGTGGCATCACTGAGAAGATCCCCTGTGACTGTCAGTGTGCACAGTTGTAAGAGGCCAACTTACTTACAAGGGATATCTCTATGTTTGTCTTCAACTTCTCTTTATATGAGCATCAGTGGGGCCTGGAGAGATGAGAGGTGTGTGGAAGAGGATGGTGCTCGGCATTGCTTTCCCTGCTGCCCATCCCAGGTGATTCCTTCCAGCAGGCATAGGTCACATCCAGGCTCTGTGCTTAGGTGAGCTGCTGAGTAGTTTGAACTGATGTGGGCTGGGGGGTAGGGATGAGGGACCTGGAGGTAAACTCTTACCTGCTCCTGTTCAAGTGAGGGCTGCCACACTGTTTGTACGAGACTGCCTTGAGTCCTGAGTTCCAGTGACAGCACTAATTAATAATTTAAATCCTTCATCTCTCATGGAACTCTTTGATCTTCTGTTTTTACAGCCCTAATAAACATCAGCATTATGAATTATCTTTAATCCACTGGCTTCTACTAAAACAAAGTAACTTTTGTCTAAGATGAGGTTAAAAGATGGTGGGATTCAGAAAAAGGAATTCAGGGCCCGTGTTTGTCCCTTGAGAATTCACATGATAGGGCTTTAGCAGGACTGGGAGTGGCTTTTATAAACTAGAAACATAAGTCCTTTTTAGTAAGAAAAATATAATATAAACCATGTTTACACTGAGCTGTCTTTTATGATAATGATTAAAAGAAGTGTTTACCTCAATGTGGAATTAGTTATTCATTGGTAGAATAATCAGAGGTGACTAAACCTACAGTGAATGTGCCTCTGTCAGGTTTCTTCAAAAGAAATTTCTGGCAGAGCCTGGTTTCATTCAGCCCCCATGGTCTGTTTGGAGTTTAAGGTGTCTCCTTATGACATTAATATCACTATAGAGTAGATCTAATCAGATATTCTTGAGGTTTGATCATCAGACTTTGAGCTTTTCCTGTAAATGAGTATTTAACAATTGAAGGTTACTTTTCTTCGTAAGAATTAGTTGCTTGAAATTTGTATCACAGATTTGAGCATCATCCCAATACCATCTACTGATTTTTCTTTACAGAAGTGCTCCCATACTTAGCACTTGCTCACATTATGAGCTCAGCCTCAACTCCAGCCAGTGGTAAAACTCAGTATTAAATAAACAGATTGAAATCGGAATTGGCAGATTTTATGTTAATTGACTCTTTTAAATGTGTATATTTAGAATATTTATTTCATCTAAATATATCTGAAGAACTTGAGAAAATAGTGTTATTGTACTCTTTTGTTCTCTATGTGGCATCATCAGCATTATCCCCAGTGAAGCCAATTAAGTCATCAGTTACTTTATACTCACCAGTATTATATGTTCTTAATGATGCATTAAAGCATTAAATAATTTCCAATCTTCTCTACTTTCTCATAAATGGAAATTTTTTATAAATGTATTTGTTTTGGTAGTGCTGATATATGCTGGTTTAGAAAACGCAGAATGACACATTATATTAAGATGTTTTGTAATATCCGGCTTATTTGTATCTTTTATAATATGCAGACTTTTACTTTATGCTGCATAAAGCAATTTGGACTGATTTTTCTTTTGCCTATATTGCATATATAGTCAGAAATTTATTAGAAGAGATTATATAATGATACAGTGCTGAATTTCCATAAATCGGAAAACTGTCCTTCGGTCGCAGGTGTTTTGCCTAGAGTAAAGTAGTTTTGTGTGATGAGAGGCTACAGGACTTCTGTACTTTCTCTGAAGGTTTTTAGATGAGAAAGAGAAAGTGAGTTAGTTTAGAAGGGAGTATGGCTTAAAAAATAGGAATTCTTTCGTCAATATTGTCCTTCATAGAAACTAAAGAGGCAGTTGACAGGATGGGCATAAGATGGTAAGTGTAATCCTTGACCCAGTGAAGTGTGTTGTTTTGAGAAGGTGTGAAATTGTTTGCTTTGGACAGTGAGTAATAGAGGTGGTTTAATGAATCCTAGATGTTAAAAGAGTCAGCACTGTTGCCTTTTCATTGTCTAAGAGGCAGCCTGCTTGCCAGTTCTTTTACTTGTATTTGAAAATAATGAAAATACTGAGCATGCTTTGAAAGTTGTGGAAGACAAATGTGAAGTAATATCTGGAAGGAGTTCTGCTAACCTTATCTGATCACTTCTGAAGTCTGCAAAGACAAGTATTGATAGGTTGCAGAGGTAATTTTATCCAGGCTTTCTTTTTTCAGTGTTGTTTCTAAGGAAATTGTCGTATTATTTTGACTTGGCATCACAAGTTTCAGGGCATAATTTCATGACATAGCTGCCTTGATCCCAGGACACATTGCTTCTCAAAAGGTGGACCCAGTTCTTATGTATTTTCTAGTGTTTTGTTCTTTTTTTCATGCCTTTATAGTTTTTTGAAAACATGATTTAATTCTTTTTGGAAGGGCCAGTCTTCTCTTATTTAAGCTCTCTAAGCAGTCTCATAGTTAAGTCTGGCAGAAATGAGAGTAAATACAAGGCAGTGGCAGGAGTGTGTGGCAAGGATTTAGCAGGAGAAGCCTGTACCCTGAGGCAGCCCTTAGCTCATCTCTTCAGCATCATCTAACTGCATCCTGAGATTGCATCAGTGGGAGGATAATTAAAGGATGTGAATATACACCCTATCTCTTTAATTGATACTTCATAATTTCTCACATCTTCAGTTTTATATGCTTCTGTTTATAGAAAATTAAATTTAAAAAAAAGATTTTAATGACTGGGTAGTAAATGAGAATAAGGAGGCTGTTGTATTATGAAAATTATAGATTGATATATTGGAGATAAATGATATTAAAGAGGAGAATGAAATCCCAGAGGAACAGTACTTGAGATTAGTTTGATTATTTTGATAGTACTAAGAGTTGCCATGATGTCTATCAAGATGATGACTGGTACCAATGACAAAGGGGCAATGATAACTAAAAAGCACAGCTCACCTACTGTGTTTAATTGTGAATTCTTTGAAATCAGTTCCATATTATTGCTATTTGTGTTGTTTATTGCTCTTCATGAATCAATGGAATGTAGAACTTCAGATTAAAAAGAACATAAACTACACAATGCTGCGTGTTATTTGTCTTTCTCCATCAAGAGACTCCGTATCCCTGTTTCCTTAATGCCTCTTAGATGTGCTTTTTTCCACTGTATTTTGCATTGCCTTCTCTGAACAGAGCATCTGTCCTGTTCTTTATCTGCAAAATGATCTTGCTTTTCTTACTTAAATTCCTCCTGAAGTTATTTCATCTGTTGCAAAGTATTCAAGTTATCCAGATAGCTAAGTAATATGTATATGATAGGTAGGGTGGTGTATTGACAGAAGAATTAAAAACTATACATGTATATGAACTCCATGTCTGTCATCAGTCCTTCTGCTTTTAATATGGCTCATTCTCCTGTCTGAGCATGACACATGAAGTTACTTGAGGCAAGGTTTATCTTTTTCTGATGACATAAGTCCTGTTTAAGTTCAAATAAAAAAATATGTAAGGTAATTATAAGGAGAAATCCAGGAGAGTTAAGCTGATAATTTTCTTTCAACAGTGACTAGTGGCCTGAGACTTGAACTGGTGCAGCCTGAAATATTACGAACTATTGGAAGGTGATGAGTAAACCATCTTTTGATAACCAGGCTTTCTTAACTTGCTCAGAGTCATTGTGCAATGTTCTGTACAGGGCTAATGAGTTGTAGGTAATTGTAAAAGAAGAATAATCAGAAGAAACAAGACAGTAGCCATCCGTCACTGAACTCATATAACTGCAAAAATTAAAAGCCTGAGGGAGAAGATGAATTCAGAGTTGGTGGTTGTCCATATCATCTTGCTTTGGAAATTTAATACGCCTTCTAGGGCCATCCCTCTTGTAGTACAGTAGGGAATTGCCTCCATGACTACAGGAGTGTAAAGGCTCCAATGTGTCCTTGAGCTTTGTGACTGTAAAGGCTAATTTTGCTTTTACAGAAATAAATAATAATGATAATGATAATAATTATATAGATATATATATAATATTATATAATCATTTAACCATATTATACCTTTTTGGTAGTTTATCCTCACCATTGCTTGTCCTACATGGGGAGTCTGTTAAAGTTTCACAGTATGAATTTGTTCCTGAAGACGGTGATGAATATTAGCTTCATTCAGTTTTTGTGAGGTTTTATTCAGATAAATGAACCAACTGGATTTTTTTGCAAGGCCTGGAATGTAATTCATGTGTGGTGAAATTTTGAAGGCTAAAAGTGAAACAAGACAAATAAATTTTACACTAAAATGACCTGTTTAGAAGTTTTGTCTCTTGGAGCACAAATTTTTTTTTAAACTTATAAATATGAGTTATTATAATCTAAAAGTAGCCTGGGCCATGTAGTCAAGAATATGCCTCAAGAACAATCCTGCCCTAGCGGGAAATGGCCAGAATGACCTAAAAATTATTTCATTACTCAAACTTTGTAGCTTTTTGAAGGCTATAATAATGTGTGTCATGCAGTGGGAAGGAGGTAATCAGTGTAAATCTGGATATACTGCAAGTGAAGTGATTGATGAAAATCATATGCCTTTTTCTTTGAACAGTTTGATCAAATAATGAACAGATATTTTATAACCAGATTTTACAATGTGATACTTCTGAACAAAGCTTCAGTAACAAAGCTGTGGTAGAAAGGAAACAGACTGACTCACAGAAAACTGAGATAATTTCTTGGATTGCATCTGAGTGTGAAAATACAACGTTGACATTATGGAAGCTATGAAGTGTTTCTTACAGTGCTATAAATGAATCACTGGCATTGACAGGAAGAAATTGAATAAGTACATGATAAGAAACAAGTTCTATTATGAGATATACTGTTTCTGCTATAATTTTGGTTTTTCTAAATTTCTCCTTTCCCTCCCCTCTTTCCCTTTCAGGGTAAATGGAAAGCTGGTGGCATTGAAGGTGATTAGATTACAAGAAGAGGAAGGAACCCCGTTTACTGCTATCAGGGAAGGTATGCACTCACATTTAGTGATTAAATATGTGGGGTTTTTTTGTAATTACATTGCTCTTCTTATTTCTGTGCCATGCTATAGTGAATAGCTTGAGAATTCAAATTACATGGTTACTTTCTCAGTAGGAAGAAACTTTGATGCTTCAAAAACAAAGCCTCTGGTGTGGGAGTTCTTGTTAAAGAATGCAGCTCTGCCTGTGCTTTGGCTCCTGTTAGATTTACTATACAAACGAGTACTTAAGAGCACGTTTAAGGTGAGTGTGAGAAGTCACTCTGGAAGATGAGGGAACTGTGTAAGATGTGCTTCTTGCCCGCAGGCAGCACCTAGGATGAAGGGAGATGTAATTTTTCATATATACGCAGCATGAAGCAATGACAAGCATTTCTTGATAAAGGCAATCAAAAGATCAGGGAGCAAAACTGCAGGCGCCTTAGAAACTGTGTAGTTTGCAACTAGCTTTTGTTTGTTTTTCCTTCCCCACAGACTCTAAGTTTCGTGGCTTGGGAATGATTCTTATCTAACGCGCTTGGAGATAGCTTTCTGCTCCACTCCTTTATCCTTCCTTGTCAGCCTCTCCTGGTCCCTAGTGACGGCTGCTTTATCTGAGTCTGTCTGTGTCGAGCTCCTTTGCAGAAGTTGCTGGATATGCCTTCTTTGTGTGGGCCTTCTCTCTTAGAAGGTACTAAAAATGAGCCTTGGTAGAGAAATAATAAACAATTTACCATCACACCACTGATTCAGACTCAGCTGAAATTGGTAATGAACTAAAGAAATGAAACTGTTATGACTTTGAGGGACCTTTTAAAATTGTACTATCAGCATAATTCCCAGGATGGGATGAGCCAGGGAGGTACCAGAACATCAGCCCTCACAGGTCCACAGTTGGCCCTGCACGTGAGGTGTGTGGCTTCATGATCATGACAGCCCCAGACACAGCAGCTGTAGCTCTGTTGTGCCTTGCTCCTGCCTGTGTTCCTGCAGCCATCTGTATGCTGTATGTCTGTCTGTACAGTGAGCCCATTCTGGAGTGGGCTGGGCAAAAACCCCCATGTTTCATGTGACCGACACCCTGAAGTTAGTAGTCTCTAAACTACTGTGGATTTCCATCCCAAGATTGTGCATTTTAAAGGTGGCTCTTCACAAAGGAGGGAAAACCGTGGGTGGCCAATTTATGAAGGAATTTCCGCAGTTCTTCTGTACTGCTTCATCTGAGTAGCAATTATTGAATGATCTGACACATTTATTCATAACAATATCTATTTTATCTGTGAGCTGTCTGCCCCTGCACCTGTGCTGTGATAACGAGGTGTGCAGAGGGTTACGAGTGCAGCTTTCAATATTTGTAATGCTGAGTTCAAGTTGTAACAGTCTGTGTTTCAAATATGTTTATTGTTCTTCAGGTTTATAGTTGATATGGTACTGACTTAATAAGAGAATAGTAAATATGACTTTCTCGTGCCTTTTTACTGACACTTAAAAGGTTTTTGAATGTGATCTTGGTCTAGATGAAAGTTTATAGCACTATAACTGTCAAATGCAGTATAATCCCTTTTCCTTCATAAATAGTGTGTTGTGTGAGCTCAGTATAAAGAAGTATTCATTAGAAACAAGAACAGAGATTTTTACCACTTGATTTTTTTTTTAAATTATAAAGGCACAGTTGCATGAAAATACTTCTCACACTGTCACTGAAGAAGTTTTCTTTTTAGCTGTGACTACAATACTGTGGTTGAAGCCAGTTAAAATTCTGGTGCTTTAATATTAGCAGAACAAAGGTCCTGTCTAGAAAAGCTCTTGAAGTTAATAATTAATACCGATTTAAGTGTGTGGTGCCTCACTGATTTTGATAGGACTGTATGTATCCGTTATATTTTTAAGTCTTCATCTAAGCTGAGACTAGATCCAAAGAGTATTAGGATAATAAAAAGGTTTTTTCTCAACTCTTGTAGACTCTTGGTTAGGTGGGGTCAAACTTGGGTTATAGGTTGTTTATGAGAGCTTTTTATGGTAAATGAAATCTTGTCTCCGTCATAGTGGAATTTCATTCAGGAGCTATCAGTATAAATACAGTGTTGTATGTTTTCTGTCATGTAGAAGTCACACATACCTGATCTGCAAGATGGGAAGGGGAAAAATCTGTATTTAATTAGGCTTTGACTTTTCTGTTGTTGGTTTTGATTTTGTCAGAAACAAATATTAGGACCAGAACAGTAAGGAAAGCTGTATTACAAATGTAATTTTCAGAAGGTAACCTCATTGGTGTTGTGCCAAGCCTGTAGCATTTGACAGTAACACTACAGCTGCTACAGCCATGGGCTTCACTAGCAGGACCTTAGGAAGCTGTTGCTTTCCTCTTGGCAGCATCTTATCCATCTTGGACATACTGGGCTCTGTAATGCATCCATGGCTGCTGTCAGCTACAAGGCTGGGGAAAATAAAAGGAAAAAAGAAATGCTTCTATGAGCTCTTGAAATTATCTGGTAAGTTTAATATGGAAAAACAGTAAGAATGGGACACATGTTAAACAGTTTTCTCTTGATCTTTGATGACTAACTAAGGGCTCCAGTGCTATAATTTAGGCTGGGACAATTAGAACAAGGACAAATACCAGTGAAGATGAGATCAACTTCTAATTTCAGTTATCTGAGGAATAGTGTTCCCCTAATGGAAAAATGCATATATAGTTGTATGAGCCAGAGGTCTGTTGGAGGGCGTTTCATTCCAAACTCTTTCATAATGGCAAAACCAGGCAGGTTTCATCTTGACTTATTCCTTATTTTCTAGTTTTCCACCAATGCAAGGCAAATTCAGGGAGAAGTCTAGTTAGCTGTAAATTAAAACTACTGTTAGAAAATTGTTTAACATTTCTCATGGCTCCTTGAGTAAAGCAGTGAGAGAAAATAACATTCCTGCTCAGTGCTCCTGAGGGGGATGCTGTGTGATGTTAATTAGGGGGAAGTTACAGGCTGAAATCCTAAGCAGTGGTCATGCTGAGGGAATGTTGTAGCTGTCGGTGTACAGGGAAGCATATTGTTACTGTTGTGACAGCAGCAGAATGAAGCTCAAAGTAAAACAAAGCTACAAAGGAAAAAGACTAAGAGAAGTGGGAAAATAAAGGATATAAATATGGAATGTGTGACTGTAGAGACAAGCACTAACTTGGCTGAAACAAAAAGTGGAAGGAAAAGTAAAAAAAAATGCAACCAAAAAAACCCCAGTAAAGCTGCCTAAGGAAAATTGTAGTTAATTTTAAGGCCTGGGGGAGGTTTAGCTGAAACTTCAATTAAAGCTTATGAAGTAAGTCTGCTTTTACAGCACATATGGATTTGTGTCTTCTGCCATCAAAGTTACATAGGTTTGAATGAAAATAGGTGAACATGTCGTATTTATTGGTGCTGTTCAGCTCTCTATTGAATTTCTAGAACAACATTTAGAAGTAGTCTGTGCTAAATGTTTCAACTCGGCCTGAGTCAGATGTACCAGCTTATTGTATGCAGTTTACAAGATGTTTCCCTTTGCATTTAACTCACTTAGTCTGACATAATCTAATTTACTTTTGAAGAGCCTGAGGAAAAAAGAAAAAAGAAAAAAGGAGAAAAAAGCACAACTGATTGGGTATGTTAACCTGGGTGGGATAAGTCTATGAGATTTTCTGATAACAAATATGTGAGGGATTCAGGCCACCATATTACTGTTGTGGGCTAAATGTGCCTGCAACAGCGATATCTGAGACACTGTGGAGTCTGAAAGTAATTTACATGCTCTTTTCTCATTTAAAATAAATTTGGTAGTATAGAGATTAGCAAATTATTTGTTTTCTGTGTTAGTGCAGTTGTGGTTTATTCTTTTACTGTAATGCTCATTATCAACTCTTCGGAGATGGTTCAGCATCAGACTTGAAGTATTATTAAACCCACGGCAGCCAGGAGAAAAGTTCACTGACCTTAACTTTTACCTAAGATATTTCATTCCCTTAATTTCCTGTAATATCACATGTTTATCTAGGCTAAATACTGAACTATGTGGTAAATTCTAATGTTTCATTTCCCATACGTCTAGATGGTGTTTCAAAGCATCATCCAGTTTTGTAGGTATTTTCCTACTTTGTCATTTAAATGCCATGATTGGGCAACTTTCAGTTTATTTTTCTTTTTATTAATTATTGTGTTTACATGTTGTAATTTATGTGTATTTGTACCAGTTTGTGTGTCACATTTAAAAGTGCTCAGGTGATAGACAGTCTCTACATCTTTGATGTGGCAGTTTTTCAGATAATAATTTTCCATCTACTTCACTGTCAAAGGCTGTGGTCTTAATGCCACGTATGGATAGCAGCATGCAGAAATACCACATAAGGGCTTTGGAAGCAGTCTGCTGTCTTGAATTATAAAATTACAAAGAATACAGGAATTGCTTAATGAATGTTTTTAATTTTTACAGAGCAGTTTATCGTGCATACTGAATAAGTTTATTTTGTGAGTTGGGGGAGAAAACTTAGTTCATTTGAGTGCTTTTTATAAAGCATGGAAGAGAGATGCTTAACTCTTGGCCACAGAACATCTTCAGAAGTCTTCAAAGTTTCAGGCCTCTTCCATCCTTATCTCACTGTGTGGTAGGAGTGAGTCAAGAGGAGGCCGCCAAGTTGATTAGAGGGATAG
The DNA here is from genome assembly GCA_013398115.1 of Falcunculus frontatus. Lineage (NCBI taxonomy): Eukaryota > Metazoa > Chordata > Aves > Passeriformes > Falcunculus > Falcunculus frontatus. Next base: position 961,001 of record VZRV01005918.1, on the reverse strand, counting down.
AGCACCTCCCCTATGAGGAAAGGCTGAGAAAATTGGGTTTATTCAGCCTGGAAAAGAGAAGGCTTAGGAGTTACCTAATTGCAGCCCTCCACTACCTGAAGAGAGCCTACAAGAAAGACAGAGAGGGACTTTTAACAAGAGCATGTAGTGACAGGACACGGGGAAATGGCTTTAAACTGACAGAGAGTAGATGTTAAGAAGAATCTCTTCACTGTGGAGGTGGTGAGGCACTGGAACAGGTTGCCCAGAGAAATTGTGGCTGTCCCATCCCTGGAAATGTTCAAGGCCAGGTTGAATGAGGCTCTGAGTAAAAGGTGTCCCTGCCTATGGCAGGGGGTTGGAACTAGATGATCTTTAAGGTCGCTTCCAACCCAGGCCATTCTATGATTAAAAGAGAAACAAAAAATGAAAACCTAAAACAGTCTCTAAGAAAAAAAAGAGAGTTTACATTTATTCCCCAGATTTATATTTCATATATAATATATGTTATAAATTATATTTTATATATTATAATATATACTATATTATTCCCCAGGACATATATTTATACCAGACAGCCTCTCTGAGGCTTGGAGGTTTTCTGAGGCCTCCGTTTCTGAAACTGTCAGGCTGGAGGGGATAAATCTTCACAAAACTTTTATCTGTGGAAAATCAAAGTGGAATAACTGCTAAGAAAGGAATACAAGGAAGATCAGGAGTTTGCCAAGAGAAAGCTCTTACCTAAGTCAATGTGTAATTTATTGTCTGGTGTTCCTAATTAGTTTACAATGGAAAACACTGATTTACATTTACAGTGCTGCAAGTGATGTAAAGCAGATGTGCTTTTGTATTATCCCGGAGAAATAGCAGATTCTGTACCCGTACCATCTAAGGAAGAGCTCCAGAAAATTGTATTTCGACTCAGTAGGTATAATTCTTGCAATCTCATCCTGAATTATGACCTGGGTTATTGCATGCACTTCCCAGCTCAGTGATTTTTGACTGATATGTAGCCTAATGGTCTTTATAACACTGAAGTCAACAAATGACCTCATGGCACTATTTAGATGACTCACAGTGATAAGCCTCCTATTCACTGTATTAGAGTAGGTCTGGAAGGTTGTATACTGTAGGTCAAGGGCACAGTGAAACGATATCTGACTATCCTTTTCTAAGAGTCATTGGTTGATCTACTGGTAGAAGGTAAGCATGAAAATTGCAGTGAAAATCCTGCCTTTGTCTTCCAGTAAAGAAAAAAATTTTTTTTTTAATTGGAAGTTAAATCATCCACTTACATAGTGTAAACTTATTAATTTTATTCAGGTCTAGCTTGGGTGGTTTTTGGTTGCTTTTTTTTTTTTTTTTTTTTAATAAGGAAGCTTAACAGCTGCTTTCTTTCGCGTGATAAGAGTTTAGAGGACTTTCAGATTTCCTTCACAAAGTCCAGTCAAGAAATTTAAATTTCCATAATTGTAATGCCTAAAAGCTTCATGTGTATCTGGCTCAACAAGCCTCAGGGAACTTCAAGGGATTATGTTTAAGATTATGGAGATGTAGCTATTCTGAGCATACATGTCGCAAGAGTTACTATAGGGGGGTTGTGTCTGTGTTTTCAGAGTCTGAGGGTAAGCTCACTCTCCCCAAAAGCCACATTGCTTTGAAACATTTAAGTAAAAAAAGAAAAGGACAGTAGCTTGGCTGTAGCTTGGGGAACTTTTTCATTGCCTACAGAGCTGGCAGAGCTGGTGCCTACTGTGGGCTAAATAGCTACGGCTCAATTAACTGTAAAGTCCCTGCAAAGCCAGTTGGGCTTGGAGTCGTAACAGCTTTGTTTTTCACCGTTGTTAAAAATAAAACACTCAAGCCAAGAACCTTTGGGACACTGTGTCATTGTATATTTAAGGTCAAGAAGTATTCAGAAGTAAAGAAACTCCTGCAATTTTTATTTCTCCATCTGGTCTCCTATGGTCATCCTGCAGCCTTACCCAAGCTGTGTTTTTCCTCGAGATAAAAGAGGAACACAAGGTTCCCAAATTAAGACAGGCTGGGCTTCAAAAACTACAGTACATTTGGAAAGGGATGTTCCTGGGACCTTTTTAATGAAATGCAGTCCACTTTTAAAATTTCCGAGACTTTTGGATGTCACTTATTAAATAACTTCTTATGTTGCAGAGAAGTTTATACTATTTCTTCTTGAACATGAATAATAGAAAAATTGCCTTTAATTTCTGGAGATTTTTTCTGAATGTTTTTTTTGATAGCTCAGATTTTCAGCTGTGTTTCATTTGTGCTTTCTCCTGCATGTGCCATTGTGTATATCTAAGAGAAGTGTGTTAGATCTTTGGCAATGTGATATGGAGCTTGGAAGCAGCAGGAGCTTTCATCTTTACTCTGCTTTCCCTTCTGCTGTTCTCTCCAACCCTGACTGGCTGCTAATTTTTTTTACTGGCAGTACTCATTTGCTTTTCCCTGAAAGCAGTTGGACTGGCTGGCTGAAGCAGGTGAACTGAGTTCCTTGTCATCTAAGATGAATGTGGGAGAGCTGATAGTTTTCTAGTCTCATACACAGTGCAAGTTACGATGTTATTTTATCCTGCTTTTCAGTGTGTCCAAATTGCACTGTGCTACTTACTTCTCCTTGATGGGCCAAATGAAAGGTTATATCAACGTAGGGTGGTCAGAAATGGTAGAGATTGAGAAAGTCTGTCCTGTTTGTTTCTTTGTACTTTGCTATTCACAGACTGAGAATAATCTTTCCTTTTTTTACTTCTGAGGGGTTTTTTTTACTGTCTTACAAATTAGCAGTTTTCTCAATTAGGAAACCTTCAGGAGAGCTGGGATTACATAAATATGGCATAAATTATGGTGTTTCCCTTTGAGAATCGTGTTATAAATTTTAAACACTGTAATGAGCTCCCGTCATGTAGAAAAAGTGTCATACTTTTCTGAGAAGTACAAATGCAAATTCCAAATTATCCAGTTTCATAGAGCTAAATTTGTTCCACAGAATATTCCATGTCTTCTGTCCTCCTCCCATTCCCCCTCCAACATTTTATCTCTACCCTGCTGAGATGGAACATGACTGTATCAATTGAATCTTCATTCAGTACTTTTGATGTTCAAGCTGTGGCCTTCTTCTGGCTTTTGTTCTTGAGCACAGTTCAAGCAAGAAAAGAATGGGGTGACACACTGAGGATTTTTTTTTCTTTTAATATGATCATTTTGCCATCAAGAATTCTTTCCTCATCCTTGTTATGTTAGCTTAATGGCAGACCTTTCAGGCTCTGCCCTACTTCCATAGAAGTAGTTGTCTCTGCATCCTCATTGCTCACATGGAAAGTGTTGGATGGGGGATCTTGTGCTAGCTCCAGTGCTGGAAGGTTGCAAATGCAATAGTTCACAAGTGTTACTGAACCCTTCTCAGTATGGCTTTTGCTTGCAGCTTCCTCTGACCTGAGTTTCAGGGCTCTCTGACTTGACTTTTTGCCCCTGGGGCTTTCTGCTCAGAGCAGTTTTCTTCTGCTCAAAAACTGTTTCTTCTCTTCCCTATTTAATGCAGGAACTGGAACTGCTGCCTTATAGATTCTGGTCTGCTGCTCTCGCTGTCCCTGATAGTGTGACAGGAAGGGTAGAAAACACATGACAATTACAGAGTATGGAGGATACAAGAAGGATGTCAATCCTTTCTTCATATATAATGATAATATGCATCTATAAGTCATACAGAACACTTATGTAGCCCTCATGGCTTTCTTGTTTGAGTGGAAGTTGTTGAGAGTCTTTTTACGCTGTATGCAAATTTAATGTCCTCTTACAGCGCATTCTGCCACCATAAAAAGTAGAGCTAAGTTAATCCTTCTCCAAGTAGCATTACTTTTTACCATGTGACCATATCCCAATTGTAGTGGATTGAATTGGTGGTACAGAAACCAGCTTCTTAATATAAGTGGAAATGCTAGGAAGTGATGGCATGTCTCAGCTGGAACTGCTTGGAGACCCTCATGCACCCATCCAAGTGCCAGTATCTTCCATGGCCACCTGGTGAAATAAAAATTTGATATCTCTGATGTTGAGGCAAAGAAATGTCTCCTGAACCTAGCCAGTTCTAATTGGTTTTTCTTTATTATATCTCTTTTGCAAAAGGGCAAAATCTAGACAACAATATCATTCAGCCTTATGATGAAAGTGATGACTTCAAATCTGCACAAAGACGTTTGTCTTTGTCAAGATCTCTGTGTGTGTTTTTCCACTGCTGTGTCCTGGATTTTGAAAATACCAAAGCGAGGTGGCAACTCAGTGTTTGAACCAGTTCAGTCAGCTTCAGTTTTATCCACAGTCTTTTTATCATGTAAAATGAGAAGATGACTGTTGTATCTCAGCAGAATTGGTTTCAACTATGCGTAAATTACAAAATAAGGACTTTAGAAGGTTGTGTGGTTTCCTTGTGTTACAGCTCTTCCCCTTGAAGGAGAAACACCACTACATGTATGGAAAGAAGTGTATGGGTGCATATGTGTATCGTGCATTCATATGTCTCCTGTATGTCTTTAAGACTTAGAAAAACAATTAACAATTGTCCCCCAAAGAACAAAATCCTTTGTGGAGAGTCACATACTGTCTTTGATCAACCCAGAGAATGTCTAATGTGAGTTGGACATGTACCAAGCTGTAGAAAAAGTAAAAGTGCTTCCTGTGAAAGTTGTCCATCTTCATCAAAAGTCATGTCTGAGACATGTCACCATCTTCTTGCTACTGAATTCAGTCATCATTCATAAACATCATCAGAACAGCTTTGTGTATTTTTAACACAGAAAGTTCATGAATGAATTATCCTAATTCTCCTGATGTGTATAAATTAGTTAAAAACTGTCTTGGTTCTTCAGACACGAATGTAACAATAAAGATGTGCATGTGCTACTGCTGGATCCACAACAATGCCTCTGTTTTCAGTGCTTTTGTCCACAGCACAATAAGTGCTTTTTCTTCCTTTGAGAAAAATCCACTAGTTTATTTCAAATTTGTAACTTATTTATAAAATTAAGCACCTTCGGTCTCTTTACAGATACAAGACACTATTCTGTTTAAATAGCTTAACAAATCACTCCTATACCAAAGGGAAAATGACACTTATTTTCAAATGATGGGGCCATGACAAAAGCAGAGACTTGCTAGTTGAGAAGACGGGCAGCCTGAGAGGATGAGACTACTGCAGTATTTTGTTTTGCTGCTTTTTATTCCCGTCTTTTGTGGTAATGATTCAATTATTCCTTAAATATGTCGTGTATACAGGGAAGTAAAAAATACCAGTATGGTAAAATGCTATGTTTAGATCACAGTTATTTGCTGTAAATTTTAAGCATGAATTGTTTTTAAACTTTGAAATAGTTGAGAAATATTTTCATCAGCCTGTGTCTTCGTACTGGCATGAAATATGGCAACAACTACCGTAGTCATTAAGAAGAACTAATACCTTTCTCATAGGAAGGAGAAGATAAATTATAATCAAAACAGTGAAAAAAGTGGTAGGGAATACATCTTATTTTAAAGTTATATATGTGAGAAAAAATATATTCCTTTTTTCTGTTTCCTCACAGGCTCCTTTTTTTCTTTGGTCTACCTGCTGTCAGATGCTGTAGGCACAGTTGTCTGGGCGAGACCATTCCTCTGGGAGACAGCACTGCTCTTTTTCCTCTTTTGTATTTTTCCATAGCCTGAAGATTGTGTTGCAAATATTTCAGTTCAATTTTACAGTTTTTGCTGGGAGAGTTGGGAGGTTATCATTCAGGAATTATACAGAACTGGAATACATCCTTCATAATGGGGTCTCTTCTTCCAGCATGGGTGGAGTTACTGCTTTCAGGCTTTATAATCACTATGAAGAGAGTAGCATTTCAAAATTAGAATTTGACCTTTACTGTCTTCTTCAAAGCAATGAAAATGAATATCCACATTATTTTACTTCAGAATGTTCCCCCCGAGTAAACAATATTAAAAAAGAAGCTGATAATGTGTCACGTTTTTCTGCTGAGATGAAGGGGAACTGGATGGTTCAGATACTGGTAATAGAATATGTGACCTTCCACCTCTGACCCATTTGTTAAAATACAAGCCATGACAGTGGAGTCTAAAAGTCATTACTATGGGATATTCAGCTGTAGAATCTGGAACTGTGTATTTCTGAAGTTTTGAGGTCTGAGCCACTTGTCACAAACTTCCGCGGCTTCTCAGCTGGCAGCAGATTTAGCTGGAGCCAATTGAGAAGTGAACTTAAAATGAGTGGAGGAAGCCTTGTAAATAAGGATATTTTAGGTGCTCTAAACTCAGTGATTTGGATGTGTGCTGATCTGATATAGATTGTTTGTCATGTGTATGTCATGTGGCGCTTTTTTCAGGGTTCCCTTAATCAGTGTAGAAGTGGTACAGACAAGTTTTCTTTGACTTTTACTTTGGGGTGTTAGGAAGGGGTTAATGTAAATAAGGGTTCTGTGGATTTTTCCTTGAGGAGATGCTCGAAATTGGCACCATCAATGACAGGTAATTTCTATTATTTAACTTTTTGCCTTGGACCTCATGTGGAAAGCTTCCTAACACCACTTTTTTGGTCTATAGGCAACTTGAGCTGCAGGTTAGTTCTTTGAAGCCTGTCTTAGTTGTGTAGCTCATGTAATTTTTAAGGTTTTATTTAGCCTTAATTTTCAGATGGTTTTCCCTTAGCAGAATTAATCAAGAAAGTCAAGAAAGGGGTAGGAATGCTGGTGTACCATCAAGGCACCTTTGCACACAGGCTGATGGCAGTGCCAGTGTGGCTGGCTTCCATCTAAAAATATTCTCCCTTCCCTCATATCTCCTACAACTTGAGAGGACAAACTACTGTAGTAGGTTAAATGCAATTAATTGGGGAAAAAAAAAGTAAATCAAAACTGCTTGCAAACTAAAAAGGAAAGCTTTTTTTCATATTTCACATACACATTCGCACTCACTTCCCTTTCCCCCTATTTCTTTGATGCATCCAGGATGCATGCTTGCTCTTTTGTGTGCTCTGAGGGCTCAAAAATGTGTTTAATAATGGCAAGAGTGTTTTCATACAGGCATTCATTGTGTGAAGGTTTTATTAAGAAAACAAGAAGATATAAACTCCAACTATCTAGCACATTACTCTCTGGACAAGATAAAGATTTGCTTTTTGTTGTTTCATTTCTGGTTTTCTCAGTGCAGCAGTGCCTACATTGCCGCTGTTAGGAAACTGCTGCTTCCTGAAGGGGCCTCTGTCTCAAAGCAAAACCCAGCAGGTTGCAGGCCCGTTTTCAGAGAGCTGTAAAGAACTTTCCCTCTTCTCCCGGCTACTTTATCTCTACGTATTTCTAGTTCTAAAAGATATTTTTCAATTTACAATTACGTGTTTCTCAGAAAGTCTTTGTTATAAAGCTGACATGGTTGAAATACTGGCTTTGCATCAAGGTTTCTAACAGAATTAGCATTTGAATCACTTGAGGCCCTATTCACAAAGCAGAGAACTATTTGCATAATCAAAAATGCTTTATTTTGCATGCCAGTGGAGAAGCTAAGGATTGTAGCTGTGGCTCACAAACAAAATTCCAAGTGATCTCATTGATGTGTGTCTGTATGCTGCTATCTCGCAGTCTTGCTTGCACAAATTAGTACAAATCTATATAAAAGCAAAAGAAAAGGTTTTGGAGCAATGTATAGTCTCCATTAAAAGTCTGATTAAGCATGCTTTGCTTAAGTTATCAGTGTAAGGATTAGATGGACTTCCTACTCTTCCAAGTGTGAATGAGGTTTGGGGGCACTTGTGTTGCTGGGTTATTGCAAGACAACAGATATCTTTCTAAAGATGTGCTCAGTAAAAATTTATGAGCTTGGAAATGGCTTCTTGTGCTAAGGAGGTCAAACTAAATAACCTATAAAAGTATATATCTGTGGATAGTGTGTTCAAGACTTTAACACCTTTCTGTCAGATTTCTGCCAGCAGTCCAAGAGGCTTATGAATTGCATTAATAATAAATCCCATCTTGCCATCAGCCCATGCATTCATGTTTGTCATCCTTTTTTATGGCTGTGATCAAGAAGGTAGAATGTCACATTCAATTACACATGAATAACTCCTGATCACTGTTCAAGAACACAAAGCAACTTCTAACCTCTCTAAGGCAGTAGGAAACCTTTGAACCTTAAAAACAACCCTTAAATATCAGGAGATTTTATCCCTTTAATATTTCCTAGACTGAATTTCTGATCTGTTACTGCTGCTGTATCAAGTTCTTTAGTGAAATTTGGATGGCAGAAGTTTTATCTCCGCAAAGAAATTTGTTTATAATTATTACAGCTTCAGATTATTTGACCTTAAAAAAAAGAGTGTGGTGTGATCTAGCGTTTTACTTGCTAATGTACGTCAATTAATTCTATATAAAATCGAATTAATTAATTCATAAAAAATAAAAGGAAGTGAGGTTTAAAGTAAATTAAAACTATCTTCAATAATAGATATGCTCCTGAAAAGACAATCTGTATTTTTGAGCCTTCAGTATCATACAGTACAAACTTTTCATCTGGTGTATGTGTTTGTTGTTCGTAAATTCAAATTACATCTCTGGAGTAAAAGTATGTCTCAGATGCATCCAGATCTGGAAACTAGACTAGAAATTCCATTAATCTCTATTCCTAGAATTTTACGTTTCAAAATACTCCAAAGTCTAAGTGCATCATTAGTAGAAGTATCTCCCTTTCTGTACATTGCTTTGGAGCAGTCAGCAAAAGGTGAGTTTTACTCTGTTTCATACATCCATGTTTTTTGCAGAGTTTGCTGTTTTTCTGGTTGACTGAAGCACATAAATTTAAAGTAGTTGAGTTTCTCATTCATTTGTTTTAATTACAGAGGCCATTAACCTTGTAAAATCATTGACAGTTATAAATCTACATCTTTGAGAATTATGTAAACAAGTTTATAAAAGCTGCTCAAGTGAAATGAAAGCCAAACTGTGTACAAGGACAAGGTTTTGTTGACAGCACTTGTTAAAGCCCAACAAAATGATGGCGAAATACCTGCAGATAATCATACACTCCTTAATGACAAAGACACCACTGTGTTTCCTATGATGTGTAGCACTCGTTGTATAGTTAACATTAAATATACCTTTAAGATATGGATACACAACTGTAGTTTCTTCTCAGGTAAATGGTTCTTAATATTTTCGGTGTAGTTTATTGTGGTCAGAGAACTTTGGGAGAGGAATGTGTTTTACTGCCTCAGACCAGGTTTGTTCATCTGTTCAGATCTTGTCAGTTTGTTTGAAATATTATCAGGCTGTCATTTGTAAGTTTCCAAACCAGCCAGGGGAGAGGCATTTTGATGGACCTCACAGAGTCTGTGATCTGTCATCACTGGGGTGCTGAGCCTTAATTAGAAATAAATGAGTAGTGTTCCTGTGCCTGTTTCATCAACTGATCTTTTCCTTTTATTTGGGAATATTTCTGTTCTGCTTTCATAAGGCTGGTGCTATTTGAAATATTGAATCGTGTTGTGAATTTAGGGAGGATGTTTAGCCTTGTGAATGTTAGCACTTTGGCTGCCACTATTTTAATATGAGTATCTGAACTGGAATGTGCTCTCAGAGTTTTTGATGTAATCAGTTCTTGATTTTTAGCCAAAGCTTTCTGGCATGTGTTGGAACAGCAATTTAGTATTCCTCATTTATCAATTTCTCTTAGAGGTGCAGTTTACTTTTGCAGAATGTCTGATATGATATACACAGTAACTAGCCATGATGGAGGAAAAAGATTCATTAGAGCCTATGGGTATTTGCTTCTGTCCTAATTTCTGTGACCTTTTTTTAGGTCAGAGTGTGTTCGTTTGGGAGAAAAACTTGGCCCATAAAAATTTGGTGGCTTTGTTGCAGTCATTCTCTGATTTACTTGGCATGAGGTGATGAGGCAGCAAATCACTGGTAAAGAGCTCCAAGGACTTTACAGTGCTTGAGCTGTGTTTTCCGGCAACTAAGATGTTCTCACTTTAGTTGTAGAAACTAAAAATGTGTTCGCCCTTTTGCAGTATCTCAAAATACTGTTGCAGATCAGCTATCTTCAAGAGTTGCTTGGAAAAGGATTCCGTAGAGAAACAAAACGTTCCAAAGACTTTCAGAGCTTCAGAAATTGCTTCAAAGCAATTATGGCTTTGCCATATTCCTGAACCTTTGTCTTACGCGCATGAAATTTTTGCTTACGCTGAACTTAAACTTCAGTGCAGTTACACTGTACTGGAGAGTCTTTTGTGTTGGGCAAGTTTGTTTGGGATCAGTTGGTGAGATGACAGTATTTCATCTTTGACCATGTGATAGTGCTGCATTTATAAGGAGATGATATCCTCTAGTTTTGTGGTGTTCAGGTCCCGTACTGGCAACATACTCATGCACTGAGTGATCTAGTCCAGTTTGTGCTTGGTCAAATCAAATTAACAGCTAAAGTTTGATGTTTCTCCTTGCTTGGTTTGTGCAAGTAAAAAAGGAGCTCATCGGGAGGAGTTTCTGCTACACTTATTGATTCAGCCACTCAATCTGTTAGTATTTTATTTGCTTTGTCTTTCTAATTGAAAATGGAAGTTATAGAGAAATACAATCTAGGCATGCTGTTGTGCTCCTTCTAAATCCTGCTGCTTAAGGTGCCCAGCTTGTTTTCTGTTCCAATTCTCCTCAGGAACAAGAATCTTCATGCCTCGTGTTTGGTTAGCAAGTCACTTTTTTGTTTAGCTATAACAATAAGCAAGAAGGATTTAAAGAGACAACTAAAGATTCGTCTTTATCTCTAGGCTCATGTACTATGTGGGATGATGAACCAAGATTTAAGCTCTTGGATTTTGGCTTGTTAGCTTGTCCTGAGCCTGTGAAACTTGCTTTTTAGGTGGTAATTTTCATTGCACAGGTGTAAACCTCCCTCTTTGTATTTAGCTTTGGTTTTGGATTTTTTTCCTCATACTGACAGAGTTATAAACTCTACATGCATTATCCATGCATTTTGGTCTCCTTTTCCCTTCTGTATTCCCTCTGCCTTCTTGCTTCCCTTTCTGATGTTCTCTGGCAGCCTGGAGAAGACTGCCCCACTGAATGCTTGGTACTGTCCATACCTGGGCAGTGGTAGGGAGGAGAACTAGGAGAAATGGAGGTTAAGAAGAGATGTTGGTGTGAGGATCACACCAACTATCACAGTGGGTTTGGAAGAATGCAAATTCAGGGCTATTCTAAGCAGCACTGGGGCAGAAAGCAGTGATAGGAAGATGGGAAGGGTTGATGACTTTGGCTGGCCTCAGCCAGGAGCCAATGGAATGGAGAATGGGGAATTGAATTGGACAGGGCTAGCATTTCCCATCCTTTTTGTCATTAGCAGGGGTGAAGAGGGGGGAGCAGAAGTGGAGCACAGGACTTGGAGATGCATTCAGCCAAAACCAGGTTTGTGATTGTGATTTTGGGGAAACTGTTAGAATTGTTCTCCTGATGACACCGTCCTATCTATAACTGGTGTTGTATTCTGGATTTCTTGGCTCAGACTTCTGTTTCTGCCAAATACCTGAATGTTTAAGCATGCTCAGGGAGGATGGATTCTATGGGGGATTTTAGCTGCTTAAGTGCAGCTTTAAAGTACAATTTTGCATTGACTAGATGTAAACTTTGAGAAATTGGACAAATTTTCACAGAAACTAGAAAAAGCATTTCCTTGACCTGAAGTCTAGCTTTTGAAGGCCGCCTTTCAATGAATGAGTTCAGAGAACTGTTTGAAAAAAAGGTCAGCCACATTAAAGAGCGTGTTTGTTCTCTAGTTCTGTCTTGGAAAAGAACTGACCTGTTTTGACTCGAACAAACGCTGTTAGACACAAACCGGAAAAGATGAGGACATTTGTTTGAAGTCTGTTAAGGCAGTAGTGTCATTTTAGAGGAATGGGTACTTTAAGAAGCACGGCTATCAATTTTGCTACTGTCATTGTTAATTACTATGTTTCTATAAAAAGAATTTTATCTGGAAAAGCAAACAGTAAATTACTGTAATTATAACTGATGAATGACACAACAGGATTGAAGAACTGAGTATATTTTTGAGGGGGCTGGATGTTTTATATCTGTATGTAGTAGACAGACAAGCTGTTGAGATGGCCTTTAAAAAAAAAATTCTTACCACCTGTGGTGTTAATGGGTTATGCTCGAAGATCCCTTTAATGTGTTTTCTCACATTTCTTAGGAGTGCATTAATTATGTCATTGCTCAGAATGGCTTCCAGTATGATTTAGATCCATAGTTTGATTCATGTCATGCATCTACCCAGGTAATTTTGAATCTGTACTTGAAAATTATGGGTACTTTTTTAGCAAAAGTAGGAGGATAGAAATGACTACCTAGAAATGACTACCTCAACTAGGTCCCCTCTGAGCATCACTTAACTTTTGCATCACCCTGTCACTGTCAGCTATGGCTGTCAACTCCGTGAAGCTGAGACATTCCTTCAGCTCATCTTTTCTGTTCTAGCACCTCTCCTGTGCTCTATGAGGGCCAGCTGCTTTTTAAAGAAACATACAGGGCTTACTATCTTTTGCTTAAATGAAAATTTTTGTCCTGTACAGCACATATTTCCAAGTTGAACAATGTCCCCAACCTTTCAATAGCCACATGCAGCTCTAGAGAGTGGCGTGATAATAACAGGTCTTCACTGTCATTTAAATGTAAATTTGTAAAGTTTGCAGTTATACTGACTTGGATATAGTTACATTCTGGGATGAATAAAGCAAAATCCTGGGACTCCCACTTTTTCTGTTTCCTCTCCATTGCTTGCACCTTAAATTCAAGTAACATTGTTGATGGGTACTGTGAGCTGCAAGAGTAAATGACAATTCAGTGATGAGGTGAGAACCAAGACAATACCTGGAGACCACAGGGCAAAGGCAGAAGGCAGACAGTATATCTGTTCCTTGTGAATTGATACAGCCTTTACATGTAAAAAGGACATTTAATATATATTTTCAGATTATGTGCTTGCAAAGTGGATGTCCAGCAGTGTTGGCATCAGAGGGCTTTGTTGGTTGTGGTAAAGCATGGCTGTTCATTGCTGATATAATCTCTTTCAACTAATTTAGTCTGAAAAAGAATTTAACCTTCACTGGGTTTTGCTGCTATAGTGTCTGCAAGCTTGCTTCATCGCTTTATTGCTTTTTTCATGGTAGAAATTAGTTTACAAGTTACCTGAGGGGAAACTGCCATTTTGCAGTCTGAATGCTTAGCATATTTTTGGATGGGAAAGAAAAATCAATTACGAATCTTATAAATGGCATCAAAGAGATCTAGCCTGAATTAAAGTTATTTCCTATCCCTAAAAATGTTTTTAAATGTTCTAGATATTATTCATATTCTATTGATGCTTAAGAGCCTAATAGTTCATTGTTTTGAGTTGCTTTTTAGGGTAAGCTACGCTGTGACTGGATTTCACTTGCTTTTTAATGAAATCTTTGTTCTTTTCCTGTACACACTCCATGTTTTTCTCTTTTCAGTTACAGAACAATATGCCTTATTTTCAGTGATTGATTTTGTTTACTAAAATAGTTGTAAAAATTATTGTTTGCTAGCTTTCTACTGAGTCTGCCTTTCTTTAACATCTAAACCATTCCACAAGAGACACAGCAATACTATGAGCATTCCAGCTTTATTTTCCACTTATGGGCAAAGAGGCATGTTGAGCCTCACCCACCCAGAAGAAGAAAATTGACATGATCTTTTAAAGACTCCTGTCTCGCTCCCTTTTTGAAAAATAGCAAGACATATGCCACAAGCCTTTTTTTTCCGCCGCCTGAAGTGTGTGCTGACGAATGAGTCTGCTTTTCATGCAGTTTTTTTTTTTTTTTCTGAAGGAAATGGCCCACTGAGAAATAGAGCAAAAGTAATTTTTTTCTAAAATAGCTTTTCTGTAGAATTCCTCATTTGTAAGTAGTGGCTCAAGTATACTGGTAGGCAACTGAGTTTCATGTCAATGCAATTTAATTATTTCCTATGATGCCTTTTTGTCTTCTGTGTACAAAAAAAAATATTCATTGCAGGTACATAAGGTTAAGTGATGTCGTGTCATATTGATGCATTGGTAAAAGTGAGTAACAAAATGCTCACTGACTTCAGCAGAGCATGAGGTTTAGTGCTGGTACTTGGTTATTTACTCCCTCATTTGGTCAATGTAATACTAATATTGCAGATATACCATTTACAGCAGAAGACCTTTATTATGATTGCAAAGTCAATCATTCAGAAGTTGTCAGAATTAAGTATACCAGTGAAAACTTAATTTGGTCTCTCTACTTGTACTGTTCTTTCCTTAATTACACAACAGCACCATGTTTGCTCCTGCTGTGTGATCTCTGCCTGTGTCAGATGATGATCGATTAATTTAATTTAATGTTCTTGATGGGTGGCTTTAGCTATAGGCACCTACTGTGCATTATTAAAACACAGATGGTTTTGAAAATTTCTAGAACACTTGTCACTCTACTCTGACTACTTAAATATTTGTTCATCTTGTCAGCACCCCACTTGCCAAGAGTCCTTTTAGATGATGATTTTGAGATGACTTTCAAAGTACTTGCATAACACTGGGTAATATCAGTGTACAGGGTTGCTTGGGGTTCTGTAATAATTGTATGCAGTCTATGGTTCTGATAAGTATGAATGAAGATCAAAAGTTGAAATGTTCAGAAAATGAGGGACATGGTAATATTAGCAGCTTGAGTGACTTAAAGTGATGCTTAGTCAGCGGTAAGGTAAGGGTAAAGATCAGGCTGATTTTCTTCTGACTTGGATCTGGTGGAGTTTTCACCTTCTCTGATGATTGGGCAAGATCCTTCCACTGCTTATTCCGTCTGTGAAAAAAAATTAAAGACCTGAGAACAGTTAATGGGTACAAGCAGACAAGTTGGCCACTGCAGGATGGGTTAGGCTGTGAATTTGCAGGTTGTGGAAGTGTGAGATAAATGCAAGATAGATGTGAAGCAGCTGTGAACTGAAACTCTGGCTCATCTCATGGTAGTGATGACATCAGGAGTGTGTATCTCGGAGTTCACATTGCAGTGGCCCTGTACTTGTAGTCCATCTCCGTTTAGAGCATTTGGCCTGGCATTCTTTATATTAATTTGGATTTCTTTTTTAAGTAATGTTCCAAGTGTTTGAAAAGGCGAGTAGAAATCTATATCCCATTTTCTGGTCTTGCGTCTGCACTCCAATGTTTCATTATATTTGGTAGCTCTCATATGAACACATCCTGCTTGAACTGAAATGTTAATGGTAGTTTGAAGGGTGCTTCTCTCTGTAGGCTGAAATTGCAGGAGAATGAGGAAAACTGCCAGATACTTTCATTGATTCTTGCTGAAAGCGGTGGGAATCTTGGGTTCTTGTATGGATATCAGTAGAGAATATGTGCTAGTGTCTGCAGGCTCTTGTGTATGTCCCCCAAAATGTGTTTGCCCACCCCATGTTCTTTGTCCTGTGCCTTTTCTGTCTTGTCTACGTGCTCTTACTTTCCGCTTCCTGTGTTTTTCCACTTGTGAAGGATGTTCGTTTGTCCTCTGGCTTTTCTTTCTTCTTATCCAGATATGCTAGCTTCCACTGTGGATCACAGCACTTCATGCCATCTCCTCTTTTTGGTATTCCTCCTTCCTTCCACACTGCTGATAGTCATGCTGACCCAAAGAGGCAATTTGCAAAGCTTTAATTGATCAAATTTAGAGTATTTTCATGGAGATGGCAAAGTGTGTATTTCTGTTTTAAAGGCCTCTTTGTTCCAGATTTTGAGTCTCTACTCCAAAACATGGGGTTGAGGGGTTTGGTTTTTTTCCAAAGGGAAAGTTACGCAGTGGGTTACAGAAGTTGTTAATAAAGCCTGTTTTTTGGGAGATGGGAGGAACTGTTTAGGCTGACAACTTCCAAAGTAATCCTAAGGTAGATATTTATGTGAAGACAGTGTCTGAAATTCCTCACGATAATAAGGCTAAAAACAGCCAGTGATGGTTTTATAAACAGATTGTATTATTAGTCTTGGTCATGCTATGTGTGCATAAAAAAGTAATAGAAAGGTTCCTGCTTTTATATGCTACCTGCATTATAGAGTTGTTTTCTGTACATGCTGCGTATTTTTGGTTTACACAGTTTCCTCCTCTTGAATACTGAAATGGATAGGGAAGGCAAAATATGACTGGCTGCTACAAGATAGGAGTAGCATGTTGCAATTGCTTTCCAAAAGAGTCTGGCTTTAATAGGATGATGTCTCATTATTTTTAACCTCCATCTGTACTTGCGTTGGAAGAGCATTGGGAACAATACACAATGCATAAATTTATATCTAGAATGTAATGAAAGAGACATTCATTTCATCTGGCAGCAGTCTACTGTATAACTGTTAGAATAATATATTGTAGTGCTTTTCAGAGCTTATTTGATCAGTCCTTCCAGTATTTTGTTCCAGCTCAATAGGCAAAGAGATTTTAGCAGGTTTGTGACTTGCCTTTTGCTTAGGGGACTACAGCTGTAACAAGAAGGACCTTTGAAGGTGCCTATGTGTTCTCACACACTCTTTTTCTGTATTTCTACTTTAATAGCATACTATACTTTCAAGAAGGAGCAGCAGGTAGAAATTTCACAAATGAAAGAAGTATTTGGTTAAAAGTTCAGGTCACTCATGTAAGCCTGAATTGAGGCTGAGGAGGTAGATGAAGCTAGTTTCATCCATGTAGTCCCTCCAGCAAAGCAACCTACAGTTGAAGGACTACCAAGTCCTTTCTTGCAAACATGTGAAGCACTGTTTGCTTCCTTAATGGCAGATTGTAATTTTTTTGACTTTATGAAAACTAGAATAAAGACCATTTTTTAAATCTAGAAGAGACTTTCATGAGGTTGGAATTAGCCATAAAGAAGGTAATTGAGCTAAGCTTATGTAATAACCCATCTAAAGGTTTCTGCTCTGCTTTTTCTTCTTTCTGTAGCTCACAAATTCTTTTGCAATTTGTTATGAAACTTCCTCCTAGAAAGTTTTCCAAGCTGAAGAGTGACCTGTATATCTTTATTGCATTGTGTCCACTAAGATCAGAGTGGAAGCTGACCAGTTCTGTGCATTTATAGGAATGCAGCTCTAAAATCAGTTACTTGGGATTATACATGTGCTATAACTAATGATCATTCTGCAGAATATATCCTGTGGTGAGAAGATGGGAAGTTTCTGGTCTGTGTGGTCTTACCTAGGATGTACAGATTTCACTGAATTGAATTTTGTTCTGTTAGGGTTGTAGGAAAGCAAAGCTATTTGCTCATAGTAAATCATTTCAGATGGGTGAACTGGAAAATAGCAAAGTGTAGATTTGGGGACTGCATTTCTGAGGAGGAAATTACTGCACATTTATTGCTGCAAAACCAACAGAGTGCCGAATTCCTGTCTCTGTGGTAGAATTCTAAGTAACGTTTTGCACACAGAAATCCCTGCTGTGTGGGAAGTGGATGAGAAGCGTAAGGGACGTTGTGCTCACAGGCCAAATTTTAAAAATTGCTATAAAAGATATATAGATTGAAACATAAGTTGCTGAGAGAGAAGCAGAACTATAGTTTGTACAGGCAGTAAGACACATTTGAATGTGTTTGTTCAGAAAACATGATTTTAAGAAAAAACCCCCATGAATGTTTTCTCACTAAAGACGCCTTTACAGGAGAGCTCAGAGACAGATCCCAACTGTGTATGCAAGGAAGTTGGCACTCTGACAGAGAGCACCGTTGTGTCTGCAGAGTGTGACAAGCTGCAGAATTTTAAAGATAAGTTGTTTGGCTCTGAAGCACAGCAGCTTACTTGCTTTCACAGATTTGTGCTACTGACTAGAATGTGTGCGCTTTGGCATCTCAGAAATACAACAGGGCAGCAAAGATGCACAGTTGCGTTAACAGTATTAGAGAAGTGCAAGCTTCCATGGTGTGCAGTCTTCAAAAGTCTCCTGATGAGAGAAACCCTCCTGGAGTGGCAGTGAGAAAGGGTGAGCACTGCATGTAAGTAGCAGGATGAGCAATAGTTAGCACTGGTGCATGGTAATCCCAGAGGACACCCCAGCTACCAAGGAAAGCAGGTTTTTTTATAGTTACACTTTTTAGGAAAATGTTGAGAGTATCACAGCCTTTGCGGAAATATGAGAGAGCAGCAGCAGCAGTTGTTCATCATGGTGCATGTGAGCAGCATGAGGCTGAGTTCTGCCGCTGCTGAGAAAAGCTTCCATGTCACTGAAATACCAGCCAGTTTGAAAATAGTGGGTTATTCTTCTGTCTAGGGCCACAGTGGAGATTTGTGATTTTTCACAAAGTGAGAATAAAACGATAGTCAGGAACTGAAAGACTGAATGGATGATCAAAGGACCATAATTAATGTTCGAGCTTAATGTACTTACCATGGCCAAAACTACTATCTTTGCTAGAAAAAGTTCTTCCATGTGACCTGGGAATCAATAGTAATAGTTACTTCTGTTGAATTATTATACAGCTGTGAAATGTTACTTTTTGAGATACGGGAACAGCCTTTTTCAAAAGACTTTCAAGCTGAGGCTGATCTAAAAGTCACAAGGCTTTGTTAATGGAGTGTCAGGCTTGAGCTGATGCTGTAAACCCCACAGGGAGTGAAGCACTGACTTACTGATGCTACTCAGGTTTTGGGTAAGAGTTGGCTGCAGTCCATCTGGCTTGCCTTGCTCGTGGAGTGAGTATACTTTAGAATCCAGCTCATCTGGGAACTGCAAAAACCTCCTTGACCAACACAAGCGATATGGCAGCTTGCCAGGAGCTCATAATAGATGAGAGCATCCCCTTGTTGGAGGCGAAGTCTGTGATGGTTATTCAAGCAAATGCAATGTGTTTCCTTTAAGTATGCAAATATGGTTATTAGCCCTTGATGGAAAGTGTGGAGTGTTGGTGCATTTAGCAACTCAGATCATGAGCTTGTGTAAAAGTCACAGAAATTATCATCTGGGATGTTGTTAATTGTTGAAGTATGTCAACAATTTGCCTTCCCTGGTTTTTACTGTTAGAATTTGCTGTGTGGGACTGTGCAAACATAGGTGACAGAACAAGCACCTGGCCACTCAAACCCATATAATACTTTGTCCAAAGTGTTTTAAAAATGCATTTTAACATTCTTTGCTGCTGTTCCTCCTCAGAACTCTTTGGAGAAATTAATTAAAAGTGCTGCCATCTGTTTATCTTACATTTCATACCGAGGGTAAAAAAAGAGTGCCAGTACTTTTGAAGCAGCATTGTATAATTTTGCTATTAAAAATACAAGTTAAAGATACAGTGAGTACTACTACATTGGTCCACTTTTGTGAATTGGTGCAATTCTTTTTCAACAACATTTTAGTCTTTTTGTCTTAAAAGAAAACAACTCTGTGTGAAATCCGTGGGTGATAATCACTGGATGGAGATGGCCTTCTTTGACAGAATTATTTTGTTCTAGAAGTAACACCAGGCACAGTAGCACCTGACTTCTCACTGAGCTCCAGTAGCAGCTGCATTGGCAGCTTCAAAGGTAAAGTCAGCCTTGTCTCAAGTTGATGCTGACAGATTCTCTGGACTCTTTTTTATTCTTTTGGATGTGAATTTCTGGGTTTTGTCTTTGAATTAGTGGAGTTCATCCAAAGTTCTATCCCCTTCAAGTAAAAACTTGCCCAAAAGAGAGGAGGTGTATGGGTCATTTGTTCTGAAAAACTGTTTTTCTGGAAAAAAACTCCAGATGATGGTTCATATTTCATTTTGCTTTTAAAGTACTCTGTGGAAGAAGAAACAGCTTTCCCATTTCAGACAACTTTTTTTTTCTCTTTTTAATCCCCCCCCCCCCCTTTTTTTTTTTAAGAAACAAAACCGTGTTTTCACAAGACAGGCAATCTTAATGGTAGGTCCTGGTAGAAGGGCACATGGGGTAATTATCTTATTTTCACCAGTTATATTTGTTTACTCACAATATAAATTGATAGTGTAATTGCTTATTTCTGCAGTGTAAAATTAGTGCAATTAAGATGATTTTGCTCTCTGTGCTATATTACCTACTGTATTTCAGTTGGACTAATGGAGAAGACAGAAATTTCACCCTGCAGGTGATATTTTGTAGCTCTTGTAATATATGGCAGATGCTGATTATTGAGGCTGTAAAAGGGGAGAATTGGTTATTAGAGACGATAAATAAGAGTGGGGGAGGGGAATGAAGGGGAAAGACAGTATTTGCAAAAACCTCAAGGTAAGCAGCTTTCAGTGTACTGTTTAAGATTTAATGACCCATACTGAGATTCTAGCAACAAAGTAATGGCCAGCTTGAGGAATTAAAGGCCTCAGGTGATGATCTGAACAGCAAAAGCTGACAGAGGTCATAACTACTATTACAGTTCAACACAGGCTCTTCTGGGAGGCATTTTTTTGTTCCCAGTGTCTGTGAATGTGTGGTCATTCAATAAGATTTGAGGAAAGAGTTGGTAAAATCACAGTTACTTCAGGTGAACTCTTCTCAGGATTTCCCCAGGTTAAAAGTTCTTGTTTCTGCTAGAAGGTACCTTTCAAAACAGTTTTCTT
Source organism: Falcunculus frontatus (assembly GCA_013398115.1). NCBI lineage: Eukaryota > Metazoa > Chordata > Aves > Passeriformes > Falcunculus > Falcunculus frontatus. Next base: position 940,413 of record VZRV01005918.1, on the reverse strand, counting down.
TATCTTTTGTTTGTATCCATGCCTTTTTCCAGTAGCAATTTCTCATCATTGTCTTTAAAAAAACCCCAACATATCCAAATCTTTCTGAGCTTTAGTTCCAAGAAATTGTCAAGTTCTAAGATGAGGATCCCATGAAAATTGCACACGGCTCTTCCTTTCGAAAAAAGGCCTCTATTTAATTTGTGGAATGTTAAAAGTTGCTAGACATGCCCATATCAAATGCTTAAAATTCTTATTTGTAATTGCAGTAGCTGTTTTACAGCTCAGTGGCAACAAAATCAGAGCACAGGAAAGATTCCTCTGTGCTGGCTCTCTAAATAGCATGAGCTGTGGAGTGCAGGGCAAAGCAAGCTCTTTTGAAATTTTTCTTCTCACCTCTTCAGCCAGGGTTGCCTCATTCTTGGTCATAGAGCTTCCTCACAGTTTTGCAGTCCTATCATCATGATGTCTGCGATGATAGTCACTTTAAAGCAGCTCTATGGTATTTTTCTGTTTGCTGCTGCCTTCTGCCTAGGATTAACTCCAAAGTTTTGATGCTAAGGATGCCTGTGGAGGAACATTGATGACAGCCAGATGCCATGTTGCTTTTGTGTTGTTTCCTAGAGTGATTAACTTGTCAGATTGATCTCCTAAAAACCAGTATGAGAGATAATATATGTTTATCTTAATTCAAAGCCAGATGACCCCTGCAGTTACCTTAGCCTGATGGAAAACCCTGAATAGGACAGCAAGAGGTAATAGTACTGTGGAAGCTCTGTTTCCATTTTGCACAGTAAAGGATTGAGACACACATTTGGTCTTTCATTTATTTTCTTTGACAAAAGTAGAAGGGTGACAGAAAAATTCCACATTATTCAGTTTAGAAATACGCCACTCATTTGCATGTCTTTGTATCTATTATTTACTTGCTAAGGTGACTGATAGTCCTGCTCAGATGTATGCATGAGATGACAAGGCACCAACGACAGAATGACATTGGTAACAACACATGGTTTGTCAGCATATATTGCTAGAATATGCCATGTCTTGTGGAACATTAAATATGTAATATGGAATGAACATTAAATATGTATTTTGTTGTAGAAAAAATTAGTGAAGGAGATTACCTGAAAGTTCACTAGATAAGTCTTTGTCTTTTCTGAAAACATGAGCTAGTACCATTAAAAAATATAGTGAGAAAATACCATGTGTTTATTCTCATGGGCTAATACAAATGATTCCATTAAATCTCTGTTATGTTTGAGAGAAAGGAGAATTCCTGCTAAAAACCTTATTCTTAGGACAGATGCTGCACTTAATTTAGACAGCAACTCTGTTTTGTTGGATAGGAAAGACTATGTTTTGAAAAGACATGCTTGACTTTTGTCTGAGACAAAAAAAAAATGTCTTTGAATGTAGGCATGCTCTTGGTGTCTGGTTGCTCAGACATGAGTGATTCACTTAGAGGAGGCTGCGTAAAGAAAGCATCTCTTGCTCCAGCTCATTTTGGCCTCAGAGTGAGGATGAGTTTGATCAGCAAGGTGGAGAAAATAGCATTGACTGGGAAGGTGTGATCTTAAAAAACTGGATGTGTGGAACTCACAAGCATAGAAGATACTAAAGTACAACTATTGGTTGTCAGGTTATGAGGCTCATTTAAGTTACTAAAAAAAGAAAGCCAATCAATATAAAATATTTGGATCCTTTTTAAGATAACATGTATGTTTTGCTTTTCAGCTTCTCTTTTGAAAGGATTGAAACATGCAAACATTGTGCTGCTTCATGACATCATTCACACCAAGGAGACCTTGACACTTGTGTTTGAATATGTGGTGAGTAAAGTGACTGTATGTTCTAGATATGGTCCAGAGTGTATTGAATTTTATGGAAATGCTCTCTTTACCATCAGTGATCAATGCATCAGGCCAAAATAACCCTTTACTTGTTCAGGAGAGTGATGGCCATAGGAGATGATGCTCTGTAGTGGTGTGGGCTAAAAGTGGAAAGCTGAGCTAAACCAGATTCAGAGATGGAGAAGTGGCTGCTAAGGCTTTTGAAGGACCTTATGCTGTTGAGATGATTTTTTAAACTTACCCTGCTTCCTATTGTTATTGTTTGTTTATTGGAGCGTTTTCTTTATTGAAGTGAGCAGGTGACTTTAAATAGGTGAGAATAATGTAGGGAAGAAGAACAGGACTGAAATGCTTAACAGGTAGCTCCTTGATGAAAAACATATATCAACTTTAAATGTCTCTTTTTTTTGTGATTGGATTGTGCAGAGTGTCTTTTTATAAGTGATGTCAGTAAAAAAAAAAAAGTCTAGTGCATGCAATTTAGAATTTGGGATTTTTAAAAAAATTTTGCCATGACTAATGCTTTACCTATTAATTAAAACTTCAATTTACATAGTAGGCAGTGTAAGGATATAATTGTGTTTAGAGTATTACTTTCCAAAGTACTGGCCTTGGCCTCCTAATTAATCTTTTTAGTTTTTCTAAGACAAACATATGGCATTTATGTAGAACTACTTTAGCATTTAGCTATGGAATTATGCAATGTACTATCATAATTAACCTCCCAGTTTTCACAGATGGGTCCAAGAACATGTAATCTAAAAGAAAAAAATGAGTTTAGAGATCATTAGATTTTCAGTATAGTATCAATTATTGTGTTGTAGTCTGTAAGACACTGTGTTTATAAAGTACAGTGATTGCTAGCATTACTCTAAATACATCTCTGCTTAAGACAGATGGAATTGTTTTGTGTGTTTCTTGAGGGCAGGCCTTAATTTTTACATGATAATTCACACAGTGTCACAGAATCTTGTCTGGAGAAGCTGAGCACCTCATGTATTTACGTAAAAGTGCTACACTGTGAAGGTGTGTGGGTATTCAGCTGCAGCAGCCTGCAGAGCATTTGATACAGTCCGTGTTTTTTACCTCAGGTATTGGAACTGTGATAAAAACTTAATTCCTTTTCTTAAAATCAGCAATTCTCCTGCTCCTGATTTACACACTGAATTAGCATAGGAAAAGCCTTGATACTTGATTTTATGTAATGGTCAGTGTACTTATTTGCATATCTTTACATGACTACATTTTGCAGTCCCATTTATCAGCAGCTGTATTTAGCTGTATTCTTCAGAACTGGCTGAGAAATTAGATGTATAGAATATGTTTCTCCCCAAAATATATGGTTTTGCCTATTATACTAATTTCAAATTTCTGGATTTTACATTTTGCTTATTACATTGATGCAAATTTCTGGATTTTATATCCAGTAAGGTTGTTTAGACAGGTTGTTTAAGACAGGTTGTTTAAGACTCTGTCTCCCAGACACGTGTTACATCATGGTACTGTCCATGATAATACAGACACAGATTTGGCTTCATGCAGTGGCACATTCTTCTGGATTCACTTAGCTGCTTTTCAGCAAGGGACCACCCCTGCCGGTGGTTGTACCTTTTGGTTCCCATGGTGTTTGGTAGCTCTTGAGATTGTTTCAGAATCTCATTTGGTAATGGGTTCTAGCAACTGATCCAAGTAATATTTTAGTGTTTAGGCCGGTAGGCAGTCTCTCAAAGTTGTGCTCAGGAAGAAGGGCAGGATACTTTATTCTCTCCCAACAGCCTAAAGACTGTATAATAATGACATTGTAACATGTTCCTGTGCCTTGAGATGACAGAATTTCTTAACAAAAATCTGTTTTCATTGTCAGATAATGTAAAGTTATAGTCAGATCAAATAGCTAATGCTTGAGAATGCCCACATAACCTGAATTGAATTCTTGATGGGTGTGCATAATACAGGTTTTAATTGCATGATTCCAATGATCTCATTTGTTCTTTTTGTTAAAAAGCTTCCATTCAGTGCATAATATGAATGTGAAGAGGCAAAAATTACAGTTGCCCATTTAAATGTACAAATTTTGGCTGGTTCAGTATGCAATCTAACTGTGCAATTGGTGTTACTGAGCTCTGTATCTGTAATGTCTGGTTTGTTGTTATTTTAACACCTGTACATGGTTTAGCTCAATCATATGAGTAATTTGCACTGAAAGAAGTCAAAATATTCATGTGATTAAAATTACATGGTGGTGTATGTTTCTGAATGACTGAATCCTAACCTAAAAGAGATTGAATTTGATTTATTTCCTAAAGTGATATGGTGGAACTGATACACTATTGCCATTGATCACTACTGACCTTTTCAAACATAATAAAAGAAATTTGAGTGAGATATCATGACTAAATTAGGAATGAACAGTCAGCGATCCAAGAGTTCTCAGAAAATGGAAACTTTGGGTTGCTAGGTTGGTGATGATTCCATTGGGAAAATAATACTGGTGAAATGTCTGAGGTTTTTAGAGGTGTTTGGTTTCAGCCTTGACCCTGAAAGAGTAGAATGAAATTTAATTTCATGTGGCACCTTTCATTGGAAAATGCATTTCGGTAATAAGTTAAATGCTGAAAGCAGAATAACCTCTGAAAGGGAACATGGCAGTCATTAAATTCTCTGGGTCCCTCAAATTAGCTTTTTTTAATGTCTGTCAGATGAAAATAAGACAGAGTTTTTTAACTTTAACCTTGGTGGTCTGCAAAGCCAAGGAAAGTCAATCTTTAAAATTCTGTTTGACAGTTGAAGATCAGAAGAAATTTATTCTCCATATAAACATTTTGGTGGTGAATGTGGAGCTGTACATTTATGTGGAAGAAGAGAAAGGGACTTTACTCCTTTTGAGTGAAAGATCTTAGTCAAAAATAGTTTAGAATACAGTACCTCGTTACTCAGGCATAGTTTCTTTATGTTCTTTGTTAACTCTTATGTCAGCGTATTGCAAATCATTCTTAGAGCTCAGTTTTATCACTGGATGACTGAGAGCCATTGCTTATTACCTGGGGAGTTTTGAGAATGAGCTGCTTGGACTTTCCTCTACAAAACCTGAATGGCTGATAGTCTTTCATGTATAGATGGTAAAGAAAATTATTTCTGTGTAGTTAACTGGAATGTGCTAAAAAAGATGTGTAAATGAAATTTTGACACACTTTGCATATGCTGTCTGAGACTGCTGTGACTTCCCAAAGTAAAAGGTCAGTTCAGCTTTACAGTGCGGTGGAGGATTGTGACTGTTCACATTGGTTTTGTTCCCTTCCTTGCCAGGCGATGTCAGTAAATTAGTTTAGGTATTAGTTTAGGTGATCTTATGGGGATGGTGCCTTTAGTGCAAGTGTCACTGATATGGCCAGCTTTGCCCACAGAGGTGGTGAATTTTACAGGTGAGATCTCAGACATATTGAGAGATCTCTGAAGATGGGTTCACATCTGTTTGCTCTAAAATGATCATTAGCTGCTACTGTTTGTTGCTTCACTTGTTTATTTAAAAGGAAGATGACTGAATTTAGAAACATTTAATTGCTGAAAGGCAAGCCTAGGTAAAACGTATTTGCTACAGGCTTGGTAGAATGATAATGAGATTTTTAGTATTATGCATAATTATTTAAGTATATTATTATCAATAAATGAACCAGCAGCTTGTCCTATTCCTGGCATGTAAAACTGAGCTTCTATAGCAATACTTTACATCATGTTTTCAATATTTATGAGCTAGGTTTACAAGAAGAGCAGATACTTATAATTGGAAGGATGAGTAATGAGCAATATTATGTCTGCCTCAACAGTGAAAAAGCTCCAGAGTAATCTAATAACGTAATTTAAACCCAAGCATTTTCAATTGCCTTGCCTATTTTAATATCTGTTTATGTTTTTGCTTCTAAAAATTACTTTCCATTAAAGAAGAAAGTTTAATTCTCATTGCTTCATTACAGCAGCTAAAATAGGTTGTTATACAATGAGTTTACTTAATAAAGTTCATTAGTTACATTTCCCTCCCATTTCCTGTAAGAAAAAAATAGGTTTGACTTTCTCATTTTAAAGCTCATTGGAAATTGACATATACACTCTTTATCAGAATTAAGAATTACACAGTTGAGATTTTGAATTTGTCTTGGGACAAAATTTGTCTTACATAATACTTACAAAGTATTATGTAAGAGAATGAGCAAAATTCATCACCTGCAAGGATCAAAAGTTTTTCCATTGAAAAATTTCCATTTCTTATAACTTTTGATAATTTGGATCAAACACTATTATTGGTTTTCCATTTTAATATATTTTATTAGGGGAAAAGTGTTGAAACTAAAGGTAGGATGGCATTGATTGTTTGTGAAAACAAATCCAAAAAGCCACATTTTTTTAGTGGGTGAGAGAGCAGGGAAAATCGGTAGGGTCCCAGAGCTGCTTTTGAGCTCTTATCACTAGGATCCTTCAGTGGTGTGTAATACCTAGGGAGAAACAGGGCACAAGAAGGAAGGAGGAGTCTTCTAATCCTTGACTGAGAGTGAAACTTATTTGGAGCCTGAATTATATTATTTTGATGTGAAAGTGAAATGATGGGTGATTTTCTTCCCGTTTGAAATCAAGGTACCCGTCCAGCTATGGCAAGCAAGGACTGAAAGCTGGTGAAGCTCTGTAGGAAGCCGGGTGCCTCCAGTCACCTCCTGGCAGACACCCTTGCTTACTGTGGATGTGCTTGTCCTCTCTGGGGAGGAGCAGAGTCACTGGGGGCTCCCAGCATGGGAGCAGTTGAATTCAGTAGTTTCCATTTACCTTGACCAGAGAAGGAGCTGTTCCCCTGTAGTTTAACCCTGCCTCGTGCCCCAGGTTTGCCACAAGTTGCATTGCTTAAATGGCCGTCAAAAAGATGACAGAACAAGGCTGAAAGTAAACAGAGAGAGGGGAAATCCTGTGCTATTGAGGAGGCAGTAGGGGAATACTGCTCTTAGGAAAGCCTTGTTTTTCAAGTTTTAATGAGCAGATCAGAGACAGGTGCTGCTGATGTCCAAGTATAGGCTGGAAATGCAAACAAAATAAGCTTCAGGAGGGAGGGATTGAGGTGGGATTTCAGAAGGAAATTATTTAGCGCTTTGCCGAGAGGTAAAGACTGTACCAGACATGGGAATTGGTAGGAAAGAAGGAATGAAAAATTATATTTAAATTTAAATAAAAATACTCCTGCTAGGCTAAGAAGTTTACACAGGTCTAGCAAGGACAGATGTTACTCATGCAATATTCTGGGGTACATGGTGTGGCTCTTGGGATGGTGCTGTGCGGGGCCGGGAGCAGGACTTGATGGTCCTTGTGGGTCCCTTCCAACTCAGCATATTCTGGGATTCTGTGGTCCTGTCTTTGCAGGATTTCCAAATGTTGTGTAGACTTCATATGGAGGGCACATGCTGATGAACAGATGTATTAATAAAATTAATCAAGATTTACATTCCAAGAGGCTGGAAGGCTGTGTGTATCTGAATGACCAATTTTTATGCAATTTACTAATGGTTGGTAAATATTGGTTAGATTTGCAGTGTGTTGTGCACCATTTAATAATTAGCATCTATTATTTATTCTTCTTTTTTGTTAAATGTTAACAATTGCATTCAATGTATGAAAAAAAAAAACCCAAAACAATACTCACAACGAAGTCAAATTATAGGAAACATCCGGAGCTGAGCTAACGGGTGGAATACTGAAAATCACATGAGATATTCTACCTTCTGACAGATCCCAATTAGTTTTTTCCTAAATTACGGATAAAAATTCAAGTGTCATTGCAGTCCCTCAAAAACACATGCATGTAGTAATAGTACACATCATAGTAGGCATAGCAAACATGCCAGTGATGACACTCAGTACAGGTGAGCCCACCATCCTGAAGGGTGAATTTGTACACACAAGAAAGATATGAATCAGCTGGAGACCTGAGGGGAAAAAGACAAGAATGAGTAAACATCAAGAATAAAGCCTTCTAAGGAAAAGTCAAAGTAAGTAGGGCTCTTAAGAGTTGGGGATAAAAAAAGGATGAGACATTTACAACCTTTAAATATATCACAGAGAAAGTCAGTGACCTATTTCTATGTGAATGGTAAAGAGGATAAAAAAGGAAATCTGAAATTACGGTAAGGAAGCGAAAGATTAAACTCCAGGAATGCCTCTTTCATGGTAACAATAATAAAACACTAAAGAAGCTACTATGTGGTGATGGTTTGTCTAATACTGTCAGTTTTTAAAGAAAATTTAGGCAAATAATCAACAGAATTATGTCACTGATAGTAGATATGGGTAAGATTATTACTTTTTCTTTTTGAAGTCCTTTCTACATGTATCTTTCTGCATCATAATTTTCATCAGTGAAATATGAACACTTTTAGTCTTTCAGTGAAGTTAATACACTGTTGCTTCCTTTCTCAGGAACTGAAGAAAAAATATATCAGTTTGTTTTACTACTTTAAACAAAGTTTGAAAAAAGACATTCTTCTAGTTGTAGGCTTTTTGTTTGTTTGTTGGTTGGTGTTTTTTTAGTAATTAGTTATTTCTGTGTTATAGGTTTCTGCACAGCTCTACCATCAGTAGTTCTGGTCGCATCCCACATATTCCTTATCTTTTAATTTCAGTCATAAACTGGCATTGCCTAGGTCCCCTCTGAGGTGAAACCTGACAGTATCTCAACTTGCACTAGAGACTGTCTAGTCTAATTAAACTTTTTTTTATCATGCTCTCTTTAATAACATGGGTTGTAACTCTTATTTAATTCCTCTTAAAATGTGAAGCTCTGATTTATTCAGTGCAGATTGAAAAAAACAAACAAACAAACCAACCACCAATCCAAAACTTCCTGTTTAGTGAGTGATTACCATAATTCTAAATCTTGAAAATATATTTTTCCTTCCTGAACAAAGTATGTAGCTTTGCACTAATTTGGTCATATTAATAAAAATACATCTATGCAATCTTTAAAAACAGAAACTTGGGGTGAGTAATTCTGGCTAAATAATAGTAGTAAAAATTCCGAAGTCAGAATGAATAAGTCAGTAATTGTAGCTATCTTTATAGTTTTATGATGTAAAAGATAATTAGGAAATGGCAAATAGGAGGAATCAAGAATCAAGCTTGAGTAATAAACGAGGCCAGCTCTTGAAAGTTAAAAAGCCCTAAAATTTTTTTCTGGTTTATTACTTTGAGTAAAGAGGATCTAATCCATGGAAGGATAATTTTTCTTTTGTGTTTCTTGCAGTCTGAACTGAGTTTTTCCCTCTAAAATTTTTATTAATCTTACAATCATGCATGGACAGTTAGGATTAGGATGCGTGGCAGGAAAAAAATCACTCAGCCAGTGTGAAGAGAGGTCTACATAGATGTGGAAGCTTTTAAAGACTTTGCACTGGTTGTTTCCTACTCTGAAGATGGCCTTTTTTTTTGTAGCCAAGCACACCACCATAGGAAGGGCTCTTGTGCCACCATAGGAAGGGCTCTTGTGTATCTCGTGTAGATACAACTGAATTATCCATGGCCAGTACTATGCCAATATTAGTGTGGATACTTGACTAGTGTGGCTGTAGGTGGAGTGTCAGCCTCCCTGCCACGTACATGTTCTGCTTACATGGTCCTGGAGCAAGTACTCTCACCGTCAGCTTATGGGTATCTTCCATGCTGTAACAAGAAACTTTTTGTTTCTTCAAATTTTTTAATTTTTATTTTTGTTTGTTTGTTTGTTTGTTTATGTCCATATCGTGGTCAGTGTTGTGGAAGCTCAGTGACGTAACAAATTAGAGAAGAAATGCACATGCAGATCCTTGTGGGCACATGTGTTACAGCTTGCAAAAATTGTTCCAACTCTGTTGATTTTGGGGTCTCTAAATCCATCACAGTTTGCACAAGCTGATGATTTGATGCTATGTTTTGGTCATACTAAACAGGAATTCCTACTGATTTTTTCAATGCCATTTTTTGTTCAAATAATCTCACTAAATTAAGTGGGTTTTGTCTCCTTAACCTGATTTACTAAGAACACAAAGCTGATAGAATTATTAAGGTGGGCAGAGAATAAGGAGGAGGACAAGCTAGCATCTTTAGAAGACTGTATTTTGTTGAAGATCTCAGTTCATTCAGCAATTCTTTCCTTAGTGGTGTGTGTTTCACTTGTCTGTAAGGAACCAGATTATTCTCTGTGAAATGAACAGGGGCTTTGTATCCATAAATAAATTTATCTTTTCTAGTAACAGCCAAAATCAGACAACTGTGCATCCCTTTTTCTCTCTGGGGTTTTCAGATAGGTTTCTATCTGCGTTATGTACTCACCCACCACCTAGCCTCCTCTTCTATATAGTATTGTTCATGTATTTTGAAGTATACTTATCTTTGTTGACAGTGTGAGAGAAATCCAAGGCATTAAAAACATCTGTTAGCAGAATTGTTTTCATTAAGAGTATCTGGTGGGGCAGTTTTTTCTTTCTTGAATCCCTAATATATACTTTCCCCTGCTGCTCAGCCCAGCTGGTGCTGTTGCCTGCTGCTCTTTTGCTGGATGTTGCTTAGGTATCATCCAGAGATACCTTGTAGGGTATTTTTTGTTAGCATGGCTAACACTGTGTCATCTCATACAGGGAAGAGATTGAATTACAGAAAGCCACAGAAATACATGAAAATGAGAGTCTATGACACTTTTGAAAATACCAGTGACATGAAATAAGTTTAAACTGTGGCACAGTAATCTGCAGAGTGCTTAGGTTGGAGGATACATGCCATTTAAAAGGAATTAACTTTTTTTGTTCTCCTGTCACTTCAAATATTCCTGGTGCCTGTGCTTTTATTGGTAAATTATATTATCGTTTAAGAATTTGGTGGTGACCAAAAGGAAGGTATTTTAGTCAGGAAGGCTGCTAGGGCATAAATAATGCGTGCTCTCCTTTGAACAGAGAGGAATGGCTCACAACAGCCTCGCTGCCTCGGTGGAGCAGCACAATCTGTCTGCTGCATGATGGCATCGCCGGCAGCCAAATACTCCCGTTTTTGTTTTAATGGGAGGGTTCTTTCACATTGCTGGTTTTACATGATGGGAATGCAGTTGGAAGTGCTTCCTGTTCCATTCACAAGCCCCGGGCTCTCCGTGTGTTTCAGCTTCAAAAATGACAGCTGAAACCAATTAGGCAGAATTATGGGACGTCTAAGTCACATGGAGATTTATCATGACTGAGGAAGAGGAGGGAAAGAGAATGTATTGCATGGGAAGTAGAAGTGACTAATTTAATTAGAAGAGAATGACAGTCACGTTATTATTATGGAAAAGGGTGGGCAAAGTAGAGATCATTTGATGTCGCTGGCTGTGCCTTTGAAAGGAAACATCCTGCCCTTTGTCTGAACATGTTTGTGTTTGGTAGCAGAGTCTCTGATTTCTGAGCAAGATAGTTGAGCAAAATAGTTGATGTTAAAGTGAAGCACTAAGCATATCTGAGGACATTCTCTAGCTTGTGTTTTACTCATCTATTCATAATTAGAATTCCTTCAAGAGGAGAAGGGAAGAGTCTGCACCATCAACATTTGCCTTTTTTTTCCCCTCTGTTTGCATACTCTCTCTTTTCCAGAACTAGGATGTAATGTATATAAACCTTGCTTCAGCTGTATAAATATCAGCCAGAATTCTTTTCCCTTCAGCAGATGCTTATACACAGTATGCTCACAAACATAAACACACATGTGTCTACTTACATAAACCAGAGTCTTGCTGAATAAAAATGACCTTCATACAATTATACAGTGCCCCAAGTTTAAATCAAAACCCCAACTCATCAATTCATTTCTTTATGTGAGTCTGGAAGACAATATTTCGTAAGTAAGGCATAATTTTTATAGAGTTGTCATGGTAGTTGATAGGATGGGGGAAAAATGAGTGAAAAATCAGACAGAGAGAGTCTGAGCAAGTGTGCATTTTCTTTTTTTTTTTTTTTTTTTTTTTTTAATCCTTGTACAACTTTGTTGATTTTTGTTTAGCCTATGAGCAGTTATGTTGGAAAAGTAACTTAATCTCTCTCTCATTTTCAGCTACCTGTAGGAGTTGTTATACTTGTCTTCATCACAGGGAGGAAAATATTTGCAGTGAATTAAAGTTTAGGTCAAAAATAGGCATTGGCTGATGTGCTTCTACATTCGGTTCGGAAACAAAACTAGCTGAACCAGCATTGCTGAGCATGAGTTTTTAATCCTCTGTCTCAGGAAGCATTGTGCAGTCTCTGGTCTATCTGGAAATTGCGACATCTAGCCCAGGAAGAGTCAGGGGTTTCTTAATGGAGGCCTTGTTACTTGAGATATGCACTGAAAGGGTTTGTGTTTTAGCCTACTGAGAGAGGGAAACCAAAAGGCTGCACAGGGCCTTCTCAAGGAGGTGTAGCTGTGTGTGCCACAGCCCTGAAGTCAAGGTGCAGCCCTGGAGAAGTGATCTTCTAGCAGACAGCAGTGAAATACAATTATTTGAAGGCAAGAAGTGCCGAAGTCTGCCTCACGTTGTCTATATCTGCTTTTACTTTCAGCCGAAATGGCCAACATATCTTGAACCTGTATCTGGAGGATCATTATTGTAAATATTCAAGCTGTACAGTATGGATTTGGCATTTAGGGGGTGGGTAGCCTTTGTGCTGTGGGTAGCGTTGGGCTATTGTTTTGAAAATTGGCCCAAATTTGATCAAGTGATAAGCTTCAGAAAAATCATACATTGTACTTAAGAGCTGTGTCTTTGAAGATTCTCCCTCTCATCTCAAAGACTTGTCTTTAGTTTCTCACTTCAAATATTGTAGCTATTCAATTCCGAGGAAGTGAAATTGTTTCTGGGAAAGCCAGTAGTGGGAGGAGAGATCAAGTTGTTCACTTAAAGCATAACAAGTTTTGACCAAAACATTGGTTTTTAGTGAAGTGGCAAAGTGAAGCTCTTGAAACTGGAGGATGCCAAGATGAAGATGGCCTGGGCAATCTCCTTTTCTCATCCTTGTGGAAACACCTGTTGTGCAGCTCTACAGAGGATTGTGTGCTGAAGGCATGTGGTTGTTGCTGAATTTCTCTCATTTTTTTGTGAATATGGGAACTTGGGTGTCTTCTGAGGTTCCAGCCTCATTTGAAGTATAATTTCAAGACAAGTCAGGTAATACTGCTGTAGAGAACTGGGTTCCATCCCTGCTGTATGGGGAATTGTCATCACCAGCAGAAATTGCTGTCATCACAGTTCCAATATGACAGATTTCTGCTATTCAGCATGAGATTCTCAGTCTCCTTTGCAAAAGTATCGCACATTTACAGCTGTAATTGAAGCCAGTGTTGCAGAGTAGTTGAGACAAGGCTTTCAGCCAGGCATGAGAAGGACGCAGTGATTAGCTGGATGATTATGATTAGATTTATTGTTAATATGTATTTAAATATTACCAGTGCATTCGATACTCTTTTTCAAGCCAGTGGGCACCAAAGTCAATAACAACATGTCAGCTTCCCCATCTCTAGAATGCAAGCATCTCTGGAATCCAGACAGTTCCTTCTGCAATGCCCACCTGGTGTTCTCAGCTTGGGACAAACCACCTCATCCATCAGAGACTGAGAAAAGGAAGAGGATGTGTGTGTGGGAGAAGGATGCACGTGAAGGCCAGAATATCTTTCATTACCACCTCAGTCAGTCAAAACACAGAAGGCTAAATAGTGCCAAATACTCTGAAAAGTTAAAACCAAAGTTCTTTGAATGGAATTGCCCAGATCAGCGATTCTTAGGATTTTTTTTTGTCTTTGCTTCAATTCCCTGTCCCATAAAATGAAGTAATGCCTTATGTCCCCTGCATTGCTATGAAATTATTCTGTTTGTAAAGTGTGTCAATAGCATAGCAATAAGCAGGGTAGGAAAACCTGAGATTATTTCTGTCTTCAAAGTAGTAAAAAAGCCAGACACTGCAAGCTGTTTGAGAATAGAAAAAACCCCTAACCATAAAACAGCACAGATATTTTTTAATCAAGTGTCTCCTATTCTGTTCAATGAGTATGTCTAATCCTGGGAAGGAAAAAAAGTATGTGATTACATTACATCTTTTAAGAGTTATCATAATATACATTTAATGGGGAATCAAATAGAAGGCCGAATAAACCCCATTAATTCTGGACTTTCCTAACTTTCGAGTTCTTCTCTATAGAAACTTGATTTATCTCTCTTTATTGTTTTTTGTGTAGCTGTTATGAGCAGAGGAGTGCTAAAAGATTATTTGTACATATTGGCATGTGTAAACTGGTGGAGTGTAAAGAGCAGGAACTAATGGGATTTTGAACTTAAACTAAAATATCGAATGTTCTGTCAGCATGGTATTACTTTTGTGTAATTTGGTTACATCGAATTTACCAGTTACTTTGGTATTACTTTGATTTATATGTGTTGGGGATTAACAGGATGGCTGATATAGCTGCTAAAAGCTAGGTCAAAACAGAATTGGTCTAGCCAGATCCACTTGGGATCAGAATGTGTACAATTACTTGGAAGTCTCTGTACTGCATTCCCAGTGTATACTGCTTCCCTGTGAGGTGGCCTCACCCTCTGAGACAGTGCAGAATGGACTGTAAAAGGTGTATTGGTTGGTCTGTTTCTTGTCTTTGTACCTTGTTTCAGTATAGTTTTATGTTATTGCCAATATGTAGTTGTGTCTTGAATTTTCCTTCAGGGTATATTTTTTATTAGATCAGGGTGGTGACTGCAGCGAAGATCCCAGTGTCAGAGTATGGGCAGGCTGTATTTGCAGCCACTCTCACACTTGGGAAAGCATGTTATTTCCACCTTGAAATACAGCATGAAGGAAAAGACTCCATTCATCTATATGGTACAAATTTCATGGAATACCATTAGAAAAATGCTTTCATCCAGCTTGCTCTCTTGTTTTCTTTTCTAATGCTTTCCTGAAACTTGCATTCATATTGTCTTCTTCAATGTCAGCTGCACACACAAGCACTGGAGCAGACACTTTGGCTGCCAAAAGGGAAAACAGGTTTAGAAAGAGCTGTCTCTGCAGCACTGTCAGTTTTCCTGGCTGTACTAATGTTTAATTCAATGTGCATTCAGTCCCTATCTTGGGAAAAGAGGAGCAGCTGATGCTGCTTTTGCTTTGCTGCCACCTTCTTTTTTTTTTAAGTGGGGAGCAGTGTACTCTAACATTTTAAGTTGCTTCCACAGTTCTTACCATAATGTTTAGCTACTTTTATGAGAAGGACTCTCCGTTTTATGAAAGCAAATTGTTGAAAGATTTGAACAGAAAAGACATTCAATTTCTCTTCCCCATCTGAAGCAAGGTTTGGTAGAGATTCCCCTGTGTTTGTAGTGTGTGTGTGTAGGGAAAAAAAAAAGCCAAAAGACTGCAGCACAATTGACTCTGTAAGGTTTCCAGGATTCTGAGAAAATTGCTGCTTACACTGAATTTTAGGTAGACGTGTTTGATCAGTTTTTGAGGGTTTTGATGGTTAAACTGATGGCAGAAGGTTACAGGCTCCTACCCCAAGGAACTACAGTGCTGTAGTTCCTTGGGGTAGGAAGACTAATGATGCATAACACAAACACGCTTGTCATTGATGTTTCTATATTAAGAAAATGCATCCAAATAGTAACTGAAATATAAGAAAATTGAGTTATCTTCACCATTTATTATAAATACGTTGGAAATAAAACATATGACTTATTGCTATTCCTACAGAATGTATTGCTATTCCAACACTAGTGTTGTGACTCTGAATAGGATGAAAAATTTTTGGTGAACAAAAATATGCAGTTAGTGGGTGGCTGGTGTGGTGGGGCTTCAGGAAGGGGACCTTCAGAAGTAACATTGGGTTTGTCTTCCTCTGATCTGGTTTCTGTCAGCTGACCAGTTGCAAATCAAGAAGACGAAGGAGGCAATAAACTTCCCACCTACCAGGTTATCTGTCACTCACAAAGGCTGAAAGGCTGAACTGTGGGGAAATGATAATTCCTTGAGCCAGCCCATGCGAGGGAGTGTGCTGTGCTCAGGGGCCGCGATGGCTGCGTCTGAGGATGGGACAGTGCTTCCCCGGCCACCCTAATGGGCTTTCTAAAGTGAAATTTTGGGCTTTTCTTTAAACTTCTCTTGAGCACTGCAGGTGCTAGCACTATTCAAAGACCGGCATTTCTCTTCAACAGATAACCCATTAAAATGATTGGATTCCCACAAATTTCTTATTTGACACCAGCTATCACCTGTAGTAATGGTGTTTCAGCTGATATTAAGGCAGACTCTTGTGCTAGGATTAGTACTGAAAACCTGTCAGTTTATTAAAATAAATGACAAGATTACCAGATGACTTTGTTTAAGCATGTTTTCCTGGTGTTGATACATTAAACAAGACAAAAATGTGTAACGTGGATATGCATACCAAAGGGTGACTGGTCCATTTGTGGCATGGTTTATTTACTCAGTCTCAGAAAACTAACTGGGAGAATGGAAGAGGAATATGTACCTTAAGGCTAAAGATTTTACAGAAATGAGGAATAAGTCTTTAAACTTAAGAGTCTTTATGCAAAATGCACTTCTTTGACATTAAAAATTTACTAGCAGAATATTTTAAATTTATCTTTAAATTTTCTTTGTAAATGCATTTACTAATTTGTAAACTATAAATTGAAGAACTGCTGTCTGTATCTTGCATTTTGGAATAATCTCTGTTTTGTTGTATTTAGTGTGGTTTGCCTGTTTGAGGGTGCCCTCTGCCCTTGTGATACACACACTGCTCATTTTGGGATTCAAGCAATTTCCTGCAGTCAGGGCTCTCACTCTCTTGAAGCCATGTAAGAATTCCTGAAAATAGTTGTGCTAGTGCAGAACCTAATCATCCTGTGCATCTTATGTCTTTGCAATGTTAATTCTACATGCACAGTGTGTTCTTGTAGTTTGTGGTTTCAGAAGCAATTATGCCGGATGGTTGCCGCTACTACGAATTTTGTGTCTTGGGTGTGAACTCTCCTACGTATCTCTATAAATCTGCAAAAGAGAATTGAAGAATGCCTCCTGGTTTGGGAAATGTTGCAGAGAGACCATTCTGCTACGTGGAAGGCAACTTGTGTCCAAAACTCTCACTTTGAAAACTGCCTGTATTTATTTGGGCTGTTGTGTATGTGAGGCGGGTATTGCCAAGTAGCTTTTCAAGGAATGTTGGATGATTTTTACCAGATGTGTTCAGAAACCAGATGTGGAAGGCAGAGTCTGTCTCTGAGTATTTGCTGGTTAATCAGGTGCATATTTTTGCTTTTTTTATTCTGAACATAATTCCAGAAGCTGAGTTGTGCAAGCACATCAGAGAAGCATCATTCCACTTGACTGAAAGCATGCTGCTGAAATGTAGAAATGTAAGAGAAGAATTCAGAGAAAAGTGTTTCCATAGTAAAAGCTATAAATATTTATTTATTAAAAAGAACATTAATCTATACATTGCAAGCCTTCTTTTTTTTCTGAAGAGATTTTATGCTATGTTTGCAGGAAATATAGGTGAATGAAGTGAATATAGGAAACTAAGTGAAAATTTAGATGTGAATTTTCCATTAAGCTCTTTTCTAAAGTATCTATGTTTAATGGCTGTACATGTCCATAATATGTACTTCTTTTTGAGCTGGACAGTATCATTCAATACTCTGATATGCAATGCCTTTCAGCTTTATTTTCTAAACCTTTAAGCCATCTTAATCTAGAATCACTATAAAATTATATTTAAAAGGCAATTTTTTAATGTGAACAATGAGAGTTGAATGTGAGATTCTCCCTTCAGGTTCTTTGTCTTCTGTCTGGATATTGTCTTTGTGGTGTTGATGGTGATACTGTCCTTACAAGTTTTAGAACTATATTAAAATTCAGGTAATTAATCTACCAAACGTAGGGTGTTAGAAAAAATACTAATTTGCATTTGTTGAATATTCATATCAGTTATCAAAGCTGTTAAATAAAATGAGTGTAAAGGTACACGTGTGTTCGCACATGTGTGGCTGAAAAAAAATTCTTATTTTCCATTTGTTCTGTCCACTCCTAAGTAGTGGGGTATTTATTGCTGCAGTCATATGGGTATTAATACAGTTTTCTCCATCTGACTTTCTTTTAGCACACTGATTTATGTCAGTACATGGACAAACACCCTGGAGGGCTTCATCCAGAGAATGTGAAGGTAAGAGTCAAAAAGAGCACACATTCAAGGCTAATGCAGTAGTAGTAACTTTGAAAAAATGTCATGTCAGTTGTTTCATAGAAACTGATTGCTAGCTAAAGGGAAAATGACTGGCACATGAACTGTATTTTTAGATATTTGTTTTCTTTAAAAATAATTACAAATTCAAGTATTTGAGTATTTGAGCATTCCCACAATAGAAATTCTGAAGTTTGTAAAATTGACTCAGAGCCAAAATATGTTAGTGAATGCTGTTAACAGTGTTGGTAATCCCTCCCCTCCATTTGAACATTTGCTCTTAAGACAATACTGCCTTAAAACCCCAGGGTAAACCTGCTTTAGGCTGTCAGTGCTAGATCTGCAGTTAGGTAAGACAGTGTGGGTTCACCACGTTTGAGGGAACTGTAATTAGTTGTATTAGCTGAATGTACTGTTTTTTATATGAACATATAAAATCTTCCATAATATTTTTGCTCAATTCCATGGATGATATCAGCATTTTCATTGCTGATCTCACTTTGGAAATTTTTTCTCCTTCAAAGGTAGATACTGAGAATCATCACACAAGAAGGAGAGTTTATTAGCAGGATTTAATGGAAAGATAGATGAGTAGAGACTAGATCCAGTTACTATTTGGGAAATCAGCCAAATGACTTTAGCATCAAATAGAAGCCAACCAGACATGCAGAATGTGTTGTGTGTATATAGATAACTCAGATGATATTTGTTACACTTGTTTTGCACTTCGACATCACTCCCATTGTTGCTCTACAAGTCTTCATTTGTCATACTGAGAACTTTATTCCAGTATTTAACTTACTGAAATGCATAAGTTCATGAAAACTCTGTCTCTTTTCTGGAAAAGTCAGAGGGCCTGTTTGGTTTAAAAAAAAATTATTTTAAAAAGAGGAAGTATTTTTTTCTTCTGCAGTAGCTGATCATTGTTGAACATCATGTAGCTTCATTAATTTTCTGTGTTCTTTGAATGAAAAGTGGCATCTACAACATAAGAATTTAGATGAGAATTACTCCCATCTAAAAAAAAGTAAGGAAAATTCCTCCTTAGTGCATATATTTGGCCAAAACCAAAAAAAGTTCTTCTTGAAAATACACGGTGTGTATGCTGCAAGATAGCATCCTTGTAATGTCTGTCACTCAGACATTTCACTAGCATGGACAGGGAAAGCCTGTGGGTCTCCTCCCATTACCAGCTTCACAGGGCCTCTGTGAGTGTGGCAGTAAAGGGGGTGAGGTAGGACCTGCTTTTCGACCCCTAAAACTTCTGAGCTTTCTTCACTGCTCAGTTTCCTAAGCAGAGTTTCAAGTGTTGAATGTGCTTGTTGCAACAAGGGAGTTGTGTTTCGTTTCCCCATGTGGATGCTTTTACGTTCATTTCTCTGAGTTTGGGGATAAATGAAGACTGGCTTTGAAGGTTCTTCGTGCTGCTTCA
Source organism: Falcunculus frontatus (assembly GCA_013398115.1). Lineage (NCBI taxonomy): Eukaryota > Metazoa > Chordata > Aves > Passeriformes > Falcunculus > Falcunculus frontatus. The sequence goes on along the minus strand of VZRV01005918.1, from coordinate 920,928 downwards.
GATTTGTAAGTCTTACTCCAAGGCTGCAGTGCTGTGTAGCTCAAGATCTGATACACAGTAGTTGTCGTGGCTGTAATTGTTCCCTGCTAAAAAAGACATCATAATTCACATAATTGTACTTTTATTTAATCATATCAGGGCCCAGTGAGCTTGCCTTTGAGCAGGATGGATATAGACAGATATTTGGTCTTGCTATTGCGTCATTCCTCTAAATTCTGAGACACTTGTCTTTTAAAACAGGAGCCTAAGAGGGAACAGCAGAAGCAGCATTTCTCTTTCAGCTTTTGCTGCATGTATTCCTGTGGCTATCTGTACCATCTAACAGTGCTCAGCAACATTTTTGGAGCTTATAGACACATTAGAAATATTTCTTTGAGTAGCTAAGTGTAGAATCCTGATGTACTGCTGGTTCAAAGTTTTTGAAGTCCCAACGGATTATTAATAAAAGTAAACTCGGGGCAGGGGGAAGGGGGTTATGAAAAAAAATTGGAAATTGGAGCAGATGAAACTTCAATCAGTGGATGAAACATGAGCAATCCCACTGAACAATTAACTTTTTTTTTTCTCTTAAATAATATTGATGAAAATCAGTTATATATATTTAGTAGACTCTCTTGCCAGTCCAGCAGCAAAGGCTAGCTTTAATCACACAGTAATCATCAAAACCAGGTGTGACAATTTGAGGTCCCACCATTGTAGTGAATGACTCAGCCTGCTTGGGATTTTCAGTGGGATACCTGCTCTCAAAGCTGAGTTAAAAATACCCCAAGAGAGTAATTTCTTCAGCTGGGAGGACAGAAACCTAGTCACATATGCTAAAAATTCCCAGACCTTCACCAGCATGCCGAACTGAACGCTTGTGCTGCTCTTTTGTTTCAGAGGAAGTAAGATGGTTGTTTCATAACCATTTCATTTCAATGCTTTGTTGTGCTGTATTCGGTTTGTTGACTTATGCGATTGGGGATCTGAGACTTTGCCACGTGTTTTGGTTTTAGCTTCTGGACAAAGTTGTCTGTTCAGATCTACAGCTGATTTCTAAGGGTTAAGCTGAGCCATATTAATTAGCCTTCTCTCCCTGCCAGCCCCTCCTGTCTACAGGTCCTTCAGTAATTTCACTTTTAGCCAGACTTTTGGACAGTGTTTGTTCAGAATCAGTGGTTATGTGATCCCTAAATCCACTTTAAAATCTTCCAGTTTAGCAATTATATTCCAGTAGCAATAAATTAGTCTCAGTTCTCTGGGGCTAAGCTATGGGATTAAGCTGTTGATGCTCTCCCAGTATGACAAAAGACCCCCTGCCATTTAATTTTGTTCTTGAGGAAAGTATTGCCTATTGATGGATATTCCTTTCTGGCTTGTTGCCAGTTATTATAAATACAAACCCACATAATCACACATCTTTCTTTTTCCAAAGAATATGTACAGTAGTTCCTGTAAAACAGTATTTTATAGTATGGCAGAAGCAAAACCATTATTTACTTACATCTTGGTTTCTGTAGGATATCTTCAGCCTAATTATATTTCTGAATTTTCTCCATATTTGCCAGCTAAAAACAATGCTTGTTCCCTCAGGCTTACTTTAAAATGAAGAATTGTAAATAGAATAAAAATCCAAATTACTTTGATGGACACACATATTGCTGTCCCCTCAGGTGTTGTGTTTGACATTGCCTTTCTTTGTGGTTTTAAATAGGCTATTTGCTGTCACTTAACTATTTTAAATAAAGACTAAGCAGGATATTATAAGATGTGGAAGTATAAAGAAGAATGTCTCAGATGGCAGTTGTAGAAGTCTGGGGACAATATGCTTAGGCAAATAAAACAATATTGCTTCCCAATGTATTAGGTTTAGCATTTTTATTGGTACGTATGTATTGACAAATAATGATTTCAGGATTTTATAATTCATGGGTGGAGGTGCAAGTCTTACAAATAACATCAGGCTTTAAATTCCCTTCCAGGAATTCGTGTGTAAAGATGAGATGTTGTTTTAAAAATGCCTATCTCTGATAATGTTAAACCAGTTATCCTGATGACATAAACGTGGTTGGGTACCTGAAATGTCTTCATCAGCTGGAAGGGAAATTGGCATAAAGAAGTTGTTTCAGTACATATATTCTGCAAAATACATTAGCTCCAAATACACAATTATTTACACCTTTGGTAGCTAACAAACTTGCATGTCTACCATTTATTGATAACTGTATATTAATATACTGTGTATGGTGTTATAGTTAGAGATGGTGAGAAAAAAGGTGATCAGTTAATAAATCCCTGTATAGTAGGCACAGCTTCATCTTCTCTTGTCCGGTTTTAAAGATGTCTTTCTCACTTTTTCCACAACTGAAGGCAAGCAATAAATCTTAAATACATGGCCCCACATATAATTATGTTTCTGCTGGAAGCTACCGCTGCTGCCTTGTCCATGACTGGAAATAAGGATTGATTTATATGTGTGCCCTGTGGGGCTTGCCAAGATGCAAAATGTGCTGTGGCAAACTGAGGTACAAGATTTGCTCCTGACTCTCCCTGTGCTGTTCCTCTTGACCCAGACTGAAATCTGTACTCCTGGCTTTCTTCCCTACAGCTGTTGCAGCCTTTAGAGATAGTCCATGCTCAACTGGAACAGCTGGATTGCTTCCTACAGCAGGAACTCTAATGGGTCACAGCAACTAGCTGACCCTACCAGTGATTTTTTTTTTTTTTTTTTTTTTTGGTTATGATCTTCATTCTGATTTATGTTCCTTTCAGTCTGGTACAGGGCTATTTCCACCAGTCTTTTGTCTTACCTTCTTGGTTCTCCTGAGCCTTTGTTTGCAGCTGTCCATAAATGGCTCTGGTTTTGTAAATTCATAATTTAATTTTTAAGTATCTTTTTTTATTTGTGCATTTCAGCATGTCCTGTGAAAATGTAACTGTCCTTAGCTTCTTCTAATCTTTGAAACATCACCTTTATTTTAACTGTGTCTTTTACTCCATATTATTATATTCCCAGTAATGCACGTAAATTCATCTTTATGCCTTGATGCATTTATTTTATAGTTGAGTTTGTTTACTCTAACTCCTATTTCTGGTAGAATAAGTGGAGCAAAGGCTGGCATCTGTCATGCCTGCATTGCTTGTTTGTATCCCTGCCTTAAAAATAAATCTATTAATGAAAGCTGATTTGCTTCTTAATTAGTGATGCTGCCTTGAGATAGCTGTAGTCTTTTGAGAAAAGCATCCTGAATTTTTTTCTCTCTGCCTTTTTTCTTCTACTCGCAGTGTTAGAGGTAACATTGATTTGTGTGTGCATTTGACAGAAAAAACCCATCTTTGGCAATAAAAAAAGGCACTTGCCTCTGACCCACTGTTCCCTAAACTGTGCAACACCAGCCTGAATGACAACGGGTTGTCAACCAGGAAAAAAGCTGTCCCTGTCTCTTAATCACTCTCAAAATCTTTTAGTTCAGGCAACTTGGAAGCCTCCTGTAGTCTGCTGTGACCAGAGGGGGAAGGAACTTCCAGATTGTTCTTTTTCTAATATTGCTGCATTGATTTGTTCTTCTCCCTGGGCACCTTTTCTGTTCCTAGGGCCAAAAAGTGATAAGAAGAAATAGGCAGGCCCTCTTGTTAAGCTTTTCATGCAGGGAACAAGAATATTCAGCCTTCTCCTAGGAGCCTCCAAGGCTTCAACTCTTATCCATCTCAATTTTGAGCCTTCCTTTTTCCTAGGAAGCAGGGCACAGCAGTCTTTTGAACGTAATGGATGGATATTTTGGAAGCAAAACCTCAACTAACTAAGCCCTACCCCCACCACAATCTTTTAAAATGTGTTTTATCACTGTAATACTGAGTCAGGGTATATGGCAAAATGTGGATTGGAATTTGGGTACTAAGTTTCCTAGGGCAGCCCAATAATCTCTGTAAAAATATGCTTATGTTTCAGCAAAAAAATATTAAAAAATATTTTAAAAGGAATGTAATAGATATTAGTGACACATAATGGGATGCTGCAACATTTTTCTGTGCTAAATGCTCAAGAAGAGGTTAGTCAACTTTATAGCAACTATATAGTTAAAAAAACCCCCAGATATGATAAAAATATTGGATTTATTAAACCAAGGGTTTAATGCTGATCTCCACCACATTGGATTGAAAATGTTGAAATACACTGATTGTTATCTGATATTATCTGAAATCTCTGGCACTTAGTAATTTATGGTATTCATGTATTTCTCTCTGTACTGCAGCACTGTGAACATTGTCCTTAACTAATGGTTGCAGTTCTTAAAATTGAATGTGTTTTTGTCATATGAGTAATTTTGGTGTTTAATCACTAATATAAAAATTAATCTGACTCAAAGCCATAGGGTAGTTGTCATCTGATTTCTTCTGTAAACATTAATATTTATCACTGAACTGATTACAGCTTTAGGATGATCCGAAGCACAAAGGGGAGGGAAGCATTTGGAACGTGCAAGGATTAGGCAGCTCCTCTGTCCTATCCATATGAGGCTTACTGCACTTAAGTGAAGCTGCTTGAACTTTGGCAGTAGCAGAGCATTGCATACTGGCTCTTGCTAAGCAGTAGCTACATTTATTAGTAGCGAGACACAAACCCGTGTGCTTGTCAGAAAATCATAGTATCCAAAAGGTAGGATAAAAATGCTTTGGGTTTTAGGTTGCAGTTGTATTAACAGTGTAGGCTTCCCTAGCATATTTCTGTTTTCTTTCCATTGTGTGATTGTATCAACATCTGTGGCATGGGCAGGAGGTTTGTGTTCCCCCTTTTTCTGTGGGGAGACGTACGTTAGATTACATGGCCAGTCCTGCATCCCCCTGTGACAGATACATGTTACATGACGTAGGGAAAGCTGTGGTCTGTGAGCACCTCTGTGTAACTAGAGATGTCCAGCCGGGAGGTTGAGTGCCATAGACTTAAGTGCACAGGACTGCTAAAACGTGGTAATAGATTCAGCTGTGATGAATTTTCGTGTCATTGACTCACTGGGATTTGCAGAAGACCGTCTTTTACTCTGAGGTGAAAACCTGCTGTGGTGGTCCTTTTAATTTTATCCGTTGTTACTGGAAGCAAATCTAACTAATGTCATGCTTTTGAAATCTCTCTCCTAATCACTAAAACTGGTCATGCTGCTGATGAGAAGTTGAATTAAAAGTGTATTTCAGTCGGTATGTTAAGTGAGATGTGATGCTGTTTAACGTGGTTGAGAAGTTGCTATTTTTCATTCCTCATTCAGTGAACAAGCAGGTGTGCAGCAGACAGAATAATGTTATGCCAAATTAAGGTCGTCTTTTACACATGGCATTGAGAATTGATTATTTAAATTAGACTTTTTTGGTTATTAGACGTTACATATGGCATCAGCATTTCACTCTACTTCATGTCAGTCTTGTCACTTTATGATTTGATAATATGCACAACTGTGAACAGTTAATGCAGAATCTTCATTAGTGTGTTAAAATTCATGCTAGAAGAATGTCACTTTCATAAGTGCACTTGTAATTTATTGTCTGTATGATCTTCATGATTCACAAATGGCAAGAAAACATATATAGTAGGAAGAAAGAGAACACTTCAAAATTTTTTAAATCGGTGAGGAAACAATTGCCACTCTGACCTAATTCAGCATGGAAGTGAGTTGATGAAAGATAAAAAAGCAGATTCAATTATATTGAATTTATTTTTACTTTTGCCATTCGGAAGAAAAAAAGCTGAGTCTTCCTCTTACTGAACATTAGCAGACGACTATAACTGATCATAAGGGAGTGTCTTTATACTCAGTTAATTAAGCACACCTTCCTCATTGCAAATGACTGTAGTAGTACCCAGAGGGGACAAAAAATGATTAAAAGAGCATCAAAGAGAATAGAAGTTAAGGAGTTAACACATTCCAATCTCTTTCCTTTGCAGTTCTGCTGCAAATAAGTGAAAAAAATCTGTAGATATATATTTTTTTAAGCGATGATGTGATGCACATTCCCAGTGGCTGTATCATATGTATTTCTGTGTGACATTGCCTTTGGTAAGACTCTTGTGTAAGGAATGCAAGAGTAAGTTAGAAGCCCTTATAGATGTATTTTTGAGTGAATTATTTTAAAATTCATTTGGAGAGAACTCAGTTGATTCCACAGAAGTTAGATAGGAGAAACCTTTCAGTGAGATAAAGCTTATTATGATCCTGAAAATCCTGCAGATTTAAATAGCTAATAATTTTTAATTCAGATTTTCCTCATTCGTAGGGATGTAAATTTGTCTCAGGTCAATACTTTGTTCCAGGAGCTTCTTCTTCTGACAATTTAAGCAACAGAGCCTACAAAGCTTTGACCTAAAAAGTACAGTATTTCCCCAGGACATAGTTAGAAGTGAAAAGTTGGATTTTACCTCCTGGTTGTTATCCTGGTTGAGAAGAGGGAAATGAATAGCAAACCAAGAGTGATGAAAAAGATTGTTCTTGATGAGCTTTTGACATGCTATCAGAAGTCACAAAGGGATATTTCTCATTGCTTCTGTGATAGTACATATTATCAGGTAGTTTTTTCATATGTTAATGTTTTAAAACAGGTAGTTCTAAACCTCCCAAACAGTCTAGTGAACCTGAATGGAACTGAGTAATGTGTTCAGTTGTGTTTATTTCCAAGGCTGTGAGATGGCACTCTAGTGATTTATTACCTCCTTTTGCCTTTTTAAACAGCCAATAATTTACAGAAGCCGATACTATCCTCTGGATGATAGGGAGAACTTCACTGGTTGCAAGCATGAGATTGGATGTCCCAAATTCGGTTTCTTTAATGCCATGATGATTTTTTGCCTTTTTCATATACCCCTTTTATACCCCTCTTATATACCCTTTTATATAGTTTTTATGTATCCTTAGTGCTTTTAGCCCACATACTTATAATTTTTTGATAACTAACATAGACCTAATATTCTGTTAAGCCAGGAGACCAAACATCTCAGAAGCTTCACAGTTAGAGGTCAGAGAGCCCTAGAAACCAAGGTCCCTTCTAGAATACATCTTGTAAACTAAGATAGGCCCATCCAGGGGGAAATTCCTCAGGATGGGAGGCTCATTCAAGTCTCCCATTGGGGAATTTCAGATAGATATGCTAAGTTGCAAGGCCTGTAAGTTGTATATGTGATTTATCGTGCATGTGCATTTCGGTGTGCATCTCAATGTGCTTCTCGGCGCTTTCCACCCGGATGAAATGTGTGCACCTTTAAGGATCCTTAAATAAATACTGAGGTAAAAACCCCCTTAACTGTGTCTGGCTTTAATTTTAAGACCAAGAAAAAGACAACACTTCTTCTGGTATTTTTTAGATTTGATGGCCTATTAAGACTGAATATGATTTGATTGATGGTGAATACACACTTGGGAATTCAGATGATTGTGTGATACCCAGGCAGTGTGCTTTGATACATAGAGCAAGCAGGAGCATTTGTGTAATCAGTGATGGGTGATAATAAAGCTTGTGTGATACTGTGTATTATTTTTCAAAAGTAACTAATAGAGCAGTATGAGCTTGCTAGCTTACTTTCAGCTTTCTTCTGAAATAATGTTAACTCCTGGTCCAGATTATCTCAGCCTTTTATGCAGTCTTTTGCTGACAAGAGAGAAGAACCAAGAGTTTTGTGCATCTTCTGTAAACTAAAAAGTTCTTTGTAGCTTTCTAGGTCTGTGTAGCTTTCTCCTTCTGTATCTACGGCCAGGGCCTCTATTCCCACAATACAACATGAATTAAGGGAGTGAAATGCAGAAAATAGTTTAGAAATCCCTCTGTGCCATCACGGAAAGACTTAAAAAAGCCCCCCACGGGCATCATTATTCTGTCCTCTTGGCAAGCATCCTTTCTGTCATTGGGGTCCTCAGTGCCTCAGCAGAGACTGTGTGGAAATGGTACATTTTCTGGAGAATCTCTCCAGGCATGTTGTGAATTTCTGCTTTTCACTTACCCCAGTATCCTTTGCCAAAAACACTCTACCATCTGTGGTAGGGCAACTGTATGGAGTCATCTGAGTGCTTCACACAGATGACTTGTACATGAGTGTTCCCCTTTATCGTTAGACTGGAAAGAGCTTTCTGAATCTAAGTCAGACAGTGTTAGCTGCTCTCAATCCCACCCTGTAGATGTGTTTTGCATGGCTTGTGTCAGTGTCTAACTTACAAGCTTGTTCAGAGGCCAGTAGATAGTACAGCATTCTGCAGCCCATGGGCCACCAGGCAGCCATTGGATGTAAGTGAGCATGTAAGGCTCGAGGTTGTGCGCTCACCCAGACTCATGAAAACACCAGGAAAGCTGGGCTGCTCATCCAGGCAGATACAAGTCTCTCAGAAAATGTAGTATTTTAAAACTACTACGGGCATTTGGTCAAATGTTGCGTATAGCTCAAATGGCTATCCAGGCATTACACTTGAAGGACTATGTAAGTGCTAACCCACCCCTTTGTGGAGTTGAGGGCTTTCTCTTGTAAGTGTTAAGAACTGCTAATGTTCTTTTAATATCACAGTCCATAAACCCTGAATTAGCTTTGACCTGCATGCATTTTTCTTGCTGACGATGAAAAGTCTTCATTAAAATATGTTGCTCATTAAAGTGAGAGCTGCATAACACTCAGGGGAAAAAAAGGTATTTTTTTAATGGCTATAATAAATAAGCAAGACTTGAAGCCACAAGTGTTAGGTTTTTTGGTCTGAACATAAAGTGTTGAGCTTCCTAATGTTAAGCTTTGCTGAACACCTGACTTGTAGGGACAAATCCCTGTCCTGTTTTCTGTCTTTTTCAACTCTCACCACAATGACCTTTGAGATTTTGTGAGCCTATTTTATTACCAAAACCTTTGTTTTTACTAATAAGCTAGAAACTGTACACGAATGATTTATTAGTTAATGATGTCTTAGTTTGTTTATTGCAGGTTACTCAGTACCTCTACAGCCTTGTGTATGACCATGCAAATATGAAAATTACCAACGTAAAAGCTAAAGTGTTACAAATCTGTGTTTACTGTCACAACCAACCTGTTGAAATACATATTGAATTTGCCATTGACTCCTTTTAGAGTCGTCCGCTGATCTGCAGGGCTGCCATCCTGGGGCCTTGGGAAATGGCAAATCAGTTGCTTGTTCAAAACCCTCTGCAAAAGCCACAGGCTGAGTTTTCATGGTGATTGGACTTGAGTGAGGTGGAGGAAGGAGCAAGTGAGATGAATGTATGGCCATGAGAGGAGATATGTTGATTTCAGATTGGGTATATCGGTATGGATTGATGGTACCTCACCTAGGATTCATTTTTGTCCTTGCGAAGGTAATGCAGATAATCCAGAAAGTTTCTTGGAGAAGGCTTTCCTCAAGATCAGGAGAGGGAACTTGACTGTGAGAGGGCAGAAGTGCTTTGTGAGAAATCAGAAAAAGTTTTTTCCAATTTATCTTTTCTTTTTGTGGAGTGGGGAACCATTGGAAACGGAGAGGCCTCCCTTGGTGTTTTCTCATCCCAATCAATCACATAGGGTCTGTGGTTTGCAGAATGCTCTGCTGCCGGACGTTAGGCTTGTGTTCACGTACGTCTTTTCACATTTAGTATTGTCAAATAAAAACAAAGGGGAAGAGAAAAAGAGAAAGCAGCAAAACAATATCTGAGCTTACCCTGTAATGAATTCAGGAAGGTTTTCTTTCCGCCTTCTCTTTCATGATCTTCCTCCAAGGAGGTGTGAGTGAATTAATTAACTTTTCTGGAAGTACTTAATGAGTACAGCATGTCTACAAGTTTGGAATAAAACTACATTCCAAAGCTGTCCTCAGGAGCAGATGTTTATTCTGTTTAGCTGTGAAGTTGTTGGGCATTTTTTTTAGCACATCATGTCAAATCACTTGACTCTTTGCACTGAAGCCAAATGAAAGACATTAATAAATATATTTTGAGTTATTACAAAGATTACAGTGCTGTAAGCTACCATGATAATTGAAATTTCTTTGCATATTTAAAATTAATGTTTAAAGTTAAATGCCATTGATTTAGCCTAGCAAACTGGTTATTTTGCCCATCTTTTTTATTTAAGAAAATATATTATTTTGAAGTAATTTAATAGAATTTAATTGATATTTCCAGGCTGTAATGAAAGCCATTTCTGCTTCTTGCTCTTATTAAAATAGTTTTTATGTACCATGAATTCCACTTTAACCACAATTCAGAAAGGAATGTGCATGTTACTTATGACTTTCCTGCTATTCTTTGTTTCTGTATTTTGCTCTTAGGTTTCCTCAGCACATTGTTAGACTCAACCCTGGCAAGAAGGTGATTGATATGGCTCTTTGTGCCCTGGCTAAGTAGCTAAACACAGAGTGTATTGTGTCTGCACTCAGGGAAAAAATGAAATGCAATTAAATTCATTTCAACTTCAGTAACATGACATTTCTGTTTCTTTCATGTCAGCCTTTATTCTCTTCTATAATCAGATTTTGTAACCCTTTTTATAATGTCTCTTCACTTCAGTAATCACTAAATAGGATGCTTGTGTTGCAAGTTAATTAGAAATTCTCACGTGCCTGAGTTGACTTTTCTCCAAATCTTTGGTGTGGTTTCCTCATCTTCCTAGAGAGCACGTTTCACTGTCCTCGGAGCTGTGAGGCATGAAGTCAGTATCTGCTCTTGAATCCTCCATGTTTAGCTTTGGAAGGGATTTTTGTGTTCCCGTTTAGAAACTGAAGTATTTCTTAAAATATTTCAGGCAATAGGAAGGGTCTCTACATTAGGATAGGTTCTTCAGAACTGCAAAGAAAACTCCTGGGAGTTCATTCACCCTTTGTACTGACAAAACCCATGATGGTTAAGACAGCCTTTCACAGCAAGTGTCTGTAAGGAAGTGGGAGAATGATGCATGGGGGAAATGAAAAGGGGAGGACAAAAGATCTTCTTCATCCAGCTCTTTGTTCGTAATTGTAAATTACAAAATACACAATAGTAATGCTTAGTTTTAGGGGTAAGCATTTATAGAGTCCAGGGAAGGACTCCCAAGAAACCAGGAGAGGGTGAGTTAGGTTTCTGTCTAAATTTACCTTAAAGATTATTGCAAGTAAGTTTCAAAAGTTATCTTTAGGTTCAGTGAGAGTTATTATTTCCTCATGAAAAATACGTAAGAAGCTCCCATTAAAATAAACTTCGAAGGATAAAATCTATTGTACTTGCAGATTTCCTTGGGTACACAGGCATTATTGTTATACTATTAATTTCTTCTTTGTTTTAGCTTCAGTGTCCCATCCCCCAGCCCTATCTCCCCATCCCTATCCGCCATGTACTGTTGTTTCCTATAATTAGTGAAGATACACATCTGTCTTCAGGCTACCACCTAATCTCTAAGGCCATATGGGTAAATGGAATATAATTATAATTTGGTGGAAACCAAGCCTTCTGCACACGGTTGTATTACTCTCGTTCTTTTTAAAGCAGGCAAATTGAATCTACGATATAGTAGGGCTTGGAGGCTGGGTTTAGTCCTTACAAAGTAAGTATTTTTCAGATGGAAATTTCATTGTGTTAAATTTGGGTGGGAATTAGACAGTTTGGGAGGAATTCTGACACAATGTTACTGCAATGTGCAAGCACCCTGCATATTGTGAAGAAATCACCTGTGGTTATATGCAAAATATTAACAGAGGTCATTTTTTGTCCCCCTCTTTTTCAGTTATTTTTATTTCAGTTGCTGCGAGGACTGTCTTACATCCACCAGCGTTACATTTTGCACAGGGACCTGAAACCACAGAATCTTCTGATCAGTGACACGGGGGAGTTAAAGCTGGCAGACTTTGGTAGGCAAGCAGTTAATTACCAGTCTCTTATAATGTTGTAGGAATGTCAGACAGATGGTTCCATTGATTTCTCTTCCCCCCCCACCCTATTCCTTAGACACACCTTCTTCATTGTAGATAATTGCACATTTTTCTCCTGAGTGAAGAAATTGATTATGGTCAACAAAATGCTTGATTAAAAGGGAGCAAGTGAAAAACAAATACCTACTCCGGTTCCTCAAGGAAGATAATGCTGAAAGTATTTCCATTTTATTTACCATGAGACCTCTGAATTAGAATTAAAAACCTTTAAAAAGAAAAGAAAAAAATGTAGAGAGAGACCTGAGGAAATACAGACTGTATGAAAAGCACAATCACTATGGAAGCAGCTCTAAGGTTGTGGAGATCTGGATTAACTTTCATTAAATGGTCATTGAAAGAGACTGAAGGACACAAGAATAAGTGTTCCTTCTGTAGAATAAAGGACACTAGGATCACCTGGACTGCTTTCAGTATCCATTAGTTCTTTGTGGGGAAGCCTTATGTGGAGTATAAAGTCAGGATAAATTATCCACTGGAATCTTAGCCTTTGGCCTATTTTTAAATTTTTAAGCCATTTTCTAGTGGCTACACCAAGGCAAGTACTCTTTCCTCTTTGTGAATGCAGATGTGGAAAATGGTAATATTTTTCTTTAGTGGTTTTCACAAAAGGTTGTAGGAATTTCTTTCTTTCCTGTGGGTCAGCTTCTCAGTTACTGATTCCAGCAGAACTTCTGAAGGAAGCTGAAAATGTGACCTATTGGCTTTTAAAAAATGTCTTTTATTTTTATCACTGCTATCCACATCATCCTTCACATTTCGTGTAGCAGCAGTAGTGAGGAAACCTTGTGTGCTAATTGGCAATTTCACTGTTAATGTAGTTATGAGGTTTTGTCTTTTAATTAGCGTTACTGCAATTAGCAGCTCAGTGTGTATTTGCTATGCTGGAGAAGGGAACAGATCTTAAGGTGGACGCAGTCCACAAGAACTTGATTGACCTTTGGATTGTAAGGCAATTGGAGAAACAGTATTAGAAGCAATTGTTTCCTGGTTTCCGTATGATTTTTTGTTGTAATTTTTCAAAACTTGATGGTTTTTGAAATACATGCTTAAAAAAACATGCCTGCATGTTGCATTTCACTATGAGCTTTCATCTCTTATGTTCATGAAACAGGTGCGTCATTCAGTGTTCTTGTAGTGAAATATGAGTTAACCCTCTGTTGAAGGTGCTGTGCTGTTCAATAGTTTTGTTGTATCATTTATATGTACAGAACACTATGCACCAATCTGACTCCCAAGTATCCCCATATTATAAGTCTTTCAGGAGATAGTTATGTTAGTTCTCTAGCTTTGGTGGATGCTGAAAACCATAAAAGATCTCACAAACTCTTTTGTATGTAAAATGTTTCCTATGATGTGGGGGTGGGTTGCTGAAGCCCTGTGGCTTGTGTGGCTGGGGAGAGGGAGGCTGCAGACTCTTTAGCTGTGTTTTCAAGAAAAAAAGAAACCAACGTGCCTTTACCAGCACTATTAAATACATTGCTGAGGGTGTGAACCAGTCAATGAAATGTCCATCTCAGACATAAGTTGACTCTGTCTGGTAGTGTTGCCTGGTGTTGCCATAGAGCAGAGAACAGGCTGGGACGCTTTTTCGTGCCCTGCTGTAGTAGGAAATGTAACTATATTTCACTTCTGATGGGCTTATTGCATCATTGTAGCACCAATATTCCAGTGCTAACATATCCCAGGCTAAATATCGCAGTGATGGCATCAAAGGCAGGATTTTCACAGCTTTGTGTTGGCAGGAGTTTAAGGTTGATCGTTGTGTATGGTTTTGATAGAGGGACTAGAAATGTTTAAGTACAACCAGAAAGAAATACACAGTGGTAGACAGATAAATGCATAATAATGTGCAGAGGATATTTTTTCTCTTTTAAGTTTGTCCTGACATAACAGAAACATCTCCATGATCTACTCTTATACACAGAGAGAAGATTATATATCTTGTTTCTTTTAAAAGCTAGATTTTCTTTCATGGCTCATGACCTCACAAAACTGAAAACCAGATGGGTTAAATTTCTCTTCCGAGAACCAAGATGAAAAATTAGAAATGATGAGGTTAAAGTCTGAAGGGTCATGACCTCTTTCACTGGAAGCAGGAGAAATGAGAGCACACCAGTGCTCTCTGTGTGCCCCTGTGCATATTTACTTATTTAAATGCTGTATTATTATAACTCATCTTCCACCTTCCCAGTATGAAAGACTCTTCTTAAACAAGATGTAAAATACATTCCCATTTCTCTTTATGTTTTTCTCCCACAAGTGACTGATTTGCAGTAATGTGCTTGGAAAGGAAGTTGGTTTAGATTGTATACTTGATTAATTGCATGAGGAGCAGTATGGAAATTAGAAAGATGGTTGCTTTGCTTTCAAATGCACTCAAGGCAGGAGAGAACCTATCAAGAAATCAGTTTCTGTCAGAGATAGGATTGACTTTGCTAGCATAATAAATATTAAATCCTAGAGCAAAGGCCTTTTAGTCTCTAAGGACAAGACCTTCAGATTTTAGTTTCATAAGTTTACCAAAAAAATCAACATCATGTCTGAAGTTTTTCATTTGGCGTCAGGCTTATTTAATCTCTTCACTGTAGGATATCAAATACTTAAAAGCAGGCTAGTGGATCATAGTTCTTGAATAAACAACGTAAAAGAAAGGCTATTCATGTCTGCCAGTACATTGCACTGCGGCTGAAGTGGAATCTTTGAATAACTGTGGGCATGTGTTTTTCTATAGCAGGGCTCCCAGACATAGATACTCCACTGTGTGGGAGTGTCTTTGTTCAGATGAACAGTGGTTTGCTTTTCTGTTCATTGTGCTCTAGCTGCTAGGAAATGAACATTTATGAGAAGACTCAGCGGTCAAATGAAAAGGGAGAACAGAATATAGAGGCTTTATCAAATTAAAAATGGATGAGCTATAAAAAATGGCTTTCTTGAGAAGATATAATAAGGGAGACTACATCTTGAGTAATAGTTGCTGTGAAAAATAGTCCTTAAACACCATACCTGCATTCTTTTTTAAATCTAATTAACATTCCAGAGGAAAGCTAAGTGTATTAGGAATTCTTATGGAATGAAGCGCAAAAATTATTTTTGATCCTGTGGTGTGAATTTGGCAAACTGTCTATGAGTTTGTTTATTTCCACCCCTGCATATGTAGTCTTAAGTAGAAATAAAATATTTTAAACCTCTCATGAGTAATGCCATAAGAATTTTGCCTCAGTCTTCAACAGAAAGACTAGTAATCCTCAGGGACACCAGCCCCCTGAGCTGGTAGACATGGCCAGGGAGCAGAACAGAGCCCCTGCAATCCAGAAGGAAGTAGTTAGTGACCTCCCGTGCCACTCAGACACTCACAAGTCTGTGAGTCCAGATGGGATTCACGTGAGGATATTGAAGGAGCTGGCAGAAGAGTTCATCAAGCCACTCTCTGTAATTTATCATCGATCCTGGTTAGCTGGGGAGGCCCCAGGTGATTGGAGGTTAGCAAATGTGACACCTATCTACAAGAAGGGTTGGAAGGAGGATCTGGGGTATAGAAGTAAATACAGGTGAAAGGACCAGAGGACCAGACAAGCTGTGCCACACATACTATCTTTGACTGTATGTGAGGGTGCTTCTGAGTGGCCACAGGCAGAAGGTCCTGAGGTGTGGGAAGGGCCCCAGGAACTATGTGAGGAGATTAAAGTGTCTGGGAGGAAAATGCATCGAGGTAAGGGAGGAGGTTGGCAACAACAGGGTGTTGAGGAGGTAAAGGTAAAATGCTGGAAGAGTGTGATGGAGTAAAGCAGTAAGTGGCTGTAGAAAATGTAGGTTCCATGCTAAGTGGGTGACATAAGTCAAAGCAGACTGTGATAAGGCTGAGGTGCTCTGTCCTTTCCTTGTCTTGGTCTCTATGAATAAGATCTTGCAGCCTTTGTTCTCAGAGATGCGGTTCAGGGAGGGAGGGGGTGAGTGGAATATAACCTATCTTGGGTATCTTCTGAGAAATCTTGACCTGTGTGAGTTCATAGAATCTCCTGAGTTAGAAGGGACCTGTAAGAATCATAGAGTCCAGCTCCTGGCCCTGCCCAGGACAAACCCAAGAATCATACCATGCACCTGAGGCTACTGGGAAAGCCAAATGATGTCATTGTCAGGCTGCTCTCTGTGATCTTTGAAAGACTGTAGGTTGAGGGAGGTTCCCAGTAACTGGAGGAAGGTTATTGTTTTACCCATTTGCAAGGGCAATAAGAAAAGTCTGGAGTACTGCAGCTTGGTCAACCACTATCCTTGAGGAAATAATGAAGTGGGGCTTCTTGGAAGTAACTTCTGTAGATGCGAAGACAGTGTTTGCCAGTTTTAGTCAAGATAAATCATGTTTGATCCATGTGATTGCCTTCTGTAATGAAATGAGTAGCTCAGCAGTCTCCCAATACCTTAAGAGTTGGTTACCAAGAGGATGGTGATGCACAGCATGACAATGCTTTTTACTGAGGTGCACAGTGGGAGCATGAGGGATAATGGTCATGAGCTGAAACACTGTAAGGAAGAAAATGTTCAGTATGAAAGTACTTCAGCACTGGAGCAGCCCAGAGATGTTAGGAAATCTCTTTGCTTCCCTTACTGGACTAAGCCTTGAGCAATCTGGCAGATTGAACTAGGCAAATTCTCCTTCTTGTGTGGTTCTGTGACTCAGTAAATACCATGCTTGTTTTGTTTTGTTTCTTAATGATTGGATATTGGTATTTAGTTATTGTATATGCTGATATAAATTAAGATTGGATAATCAGTTATGTTTGCATGCAGATTATCATACTTAATAAACTCTAGCACCAACTCCCTAAATAGCTGACAATAATCAGGTAGGAGGTGGGTCCCACCTTCTGTGTGGGACTTTCCAGGAAGTATTTACTCTTCTTGTGCCTTGTTTCTTATTCTCTGAAAAGAATAACACTAGCAATCTAATATTCTGACACCTCCAGGAACAATGTGGACCTTTAATCAGATCATAGCACAATTAGTCTTCCATATCCTTTAGTTAAAATAGTTTTTTGCTTTCTGGGTTGAAAAATACATTGTTATACTTGTTATTAGATATTTTCAGATAAAAGATTTACATAGCTTTGAGGTGATATCACCTTTCAATGCACTGAGAATATCGTCAGGCCATGTGTGCCGAGAACAAAACATTTAGACTTGGCTAGATGTGACGCAGTAAAAGCACTTCTGAGGCTGTGGGAGAAACTGGCCGTGTCACTAGTAGGGCCCTTGGCCTGCGTCACCTCTGAGATGATCAGCCTGCTGCTGGGGTTTGTTCTCAGGGAATTTCTTGTTTGTGAATCTTCCCTGCCGCGGCCTTTCCCTTTCCTCTCTTCTGTTAGATCTGCAGCAGAAGTGAGCTGCACGAAGTGGGTGAATGTGAAGTTTGAAGACCTGTTTTGTCTCTGTTTTGGATTGTGAGGTTATTGCAAGTGCAAGGACCTTCTGTGTAATCACGTCTTTTAATTGAAATGCCATTCTTTTTAGTATCTATACAGCCTTTTTCTCTGTGCTATGGCTCCAAGACATGGTGTATAAACTATGCAGGCACCTACATAGTTTAGGTACCTACACAGCAGGCACACAGTTGCGAAATATGATTTCAAAGTATGGAACAACAGGTCTAGAAGCATTGTTAGCTTGAATATAATTTACAAGGATAGTAAAACTTGATGATTGATAATTTTCTAAACTGAAAAATTTAGAAAATACTTGAATAGATGTTTCCCCTCCCTCCCAATCCCTGCCCCAATTCTTGGTAATTTTAGTCCTTTAAAAAATGTTTCAAACTGCAGCAACGTTACCAACAAATTCTAGTGTTGCAAGGTGAATGACAAGGAGCATCAAGTATTTAGTACTTTAATGCTTTAACGCTTGTTTCTGCAGTACAAGAGTAGCTCTTTCTCATCTGTGGGAATGGGCTTTGGAGAGAAAAAACAACATGACATCTTCAAGAAAATGTCTTTCATTTAGTCTCTCAAATAACACTGACCCTGAAGCTTTTACTGACTGCTTTTTGTTGTCTTTGGGGATCCCTTTGGATGAGTAAGGATCTGCAGGAGGTCTGTATTATTGTGAAAGTCCTGCATTAAGCTTTTGGAGTTTTGTTAATATAAAGCCCTCTTATGTGGTAAAAGAAAGAATCAAGTCAGTGTGATTCAACCATGCATCCTTCTAGATACATAGAATGATTAATAATAGATATCAGGAGCAAAGAGACTTCAAGATTATAATAAAGGGAATTATACTCAATGGAGTTGCAGTTTAAAACTGCAGCTGAGTATTAGAGATGATGTCTCCATGCATTTCCATGTAGATTTTTCTGTGGAGAGCATGGCACGGGTATGTCATGAGGGACAAGGTTATTTCTGTATAGGTTACTGTTAAAATTGCTAAAACTATGTTGACAAGTTGAAAAAAATTGGGTTTTTTTTCTTCACAGTAAGAATCCTGTAAGGATTTCTTTATCATGTACTGTATAAAATTCATATGAAAAGTTGAATAGCATAAAAGATTGCTTGCATGGATAACTGCTATGTTTTTCCTGTGTAAATGTTCCACAGAGTATCAGTTCTTGAAGATGCTGATACAAGGAGTTGTCTAAGTGCTCAAAGAGCTGGTATTATATTGTCAGTGAAGCTTGATGAAATCATTAGCAAAACTCCTCTGAGAGTGCCTCTAGTTATGTAGTCTGGCTCCCTTTGGTTGCCTGGCTTTAAGTGAGCCTCGGAACACCACGGCCATTTATGGTGAGCTGTAGGAGCAGCCTGGTAACCCCTGGGGCAGCTGGCCCAATACAGCTCCCATCCTCCACAGCAGCCCTTCTAGAGAAGGGCTCTAGAGAAGGGCTGGAAGCTGTCTGGGTATTGATTATCAGAGGCTTCTGCTGGTAAAGAAAACCAGTTTACCCCAAATATAGGTCCACAGACCCCTCTAACACACTGTCTGAATTGAACATGGAAAGAAAAGACATTTCTCTCCCATACTCCTGCGGGAGGTTGCTGTTACCCAGGTGCAGCCTGTTCCTTTCTGATAACAGCCTCTGAAATCTGAAGAATTGGTTCCTGTACCCCTCATGAAGGACAGTAATGGGCCTCTTTGAGGACTCTAGTTGTATTAAATAACAAGAAATGAAGATGACTTCAGTGACAATGTTGTGAGGAAGTTGAAGGAAGGGAAGTGGGAACCTGGCAAGGGAACCCCAAACTTCTCAAACCTAAGTCAGCTTGCAGGTCTTCATAAAGCACAGTTATTTTTGTAATGAACTGAAAATGCCTCATTTTCCATGGAGAGCAGAAGAGCAGACTGTGTGTGTTTGTCCCGGAACAGCCTCGATCACCTGCTACTGAGTCAGGGTAAAAAGCCCTTGCTGTCCACACTTTTCTACATCCAGGCAAAGTAAGGCCAGAGCTGAGGAGCAGAGATGATGGATAGCTACGGCACCTTCAAATCTTTCTTTTTGGAGGAAAGACAGATGTTGTAGGCTGCAAAACCTGTGGGCACTGTGCACCCAGAGACCTGTGGCAGGCTGCCATGTTATTTATTTTGCTTTCCCAGGATGATAGGCTTTCCCTCCACCCTCAGACCTTCCTTCTCAGTTTCTAATGGTCTAACTGGCTGCTGTCAGGGAGTAGCCAAAGCTGCATTCTTCCCTTTCCCTCCCAGGAGCAAGGGCTTCATTTGCTGTGCTTGTGACCTTCTGTTGTCAAGTCCAGATCTTTGGTGAAATGGGGAGGGAGATGGGTAGGTCGGCAGAAGGTTCCAAACAACAGCAGTGCAAGGGATAGATCTGATTTCTGGCATCTGGGCTAAAGAATTTTCTCAGAGGTGAAGAGGAGAAAGTGTAGGAGAAGGTGTAGTCGAGTGCTGCTGGAAATGTTTGTTTCTTCTCCTATTTATTTGGTTTGTCATTCTCATAATGAATCTCCATCTAATTTGCTTCATAGAGCTGATGGTTTTACTGAGGTACCAGTTAAACCTATACAAAAAAATTACCATGTGAGAGTCAATGCAGGAAGAATCCCTTATGGGCAGAAATTGGGTTTCATAGTCTGTGAAGAAAGAATAGATTTGACATGGGTTTACTGTCTGGAGACAGCTATTGCAAAAACTGTAGGGAGGTTTTGTATTCAACTAAGACTTTAACTTCTCTCTGCCAGTTGTTAATACAAAGTAGAGCCATATACTGAATTTTTGTCTATGCCAGTCTTCGCTGATTGCTTTTTAGCAATTGAAATTAAAATTCTTTAAATACTAGTCTTTTCAGGTTTTACTAAAGCAGTTGCTGTAACTTAAGCTCTTCCCACTGAGAAGCACTGTGTAGGATTATTGACTGAAAAGAAAAATGTTTTATTTTTTAAAAAGCATGAAGGACCTGGAGATTGGTGTGACTCACTAAATGGGTCCCCTGTTAAACACGTCTCAGATTACTTAGGGTTCAATCCAATTCTCTATTGTTACAAGTGAGAGTTATATCAAGCCTTTAAATAGGAGGAAAGCATCTTAATTATCCATTAAGGGTAATAAAGGAAGTTGGTTATGACACCACTAAAACAATGGTGATGAAAAATCTGTTTCAGCATTTTGTGCTTAAGAAGAACATGGGATTTGAATGTCATCTGTACTGCAGCTAGCTCAGTGCTGTATTATTATGAGAATCATGATTTTTTTTATTGCCTTGTATTGCCCACCTAAGTGTGAACTAGACTGTTATGTGACAATAGCACAGAAGACATGGAGAACTGTGATCTGCTGTCTGTACAAAAGAGATCCATCTATCCACCCATCTATCCACCCATCCATCTATCCATCTAAATCTGTAGATGTATTTAAAACAAATATTGTTTTATTTGGAAAAAACCTTATTCAGTAATGTGGTGGTGTTCTCTCAGTATTATATGAGAACATTTTATCTTCCTACACCTCTTGCTTCTGTCATAGCCTTGGTCCCTATCCTTCTGATTATCGTGGTTACAAGTGCCTGTACTTATAATATCAAACTTTCATTAAAACTTTATTGTTTTGAAGCTTTGCTTGTTTCTGTTACAGCAGTTACAGGGAAAGAATACTACAGAAAAAGGTACTGCTCATGGTAAAGCTTTTGAATATAGGCCTCCAGGTAGCTCCAATAGTACCCTCTATCTTTGCTTTCTTGGTCTGACTATGATTTTGTTTTATGTTTTCTTATATAAGAGAACATACTGTATTATATAGTGAGAAAATTATGCCAAGTTTTAAAATTATTTTAATGTCATTAGTGTGTTAATAGTTATGCAGATTTATTTTACACGGGAAATAATCAGCTATGTAGATATGAAAGGTTAACTGGGAAAGGTGTGGATTAAAGAAGAAAAAATTCATCATCAGTAGGAACAAAAATATTGATATGCAAAGAAAAAGATTAACGTGAACAGAAGTGGCAGTTCATTAAGAGAAATGTGCCTTTATAATTCCATAATTGAGATTGCATTTTAAAGAAATGATGGCTCTGTAATTTATAACATCATTTGTTTTGTCCCAGACAGTTTAAAACCTTACCTTTCTGCAACACAGTCACTTTTTATCTAGGTAATTCTTAATAATTTCTGCATTATTTTTTTCATTCCTTGTGAAAGACACTGTGCTGGTTGTATTAATATATTCATAGATGCATAATTTGTCCTGATATAAATTAAAATCATGCTTGCAGGGCTACCTGCATTAAGATGAGAGTTTCCCCTGCATCAGTTAGCCCTGATGATAGCCAGAAGTGATCAGGCAGTGCTTGTCTTAGCAATACTTAACATTTCTCCAGCGATTTCCATTTCCAAAACTATACAAATAAATGTTAACTCCAAGTAGCTACCCTTATGTGTATTACACCTTTTGGTCTTATAATTTGAAAGACCCAAAGTTAAAAAACTTAAAAGTGGGAGATCAGAAACCAGCAGCTTTATATCTAGGTGTTGTGGGAACATTAACAACCGCTTTGCACAGAGAGAAAATGGTGCTGAGTAACTTTTGATTTACATAGTAGGGAGAGTGGCAGATTAGATTGTCATCTTATTAGAGGTCCTCAAGCTCTTCTCCAAGGTCGGTTGTGCAACCTTTGGCTTTTATGGCTCATAATATGTCAAATTGTACAGCAATTTTTTGGTGTGGTCATTGGAAATAAGGTAGGAGGAGATTTTCAGATGTAATCTCTTTTGTTCCCACCCACAGCCATGAACATATTCATATCCCTCTTATTGCAGCAATTTTTAAGTCACTCAGGCATCAAATTTATTTGCTCTTGTGACTATATTTGCTTTTAAGGATATGTCACTGCAATTTTTTTAAAGTTATTTCTGGACTCTTGAAGCAGGCTGAAAATTTGGTTCAGCTCTGACCTGTCTGTAGACCTTAGAAGAAAACAAAATAAATCAAAAATGGTGAGGGGAGGGATAAGAAAAAAGGCAGCTGATCACTGAAATGTATTTTATAAACAGAAATGCCTAATATTAGCTTCTTGAAATTTTGGCAATTCTTTGCCCATTCTGTCTTGCAGTGCTCAGGACTACCACCAGCTTTGCTACACACGTTGCAGGATGTGATACTAAATGAGACATGCTTACTAACAATTGGTTCATACATGCAAACTTGATAGAGTAAATGGTTTAAATAAAGCATGGAATGCTTCAATAACAGCATGACAGTAGTATTTTGTCAGGGGTCAAAACACTATTAGGGATCCTTTGCTTGCAATCTACAAGTGATTTTTATTAAGCACTATATTCAGAAGTACATCCATTGTCCTCAAGTTAAATGAAAGAAGAGATTAAAAATGGCCTGGTTTCAGTACAAACAAATTTTCGCTTGTTTTATTGGTTACAATACAGGGTTTTGCAGTCCTCCTGACTTGCTAGGCTTACATCTGTACGTAAAGGACTAGATTGGGTTGTATAGCTCCAGCTTTGCCTTTCTGGCAGGGGCATTTTGATGTTCATTATCACTTCAGAGAAAGATGCTGCATTAGGAGCAGTTGGTTTTAACTACATATTTCCAGAATTGTACTGTTATAGAATAGTCTTAATACCCTTCTAATGTTAGTTTTTTATAAATGAAATTGTCTGTTTTCATTTCTGCTTTTTCTTTGACAAAATTGTATTAAGAACTGATTAGGTGGCTCTGCAGGAATATGGATGCCTTATTACTGATGCAAAGTCACATAATCATTTAGACCTAAGCATATTGGAATGTCTCTCACATAAAACTTTTCTTCTGAGATTTGTGATTCAGATAATTTAAGATGACATATACATTAAACGAGTTTTGAGGAGCAATTCAATTGAACAGGTGAATCTGAGACTCAAGAGATTTCTGTTGTTAGATGTTGCTTTATAATATTGCTTTACAGAAGCAACAGTGCTTATACAGATTTTCTTAATGGCTTCACTCTTGAAAGCAAAGTGGAAACAATTTTGAAAGTTAGTCAAATCTTCAGGGTTTCTTGTAGTTATTTTGTTCTTTGTATTTAAAAGATATTTTATATAATTGAGAAATTTTTTTTCATTTTTGTTAATTTTGCACCAATGTCTGTTTTCGGATCTTTTTACTCTGACTTAAGCCTGTGCAGTCAGATGTGGCTTTAGATGCCGTGGGTGTTACCTACTATGTGGATGTATATACTGATGTGATAACACATGCAAAATGTACTGGAGTTCTTTGGTAGAACTCCAAGACAGTGTTTTACCTACTAAGGGAATATGTAAGTTTTGAGGTATCACATTGTAGCAATGACAAAAGTCAGCTAAATATTTATCTATAAATAGTCTGGCTCGGGTACTGGAAGCAGCCTGGATTAAACTCCATGGAACAGAGAACTGTTTGTGCCAGGCAAGGCAGCCGTGGTTTGTAAGCTGAGGCTGGGTGAGGGACCAAAGGCAGATGCATTCTGCAGCACAGGAATGTGTGCTCAGGTGATACCTTGGCTGGAAAAGGAGGCACATCAAACCCACTTGCACTGGCTCTGCAGTACAGGGGCCAGGATATGGTGGATACTAGCCACAGAGTTGTGTTATTTATACATAAGTCAGACCTTGTATTGTAAGAATTGGTGTTTCAGCACCCATGGGGTGACAGTTTTTCAAATTCACAGATTCCACTCCTTCAGGGTAATGTAAAATGGCAGTGCTGCTTGATTTATAAATAAAATACTTGTTAGATCTGATTTTCAAAAATACTGTTTGTCTATAGATGTTACTGTTTTCAAATACTTGCTTTTCCGTGTAGCCCTGTTCTTGTTAAACTATGTATCCTAGACAAGTTCAAATAAATTTGCAGCTACCTGATTAGGCTTTTAATACCTGACCATGACTTGAGATACACTTTTCATCAAAGCTCTCCAGATATTTTACAGCTATATAGGAAAGGATAGATCAGCAAAACTGATCCCACTGGAATAAATCACTCCATAGAATAACATCCCAGTAACAAAGCTACTATTGTTGCCTTTTGTCCAGCACTGCATGGGTTCACTTCACTGAGTTGTGGACCCCTTCAAGAGGTGGAGAGAGCAGTACATGACATCACCTTGTCACTGCCAGTGTGGTATGGTCAGTTAAGAAACAAAATTACCTGAGGGTAAACAACTGGGATTAGATGTTTGGACATAAAACTGTCAGTGAAACTTAGCTTCTATGTTTCTATTTAGATGACTGTGAATCACTACGGTAGCACCAAATTGTGCTTATTAAACAGTTCTTCAGCTGTCGGGTTTAATACAATATGAAACTAGAAGGATTTAAATGGTACTGATGCCCCTGTATACAACTGACTTGCATCTGGTGTGTGTTCAGTCCTCTTTGCACCTGGGTAGAGGGGGAGGCAGTTTGTCTGCCTGATGATTTTCTAAAAAAGATTAGTCTTGGAGAGCACAGAGGAAGCCTATTTATTTCTTTCCTGCTGTGTTGTATTTAACCTGTCTCAAGCCATATGTCAAGTACCTCTCAAATGATAAGTTATCCAGGTACCAGTTGAAAAGGGTCGGTTCATTTTTACGTGAATGCCAGATGGAGTCATCCAGAAATGACCCTTGCAGTCCTGCTATTAGTTGTAAAGATCTGTAGAGATCACAGTAAATTGTTAGCATCAAACACAATAGCCTGCAGTAGGTTGTTAGCTTCTATGTTTGGTGCTTGATGGACTATAATACTTCACCAAATAGGACATCCATAGCTCTCAATTTGTCTCCATAAAGCACTGTTCTCCTGAATCTTTTTTTTTTCCTTTCTGGGTTCCTTTGATTTGTTAGGGGAAAATCCTAATGGCAATGAAATATTTATACCTCAAAACTGTGTCAAAGTGGTCTGCTACCTTTCTTGTCTTCAGCAAGTTCATTAGTCATGTCTTAAAATTCCACATATAGATTATTACTATTAAAAAAATAATTGTCCAATATTGTTTAGGCTCATTCATTCATAGCTGCTTCCCTGCTTTCTCTCTTTTCCCAAGGAATGTTAAAATATCCTGAGATGCATTAGCTCTCATTTTCAGTAAAGAATTATTTTCTGCCTGTTTGTCCTTTCTAGAACATCCTCCCTGCACTCTGCAGATCTTCCCAATTTAAAACCATCTGTTCAGCAATTGTTAACTCTTTGCTTCAAACCTAATAACTTCACTGTGGAATGAGTAAGTCTGACATTTTCACTTACAGCCTTATTAGCAAAGTGGTGTGTTCCTGCTGGGACATTTATAGGAGTAGGGGGTATCATCTTCTCCTAGACTTCTTGTGAAACAACAAATTGTTAAGTAAAAATCCAGAATCTGGAAAGCAAGATTTAAATCAATCAGCTGTTAAGGCTATTGTCAGCATGTATACCATGTCCATGAGGAATCCAGGTCTTTTCTGTAATGCAGAAGTTACCTTTGGTGTGAAATTGCTTACTGTCCTTGAGTCCTGTTAGCTTTTACATCTGTGTGAACGTTTATAATGTTGATGCAGTTTGTTTCTCTTTTTTTATTCCTGCCCACACTGTTACTATTCTACCTCCCGACTAGCAGAGGCACTTTGAACATATTGATGCTGACCCAGAACGCCATGCGGGTAGATACATTTTCCTGGTGTCAAAAATGGAGTGTATATTTATTTTGTATTTCTGTACCGCTTTTTGCATAGTACCCAGTTTTTAGTGTGTTTTTTTCCTGCTTATAGACAACGAATAAATTTGTCAGTCATGGTACATGTTCACAATCAGTGTGCTTTTTTCAAAACATATCAGAAATTATTTATAAGGATTTTAAAACAAAGAAATAAACAGCTTTATATCTACGATAGCTTTCAAACAAATTAACCAAAGGGATCTTATAATACACAACCAAGACCTGAGCTCTTTCTTGTATCCCTCTTTTCTATTCCCTGTGATCCTTTGGGTGGCACAGGGGGCAGAGGACAGAGGTTATAATGAAAAAGATGATGTGGATTTGTTGGAAAGAGACAAACACTTTTCATGAGTGCTAGAGTCATTCATCCTGGTAGCAGGAAAACTATTTCTGTGTCTCCCCATTCTGTAACTTGTGTTTGTCAGTTGACAGTTGAGTCCTATTCACAGACTAGAATAATCATCTGTGTTACTGTAAGTGATTGTCTGAAGACAAACATGAGATAAGACCTGTAGGGAAAAATAATCTTTTATTAGAACAGCTGATAACAGTTGGAAAAACCAGACAGGCTGAGAGGCACACATGCCTTTTGTCTTTCTTACTTCTCTCTGTCTCTTGAAAACTGACTCCTGCACTCCTGTTTGGAAGACTAGTCATTGCTCAAGTGCATTTGGGGAATCCTAATTTGAGATCCTAATTAGTCTCTCCCTGATAGTGAGCAACTTTTATAAATGAACAGCACTATCATAAGCTAATGGCTATATTAGGACCAGGACACAGAATACTGTAGGTAATTTATCTTATTTGAGAGGAATTTAACTCAGATGTAAAGTTGCATGTTGGAGACAGATGTATTCAGATAAACAGCAGAGGGACCTAAAAAGGCTGCAGGACACTTTTGGTTGTCAAGAGCTGGCTTCTGCGTTAGAGTGCTGACTGCTTCACTGAAGCACTGTCAGTGTCTCCACCCATTCTACTTTTTTGTTTTTCGTTGTCACTCAGGTATTCACTGAATAAATGTGCTTCTGTTGGAAAACAAATAGCCGAGTAAATAGGTTAAGTTGACAGTCCATGATCTACAACAGAATACATTAGCAAAATTTTAATATTATTACTGACTCATGATTATGGTTCAATAAGCCATTTACTTCAAACTAAGTAATTGTTAAATAAACAAAACAGGAAGCTAAAAAAGGAAGCACATCAAGAATCTGAATCAAGGAAAAGCAACAAGAAAACCATTTTATTTTTTAGTATGCTTGCTAGAGCCCTTTTAAATATAGCTAAATGAAAATGATAAACTGCTCAACACATTTAAGGTATAATAGAAAGGGAAACCATGCACATGGTTGGTAAGCCTTTGTTTTTGCAGCCGTGACTGGTTTTCTCATTTGCAGAAGCATATTTGCTGTGAACAAAGGCTTCCCTATTGTCATATGAAGTTGACTAGAAAGCTATCCTGCAGCTAGAGAGATATCAAATATTAATATTTGTGCTCGTGTAGCCAAAGGTGTGTGTATTGGATAGGTCTCAAGTCTGGATGTAGCTACAGCCTCTTGTAAAAGCCAAATACAATATAAAAATTACAGTGATGAATCAGTGCAATATGTTTTGTCAATAACTGATCCTAGGTAAAATCAGATACATCCTCTGAGTCTAAGATACAGCTAGATGAAGCAGAGACAATTGTGTTTACCAAGGGAAGAAAATGTCTTACTTTTTTTTTTTTAAAGTTCAAAGTAGAAGGCAGCAGGGGATTTTCTGTGTTAAAGACACAAACATACATAGGCATAAATCATTCACTCTGTATTTTAAATAGAGGGCTTCCCAGGGTATCCTGAGCTGTTGTTTAATGAATGAGTTAAAATTAAGTTGTGGTTTGTGTCACAGTGCAGCTAGATGATGTTGTGCAAGCCTTGCAGTATGAAATGCATCAGAACAGTTTCTTCTTTCATTTTGGGT
Source organism: Falcunculus frontatus (assembly GCA_013398115.1). Lineage (NCBI taxonomy): Eukaryota > Metazoa > Chordata > Aves > Passeriformes > Falcunculus > Falcunculus frontatus. Next base: position 892,945 of record VZRV01005918.1, on the reverse strand, counting down.
AAATAATGGTCATAGAAGTCAGTGCCTGGAGAACATTAAAGAGTGTATGTCCTTCCCATAATTACACACAAATTCCCCAGTGGGTCTGACACGACCTTATTTTTAATAACTGGGCCTTATGCTCGGATTCCTTCTCTCAAAATAGGGCTCCAACAGCAGGACATGTGTTGACCTTTTATCTTTTGTAAGACACAGGAATCGGAGGGGAGTTCACTGCTTGTCAGGAGGTCCTTCCTCCACCTTCTCAGGCTAAAAGAGTGCTCAGGCAGCAATATGTAAATATTGGGTACTCACCTGGTGATCTGCCATATACCTTTTGGCTTTTATGCACACGGGCCATTAAGGTTTGAAGTTTTGATGATCCCCTATAAGCTCTGTTTTTTTAAAATGAGATTGTCATTCTTCCTGTAGTGTAGCCATGGAAACAGACAGGGAAGCCTTAAAGAAAGTGATCGAACATGCTGTGCTAATTAATCCTACCCTTCAGTTTTCTTTCAGTTGAAGGATGTGCTTAAATAAATTTTGCATGAGTAAGCATATTTGGATGTGCAAAGGGTTATAAAATATGTAGCAAATTTTCTTGCGGAAGGATATCTGAAAAAACCCTGGTAACTGCCATCTATTTGCATCTGGACCATCAAAACAAGAAACGCAGTGTCTTGTTGATGTTTCACATATATATTTTGATTGCATTCTTTCTATAATGTAAATATATCTGAAAGATGAGAGTATTTTTTTCATGTCACATGTGTGATGAGACACATTTGCATTAATTTTGAATCTTTGAGTGAAAGTGTTCATTATTGCAAATGCATTCTTTATGCAGAGCATTATTCAGAAAAAGCAAAGGTTGCTCCCTCCCTGAGAGAAAGCAGCTCCTCCAAGGCATTAGCCTGATTCAGGTCCCGTCAGTCCTGCACAAGGGGAGTGAGTTCCCGATTGAGCAGTGGGACTGTGCCAAATTCTCCCCTTCCAAATTTTAGCTTTTGAGAGTATTTCCCTTGGTTGTTCACTCCTGCTTTCCATTTTTCCGTTTAGTTTCCAAAGCAGTGTTGTGGCCAACCAGGAAACCAATTGGCCACAACTTAAAACACGTCGCCTGTACTCATAAGCCTTTTGTTGTGGTTTAACTCAAACCAGGACACCTCTTAACCTTGTGGTTCTGTCTGATACCAATGTATGGCCTCAGCTTGCTTTTACAAATTAAGATTTTGTTTAAACATTTCTTTGTTTAAACAGAGGAACATTAATGGTCCTCTTATAACTGAGAAACCAGGTGCAGCAGCTAACCTCAAATGAAACTTTCATAGTATTTTGGGAGTGAAGAATGGATTAAAGAAAAACATTTAGTTGTCCAAGAGGCTGGGACTAGCCCCAAAGGGCCATTCTTTGAAAATCAGATGGATTTTCATTAACCTGGAATGGATTAGAGGCAGAGGAGATATAGAAGCAGTATACTGAGGAAACAGCATGGGTGGTATTCCCAGCTGGAGGGGAGGACTGGTTCCACGCTGAACAGTCACAGGACAGGAGGAAATGTGTGCTTGGGCTGACTATAGCACTTGCAAAGCTCTGTCCTGGTCAGTAAAGTGGCAGAAACTGGCTGGCAAGCATGGTTATTGGTGTTATTATTTGCAATATGGTTTCTGATATGGCAAGTTGGGTACTCATTCCTCTCCACATGGGAGATTTCTGCAATGTGTGGATCAACGGCTTTGTGTCATGGAAATCTGAGTTTGTCATCCCACAAGCTCTGAAGTTTTTTGTCAGTTTTCCCCAAAATACATGATGTTGCTGGCTTCTTCAAGAAGCCTTTCCCCTGCTGGGTTCTGCCTCTTCTGCTATGAAAGCTTGGTAGATTAGAATTTGCAACCAAATTCAGTCTTCCTCAGAGAAGACTAATGAGGAAGGCTCAGATAGGCAAAAAAGGATGGAGGCATTCACCATCCAGACTTCTCAAATCCTTTCATAATTTTTATATTGCTTAATAGTAGTAGGTCCATATCCACAAATTCAGGGAATGCTGTTTCACTTTAGTCACATGGAATATAGATGCACAGAAACTCAGGCTTGTTAATGGTTCTGTGTGCCAGGAATAAGAACTGCTCACCAGTTAGAGCTTTTGGTGGTTTCTGGTTTCCTAGAAGCAAAAACATTAATCTGGAGGCAGGGACACTGTGAAACACACAATGTGACCTCTCCTCTGGCCTCTTTGAGGCTGTACCTGGCCAACCCTCGGCTGTCTTTGTAAGCCAGATTGTTCATCATGGTGATGGACAGGTGCGCAAACCTTAAAGAAATGAAGGTCTGAAAACTTAAAAAATAGATATTCATGTTTCAAATGTAATTTTTAAAAGAAGAAATCATGGCATACAATTCAAATTATTTTCCTACACTGGTGTAATTGCTATAATCAGCTGATAATGCAATCTGCTGTCAAGATTGGCCATAATTGCTATGGAGATATATTCACTGAGAGTAAATGTTCTTAAATAGCTTTTCCAGTGTATTAAGAATAAAGGGGCAAAGGACTCTCATCTGCACTCTTTTGGGAATTCTCATGTTGCTTATTTCTTTCTGAGTGTATGACTTTGCTTCTTTTTTTCTGTAAGGTGTAAAACATGACCTTCTGTTATAGTAATTCCATTTGTTTTCTGAAAGGAAAATCAGTAGTTCAGGAAGACACAAAAAAGCACCCAGTGTTGCATTCTCCTGATTTCTATTACTTATGCATGTGCAGTGTTCCCAGCAAGGGAGTGGATGTTCTCAAGGCAGTAGCTAGGATCAGATAATTTGGAAAAAGCGTTTGCAGGCCCATGACAGGAATAGTCACCTTAGCCCTGAAGATCTTTTTCCATTTTCTGGAGGAGACAGTCCTTATACAGGAGAAATATATTTGGGTTTAGCGTATGATGATCTCTCTTTTACATAGACTGTGTAGTAATGTGAATTATTTTAAATGACTGACAAGCTTAAAAGACAATATTGTAAATATTGTATCTTTAGTAGGCCACAGATTTCACTGAAATGATTTCTGAAAGTGGAGCACTGCCAATACACAATTCTTGAGAGAGAGGAATTTTTCACATACCATTTTCTGCTGTATTACTGCAATATTAATATTTATTTGAATGGTAACATGCAAGTGTGTCTACAGCTTTCAAAGACAAACTTGAATAAGCAGACTGGGCTTTGAAGTGTAAACTGTGGAAGGTTTCCTTAGGCTTCCCTAAAAAGCCAGATCTCATCTGTGACATCATTTGTCTGGCACTTTCCTTTTAATTTTCTTTTTCTAAATAACACTGTAATGGAAGAATATTGATGCCAGTTAATGGCAATTAAAATCTTTGTTTATTTGTCTTTTATTTAGGTATACCACAGTATATCTTTGCATCTCTCCTGGGCCTGTGGTTGCCATTATGTAAAGCATATTTTATTATCCCTTCATAGTATTTACAGCTCTGTTTAGCCAGGTACTTAACGATAGATGCTACCATTAAGTAATATACTCCAGTTCTAGAAGAAAAATACTCTTGCAACATATTGTCACACTACATGATATGTGCTCATATATCCTTTTAGATTGTATCTGCACAGCAAACTATGTCTTTGCTTTGTTTACATTAATTTATTTGTGTTTACCCCACAGGTCTTGCAAGAGCTAAATCAGTTCCTAGTCATACATATTCCAATGAAGTGGTAACCCTATGGTACAGGCCTCCAGATGTCCTTCTGGGATCAACAGAATATTCCACCTGCCTTGACATGTGGTAAGTATAGATCACAAGACTCTGTAGATGCTTTAGCTCCTGGTTTTTTTAGACATGTAAACCAAATGTGTAGTGAGATTATTGGTACAGGTTAAGAAACACGTGTGTAGTGATATGTGTGGTTCACGCAGTATCTCCCGAAAGGAATTCCCTCCTGCCACCCCACTGGCTGGCAGCTGATACTTGCTGTTGACACAGCACCCATTGGTGCTTTGCAAGAGACTGAGTTATTTTTGTAGTCTTAGTGTGGTCCTTCCAAATGATATGATGCTTGTTTTGCAAAAGATAGATTTTCACCATGCCCATTTGTAGCAAGGAGAAAACCAGAATTCTCTGGTTGTGAGCAAACCTCAGTTCTCAATCTCCTGTACTTGGTAGCAGTAAATATCATTGAAGAGTTTTCTTTCAAACCTACAGGTTTTATTTAGACTTGCAGGTATCACCTTGCTCTGACATAATTTAGCCCTATGTTGAATAAGGAACAAGGGAAGTATTTGGTTTTTTGACTGTTAAAAACCAAGCTGGAGGTTCTTTGTTTCTTCTGTAGGTTTTGAGGTGACAGGATCTCTGTAATCTGTACAAATTCTGAAATATGGAAAAAAAATCCTCTTCCTTACAAAAAAAGGAAGATGCTCTGGAATATGTTTGGGTTTTGTTTTGGTTGGTTGGTTATTCACTTTGAGGTTTTTTTGTTTGTTTGATTGGTTGATTTGATTTTGATTTTTTTAATGCATATTCTGACTTTTTAAACCTTTGCAACTCATTCCTTTGAGAAAAAATTATACTGAGTAATTTTCAGAAAAATACAGTAATTTTTTTGCAGTTCACTGAAATATCTTTCTTTAATACAGGCAACCCAAAATTAGAATTATATTAAAATCTAGAGGTAACTGTAAGATAAGGTTAAAAGCACCTTATGTTTTCATATGATGTGTGAATAATATTTTTAAGGCAATCTTGCAGTGTAATATTGAAACTGAAGACCTAGGATTATTATTGAAACAATAATACTAGCAGGAATATTTTTTGCCGGGGAAGGGAACTAAACACAGTTGTGTTTAGTCCTGTGGCTGAAATCAGAGATTATGGGATGAAAACTTAGGTTTTCCTGAAAATCTTGACTCCTGGGAGCATGATTTAGAAGCCACAGGATTGTTTCATGTGAAGGGGTTACAGAGCATAAATACTAGAATATCTAATACCGAAGTGAGTGGTAAGCATAACTGGGCCCTGGCTGCTGCAGGTCTTTGAGCTCTAAGGGAAGGTGAACCAAGAGGCAAGAAAGGGAGAGTGAGGAAACTCCAGATGTGGAGTGTGCCAGAGAGGCAAAGACAGCATCTTCTGTATCAACAGTCTGGTTTTCCTCAGACCATTCTCCACTTCACAGATATAAAATAATTTCCTTCTGCGTCTCAGTTTCTCATCTATCCTAAAACTGTCCTGTTTTCCTAAATACCAGGTTCAACCTGGTGTTTTCACAGGTTGCATGCAATCTCTGCAGCCCATCTGCTCCTGATGTTTTACAGTCGCCTCTGTTCCAAGTAATACCTCAGACACCCTCAGCAGGAAGCTCAGCTTGCTTGGGGTGATGCAGGACAACTGACTCAGAGGATGGAAATAGCTGGGAGGGATAAATTGTCCTTTCTGCTTTTCTCATAGTTGCCTCTACACTTGTTCAGTTCTTGAGTCACTTGTATTTGTCTATGTCTGCACATACATGAGTCAACTTGTAAATTACAAAGAGAATATATGGAAACAGCTAAAGAAAATTTTTAATGCTTTAATAGGGCAAACTGCTCAAAAAGCACTTTAAAATGCTTTTATTAGTTAAAAGCAACATTGGAAATTTATTTTTATAATTTTTCCCAATTTAAAAAACACTGCACTGTGAAAGTGAACAAAGGATTTTCACACACTTTTAATTATAGCTGAAAACTTTTCTACAAAAAAAGGTTCACTCCAAAGTTCAACAGCTTGTCAAAAATAGATCTTTTAACATTCCCCTCAATGATGATTTTAGTAAAAGAGCTATTAGAAGGTCCAGTCAAAAAATGTGGTATTCCTGTAATAAAGATTAAGTAATGTAGCCAATTAAAAGCATTTTAAATTTACTATACCTGCAGACTGAGCACATCCTTCATAATCATATGTTTATTTTCAAATTACATGGGCAGCAGGGAAGATCAAGGAAGGACTTAAAATGCTGCTTGAGCAATCCAGATCATTATTTTTTTTCCTGACAAAAATGACACGAGAGTATTGGGGAAGAACCCAATAGTTACATCTTCAATGATACCAATAAATGATGTTCTCTTGCCCAGAGCATTTCATATAGGCCTAAAAAAAATCCAGGTGCTCAGGGACAGAGATGGTGTGTTCTGTTTCAAATGAAAAACAATGTCATATTCCTCTTATATTCAATTTGTAGCCCTTACAATTTTTTTTCTGCCCTGTACAAACTGAAGAGCTATGAAGAGCTTAGGAAAAAGGGACCTGGTAATACAGTTTCTTTCACATGGCAGCAATGTTTGCAGAGGCTCAGCATCTGCCACATCAGAAATCAGATGAGAGCAAATGTGTACTGTGTATGACAGAAGAGCTTTAGATTTTTACTTCTATGCTTTGCTGGGTTATCTGAGACAGCACTTCCAGTCTGATTGTGAGAGGTGTAGCTGTGTGCTAAGGTCACTTATGCTTGCTTGGCACATTAACAGTGAGCTCTTCTGGAGCACAGGCAGGCTTGGGGCTGTGCTTACACAATAGTTGGACAGAGCTGAGCCATAATTACATTAAAGCCATTTAGTGGCTTCCCAGAGTGGGAAGAAGGGAGACATGAGGAAACCTGTCTACCAGCAGATTCCAAGATAATTTGGTAATTTGTTCTCAAAAGTGTGTTTGTAGCATTAGCATTTTTATGCAATTACTGGCATTATGTCCTTATGGCAGATAGTGTGTGCTCTCCTGTGTCATTATTGAGGATATACACGATGACAAAACTAGGCAGCCACTTCACTAAATATTTAAATAATGTTAAGGTAGAAAGCACAGCTGTTTCCTCTATTTAGAGAAAAGAAAAAAAAATAAAGTCACAGAGCTTTTTCTATAGCCATGATAAATGACATTTCATGGTGGTTCCCCAGGAACAGAAAGTGAGGCTCCCACTGAGTAGAAGACCAGCTGCATGAAAAAAGAGTCCAAATATTAACCACTGGACAGTGGCTGGGAAGCAGGTGGCAGAGGCTGCGGGCTATTTTTACACTTCATTTGCTGGTGTAGAGAATTAGAATAGTAACTAAAAGCTAATGATCCACATGCAGTGTTACATTCTCCTGCATTCTTTTTAAAATAGCCACTGGCAATAAAATAATATTAATGAAGACGTACATTCAATAGTGGTGTCAGGCTGGTGATGGAAATCAGTGTGTTGGGCTTTGTGATTTACTGCTGACAGCGTTTGATGCAGCAGCATTATGTGAATGTATTATACAATCCACGACTGCATCAAAGAGTTGTGATAACCTTTGATATAGCTTTTTTTCCCCCCCTTCTTGATGAGGACTTACTAGTAGCTAGGAAAATGGTTTTGCATTGCCTCTGGTGTAACTTGTCCTAATCCTTGAATTTTACAGTCCTTTGAAAGTCAATGCAAGGAAAATAGGCTTCAACACATAAAGGGTTTATGGATTACTAAAACCCATATATAAGTAACACAGAAACCTAGGGAAAAAATCCCCAAATTAACCTATTCTATTTGTTCCTTACAGGAAGAGTATAATATTAGTAAATGAAGCAGTTTAAACAGGCTATTAAATCAATTTGATTCTGGTAATGCATGTGCTGCTGCTACTTTTGGGTTGCTTACATCAAGAAGTGACTAGGGATATTTTATTTTGAAGTGCAGCTGGCTTTAAACTGTGTTTGCTAACAGCTGGCAATTTTTTTGCATATCCTGTTGTTTTGTTTCAAAAAAAAATACACTCTTAGTCACAGTACAGGTAACCTAAGCAGTTATGGGCTGGGATATATTTTAAATTCACTTTTATTAACTAGCATCAGCTACGTTTAGTACTGCAGAAGAAATAAATTAAAACTAGGTCTGTAAAATGTTACAAAATTGCTTCTTAAATCACTTTACTTAACTTTGTTACATTTGGGTTGTTATACATGATTTCAAACCTTAGCTTAATTTAGGGAAACCTCTTCAAACGGAGTTTTTCTATCCTATTATTAGAAAAATAAATGGTATTTTTCAGGAACACACCCCTTTTCACACATAGCCTGCTATGAGTGTGGATTTGAGTGCTCACTGTAATTCCATGCATGCTTTCATGAATATTTGTCCAATGAAGATCTGCAAGTGTAATTAAGACATTTATTACATAAAAATGGATTTTGTCTTAGACACAAGTGCACCAGATTATGGTTTTTACACAGGGGACATTACAAAGGCATCTTTATCCTGTTTTTCCAGTAAATGGTTTGTGGTGAGAGAAATGTGAGAGCAGTAGTCCCAGCATGCCCTGAAGAAATACTTCTTGGGGCCTGAGAGAGAAAACAGCGTAGGGGAAATTAGCTCTTTTGCCCTTGATGTTCCTCAGGATTATGACTTCCACTCCAAAGAAATGCTAATGTATAGGATTAGGGTATTAAAGTGATAGTGCAGTAACTATAAAGGTATTGTTAATTAAATTCTCTCACTGTCAGTGAGTTCTTCAAAAGTTTTATCATCTGAATTAGCTTTTGATTGGAAAATTCTATAGGCTCAGATTAACAGAAATGCTATGTGTGAGGAAGTGAGAAACTGTCTGCATCTGTCGTTATGGGAAGGGCATTTCAGTTCCTATCTGAAAACTACTTTTATGCATTTGGAACATCAGATTTGCTGTTACTTTTTCATTGCTAGAAATAAATTTCATGTGTGTAAGGAAAATACATTATAAAGGTACCGGATGCAGAAAAGAAAACCAAGAAGAACATGTTCAACAAGAAAGTGTCTCCTGGCAAAATGGGTCTCAAGTTTGAGGAGTATCGTCTTGAGCTTATTTTGACTGCTTTTACAGAACAAGTGAGTCCAATAGAAAGAATCCCACAAAAAGGGATCATGTAGATTTTAATCTTTCATGAATATAGTATTTCTTAATATAGAAACTGAGCATTGCTACAAAGAAAAAAAATTCAGGAGCTTTTATTTCTAGGTATTCAGTGACACAGGCAAGAACATGACCACTCTATTGTCTTATAATTACAATTACTTCAAATCTGACTGTAAAGAAATACGTTAAGCTATCAAGCTCTCAAGTACATTAGTTTTCATTCACTGCATATGCTTCCTGCACAAATTTTAATGTGTTTTGTCATCATGAAAGGGAAATTTTGATTCACTCATTACTTCTTACGTGAGAACTACAACCTGTTTGCTTTATTGCCACTGTGTTTTTATCAGACTGTATCGTCCATCAGATGTTACTTCTTGTATATCAAAGAGTAGTGGTCATGAAAGACAAATTTCAACCAACTTCAGCATTTGTGGGTATTCTGGCAATCTGCCCCTGTAGAAATAAATCAGATTTTTGTCAGCTAAGGAGAAAAAAGGTCCTTGCTTTACATTCCTTTCCACCAAAATTTATTTTCCTAGTTGTGTTCATAGGCAGGATGATGAAGAAACAATACCTTTTTTTCCCTGAAAAAATCAGACAAGATAAAAATCTCTGTGCCCTTACAACATGCATATTACTAGGATTTTATGAAACATGCTCCGGTATTACACCTTGGTGACCAATCCATAAAAAAATAAAGCAGCGTAATTTTGAAGAGGAGTGTGTGTGGGTTTTGTGGGGTTTTGTTTGTGTTTCTGTTTGTTTGTCTGTTTTTTAATTCTGATATATTTAACATTATGAACAGTGTGTGGTTTGGAAAGCTTGAATGAAAACTCTGCTGTTCCTTTGAGTTTCAGAAATCTCACCAGGGGGATATCTGAAAGCAATTACTTGTTGTTATAAAATGCCTTCACCCTCTGATGCCAAACCCTGCACACAGAAAACAAGTTTAATGACCAGATAGAAATATTATGTGAAGACCCAGCATAGGTTTTCACTGTGAAGGCCATGCTGAATATTATCACTTGTACTGAGCCTGCTACAAAGCAGATCTGTTCAAGGCAGAATATTCAACGCTTCAAAACATACAGTCTCTATATTCTTGATTTAAGTATAAACTAAAACTTGGTTTGTAAACAGCTCCTCATTCTGGAGTGTGTCTCTATTCTCTTTTATGATTCCATCAAGAAAAATCGTAATATTAACTGAAGGAATCATCCCTTATAATCTTTTATATATTTTGCCTTACCAAAGGTGTTATGCTTTTTGTTTTTTTTTTAACAGCATTTAAGTACAGATATGCTGGAGATTCTTGTAGCAATAAGTATTCTTTGTTATACAGAGACAGGAATGTGAATCCCCAAGCCAAACATACAAAACCAATCCACCAGTAAGCAAGTTAATTTTAAGGGAATACTCTTCTGGATTATAAAAGCTGTGGGGGGGAAAAAAAAAAAAAAAAAAAAGGTTCCTGAGGTGTTCAACTTCATTTTTACAGGCTCATTTACTGTGTCAATTCAAATGCAAGAGAAGCCATTCAGCTGTGTTAGTAACTCTTACTCTGTAAGGCTGCACAGTGACAGCCAGAGTCCCAGGAAATTAAGCAGGACAATTGGAGAGCAATATTAGATGGCATGGCCACATAGGGTCTCATCAATATATCAACAGGTTTATGTCGCAGTGGGGTTGGTTGGTAGGGTGCTGTGACCTTCCCAAAGCGTCTCCAGGTGGAAGCCACTGGGCAGGGCCACTACACTCCCACACATACCGGATAGCTTCTTCAATAGGTTGACAGTAAAGATACGGGAAGGGTCTTCATTTGGAGTTTCACAGGGTAGGTTTATTACAGCCACACACATAAAGAGACCCAGGGACAAAGACACAGTATACAGGAGGGTCCAGGTTTAAATATTGGGTCAGTGGGGGCCGAGAGAGCACCAGGGACCAATAATCTAAGGGCATGGGGGCAGTACACGGGAAGGGCCAGGGTAAGGGAACCAACAGGGAAACTCTGAGGGAGTGGTGAGGGAGCAAGGGCCAATGGGGGAAAAGGGAAGGGAAAACAGTCTGGAGCAGGGACATATAAGGTATAAAGGGGCGGGGAGGCCAACAGGCCAACTGGGGAGGCAGAACTGGGGTACATCAATATAATGTAACTGAAGAATGCTGGGAGAGGCCTTTTCTGTCTCCGTAACCTGGGGAGGACAGTTTTAGGGACTATTCCACCATTGGACGCTGTTAGTCCATTGATTAGTAGGCCCACCGGCCTCCAGAGGTTTAGTCATGCTTTTTGTCATCAGAGAGTAAACCACCCATTTTGGCATTAACCGGCTGTCACTTTTACTTTGCAAGTTTATCCTATGTTACTGCATTGGAAAGATCTCTGCGCAACATTGCAGCATTTGGCTTATTTATCCAAACTCAGAAGTCCTATGAAGAGAGTAGGGAAATCTGAACTGAATACACTGGAATTTGTCAAAAATTATTTATAAGTGCTTCCTGAAAATGTCATTTTATGCTGAACGCACATGAATTTACCTAAATAACGTACCCTTGGAGATGCACGCACCTTAAAGCCTCTATTTCATATTTTAGGAAGTAGTCTTTGCGTCATGGAAACTAGAGATGGGAGTGATGTGCGAGATCATCTTATCCACTCTACTGTTAATGCAAGTCTATTTCCTTAAGAATATTCTTAAGTATTTCAGCTTGTCTAGTTTTACAGTACTGTATCTGTGCTTCAAGTCCATTGGGAGGCTGGGGTACAGCACAATTATTAATTGTATTTCCTTAACACTCACCCTAAAATTTCTATTTTCTAAAGGCATTCTGCTATTTCCAGTTACACTATTTTGGACCTACCTACCATTCTGGGAACCATTAAAATCCTGATCAGTTCTTCCCTGTCCTTTATTTTGCATAATTTAAATAAAGAGTCATCACATTTTCTCTGTCCCTTGGGTTTTCTTGTAGCCAAGAATGACATAATTTTCTTATTTTTTTTCAAAACCCAGTTCTTCTGGCATGAAAATAGTTTTTGGTTTGTTAAAAAACATCTCTAAACTGTTTAAAAGTTTATGAGGTCTACAAAAACAAGACAAAATTTCAAGGCCTTGCAGAGGCTTTATTTCTTTTCTCGTTCGCAGTTACAGTTTGCAGTGCAGGGATCCTATGACACACTCAAATTTCTACTTACTGTGATCCTAAGATTCACTGATATCACTATGACATCTAAAATACCATCCAGCCCTCTTGAAGCCTTTATGTGCTATTATGGCTTTCTGGGTATTTCCTCTCCATTTCCTAGTTCAATGTCATACTTTTTCTATATTACTGTTTTCCCTTTTTTTAGTATTCATTTAGACTTCTCTTTCTATTGACTTACTCGTCAATGTGCTTAACGCCATAACCTTTGAAACCACTCATAAGCTTAATTTTCAAGTGGGCTGAAGGGAACAGCAGTCTTCCAGCTCAAATAGTGAAGGTTGCTTATATTTCTCTCCCCAATGATTATGATACCCTTTTGGTTTTTGTATTAGGTGTTTATTTAACTCCAGTACTCTTTTATTTCAGCTTGTGACTAAATGGACTTCTAGGCTGCACAAGAGTCCAAGAGATATAATAGGATTCTTCTTTCCAATAAGGAAATTTTTCTTCAGTGTTGTTTGCTGTTCTTACTTGATTTTTTTGCTCATACTTGTGTCAGAACCACTAAAAGTGAACATATTTATAAATAATCTAAAGCAATACAAAATTTGGCAAAATCTTCCTGCAGCCCTTACAGCATTTCAGTTCAAACAGCTAGGTGAAGATTCTCTGCAGATTTGTATATGCTGTCTTGATATGCTGGTTTAATCAAATGCTTGTTTTCTGGTTGCAAGAATAGAACTGTAATCCTCTTTTCTTTAGTCTAAGTTCAATTGTTTTATTGCTCATCTTGAATAAATGGCTCCTGGCTGAAATCTTGAATTTTTCCTTGCCTGAGATGCTGTTACTGTTTATAAGTATTTGACTAAGATATATTGTGCCTATCTGTGCCTAATGAAGCACTAACCAGACTAAATGATGAATGGCAGTTTAATCAATTCAGTTCATTTGGTAACCAGCAGAAGCATATGGAACATAAATTTTAACCTCTCTTTTATAAACACCTGATGTATTCTAAAATTTGAGCACAACTGTGCTTTCCAAAGTTTTCTTCCACTTTTCTATGCCAACGAGAAGCTTTAGTTAATATATCTGTGCTTTGGGTTGTAGAATTAGAAAATGGTGATGTATATTTAATTTTCTTCTTCAAAAAATTTGTCTATCAACCCTCATTGTCCTGGAAAGTAAAATTGTTTCATCATTGGATATTTGTCAAAGCCTGAGAGATGAGTAAAGTATGAGTTGTTTACTGATACCTTTAGTTAAGTGGTATCTATGAGTACTCAGCTCCAGTCTTAATGAAAATATGCAACCTGTTTTCATTAAGTTGTTTTATTCTAGAACCACTTTCTCAGCAATATATGCACACATATCCTAAAATTAAATGCTGCTTTCTGAATGCATCCTCATGATGCATAAGCAATGAAAAGCTATGTAATTACTACATTCCAAATATTTTACTTCTAAAAACAAAGTTAAATGAGAGGTTATTGCTGGGATTTTCTGACACAGAAACAAAACTCAGTTTTAGGGGGAGGTGGTACTGTAGTTAGTGTTGAAATTCTTAGTTCATTTTGGTGTATGTTTTGGGGGTTTGAACACGTTATTACTTTGAGTGAAGAGCGTTTTTGTGTGGTTGCTTACACAGACATGGTTGTAAGGGATATGTGGGTGTTTGCATATGAAAGTTGTAGAAAAATGTATGCAAAAGATGTAATTGAAGAAGTGGAAGTAAATCATCAAATTCTGCATCCTTTTGATAGCCAAGAGGGATGTTTTCTCTTAAAATTATTTTTGCCGAGGGAACAAGCAACTTTTGAGCTGTTTTCATCCAGAAAAGATACCAGTACAAGTTTGTAATTTGCTTTCCTTTTGAGGTGCAGGAAGTTTACGGGTTATCTGGAATCCGAGATAGAGTCACAGAAGCTTTCCTCAACCTTTGAGAATCCATTCATTGTGCTGTAGTTAGTGTGCCTCAGGTATTTTTGCAGTCTGATTTCCCAGTACCTTTGCTGCTGGCTTAACTCAGTGGGATGAGGGGGACTCATGTGAAGTATGTTTTGTGGGACACCAAGGACAGGAGCTGTAAAGGAGGTGGCTGTCACAGTGGGGAGAGGAGGGAGCCCACGGCTTCTCAGCCCATTGCAGGACCTCTTAGCCAGAGCTTCTGGGGAATGGGGTCAGCAGCTAGGGGCTTTGAGCTTCTTTCATTTATGCTGGAAGAGGGGAGAAGAAAGTCCGAGCAAGTATATCCCCCAAATTACCAGCATTTGGGCAGTAGCTTAGCTCAGTGACTGTAAGCAGCCACGTGCCCTTTTCCTTTTTACTCACCTTTTCCCAGATTCCCCTCCTATGCCAAGCCCTGCCGGTGGGCTTCCATGTCCTCGTTCTGTCCCCATCAGCCTCTCCCAAGGATGCTCACTCACTGCCGTTCCCACATCCCCAGAGTTTATTTGGGAGCATGACGATTCTGCTTGGGAAGCACTAATACAGAAATCAGCAGCTGTTCCTTTATAGGTCTCAACACCTCCCAACCACATTCCTGCTACCTCTACACTTGTCTTCCAGCACCCGAGAAGTGTTCATTTGTAAACACTGATTTTAGCAAATACGCATGCTTGTCCTTCCACCTGGTATCAATTCAGAAAATAAAAAATTTAAATGCTGGTAAAGGATACAAAAGCATTGTTGTTGGCTTTTTGGTCTATAAGAAATCTTTCTAACGTTGCCTTTATTTTTTTCCTTCTGTAGGGGAGTGGGTTGTATCTTTGTAGAAATGATTCAAGGGGTCGCTGCTTTTCCAGGAATGAAAGATATTCAAGATCAACTTGAAAGAATATTTCTGGTGAGTTCTTTATTGCTGAAGTAAGACAACAAAGGAACAATTGATAAATGTTCACATATTTATTTGTGTTAAGAATTAAATTACTGATAGAGCCAAGGATCAGAAGCCCAGTCCACAAGCTAGATACAGTTTACTTGATACATTTTGTGTAAAAAGTTCGGTTTCTAATTTTTTTCACCTAATATTTTTTTAAAAACAGAGAGGTTTATGCAATTGTGGAAAAGCTTTCCAAATGTAAGGCAATGGAAATCCAGCCAGTTTGTCATCCTCACTTTGCAGAGGACGACTCTGGATGGCCTTATTATTATTCTACTAATATTGTAGTGTTAATGCCAAGTATTTTTTTATTATACAGACATATAAAGGAAAAGTAAGATAGGAAATGAGGTGAGAAACAGAATAGGAAATCTGAAATCATGCTTATACTCAAGTTCAGCAGGGGTCCTTGACTACTGCTTCTGCAGCCTGGTTAGGGCCTTCATGTGAGTTGCTCAAAGGCACTGATGACACATCTACATTGGGAGTGAAAGAAAAGGTAATTTGTCTCAAACATAATCATAATTTATACATTTTTCTGCCCAGGGTTGTGGGTTTTGAGTTTTGTTTGATGGCTTGGGATTTTGTTTTCATTTGCTCTTTCTTCCATTGTGCTCAAGGTTTGGCAGTTCCCTTACAAAAGGTTCAGGAACAACTTTTCTTGACTCCCAATAAAGTTTTATATCTACTGTGATGCCTCCTGGGAGCTGTGCTGTTGTGGAGTGGGTTTGTTCAGGGAAGCCACTGCTCACACAGATGAGCCAGAGTGGGTCCTGCTACTGTTGGGTGGTCATCAGGGAAAGTATCATAGGAGCAGCGTCTTACCTTAATCTGTCAATCTCTGGATTGATTCTGACCACAGATTTAGAAGGGAAACATGAGCATACCCTTGCTTTCAAAGGTTCTTTTGTAAGTAGTCATTTATTTCAAATGCAGAGTATTTATTTGGTATTCTTTTTTGGTCCATGGGGAGAGAAAGAAAGTCTTTCATAATATGTTTAAAAAATTTACATTCTTCACCTTACTCAGACTTGCTTGAACTATATCTCTTTTGTTGAGACATCAGGGAATTTAGCAAATGCTTTTAGGAATGACTCATAAAAAAAAATCTCTGTGAAACAAGGCCTTACTTGATTGTGATATAAATATAACTCATTTTCCGTAAAATATTTTGTTATTCTGCTCTGTTGGCTAATACCCTGAAAATTCTGTGCTGTGAAAGAATAGCTGTGCTGCAGCATAGACTGGGAGCAACAGTTCTGAGCAGTTCCTGTGACGTGTCTCATTGCTTTGTTTTTTTGCCAGCTTGTGTATTTTAAGCTAGCAACTTCTGAGCCAGTTTCTGGCTTTGCTTTTTGAACTTATTATGCTTTTGATTTATTAATTTGAAATTTTCTCCTTATTTATAGAACATGAAATTTTGAAAGAATAAATTCTTCTTTGGGACTTAATCTCATTTATTGCAGTAAAATCTTACTGACTGTTTTTGCTGTTGAAATTAAGGGCACTTGTACCAGCAGAAATCAGGTGCTTCCTTTAGCAGGGTTTTTTTTGCAATTTATCATTTGAGATTGTGAGATATAGTGCAAAAAGTGATAGTGGTAGGTATATCATATAAATCTATTTTTGTATGCCTTCTGTAAACCTTTTGTACACTTCTATTTTTTTTTCTCTATCCTCACAACTATTTGTGTGTTAAAATGCCAAGATAAATGCAACCTAGAGTGAGTTTTGAGGCACTAAAATTAATTTAATTTTTTTTTTTTTTAAACTGCAGTTGCAAATACTGAGAACAGTGTTGAAATAACAAGGGATAATTTATTGATACTCTTTCTTTAATTTGATCTTTTGCAAACCATCAAATAAATAGATAAAATTTTGGTCTGGATAGTTTTATGGTCCATTGCAAATCAGAGTTAATTTTAAATCCCAATTAATTAGTCTTTCTAATGGAAGTGTCTAGTTACCATTAGCTAAATAGTTTCAGTGGGTGCCTTCCTAATGTACTCTAAGCATCATTAAGGCTTTAAGTTATCTATTTAAAAGTTATAAACCAAAGGATTGTTCTTGTTTAGTTTTGTATTTGAACAGAAGGATTAAATTCATTAATTCTCCAGTGAATCATATATAGTATGGTAGTTAATAGCACTGAAGTACAAAATTAATCAGGTTCTTTAACCAGATAACTAATATGATTAACTCCCACACAATGAGCACTTACACAGCTGTGAAAGAAACAGATCAGCCAATAAAAGACTTTTCCAGAAAGAGTTCCCACAGTTCATGTTTTCAACATCCACCAGTGACAATTTTCTTATAACAGCGGGTTGTCTTCTGAAAATGGTGGTACAGTCCACCTTCATGCTAATTCAGTAATCCTTTTGTTCACACCTTGTACAGAACTTGCAACAAAAAGGAATATTAATCTGTGTCATATCTGTTGCTGTTGTTGCTAGTAATATCCACATGTCCTTAGTGTGTAAGGAGCCAGGTTGCAGCTTTTAGGGAATTGGTTACATTGTAGTAGGAAAGTGGAAAAATGTAAGAAATAGTAGCCAAGAAAAGTGAATAAAATTTAACATGAATAACAGTTTAAAAATCTTAAATGGCTGTTTGATTTCCTATTGTTTAGTCCCCATTCATATGTAAATGAAATTAAAATACATTTTATGTACATTGTTTTAGTGTTTATCAAGTTGAAGTCAGAGAGATTCTCAAAATGTTTTTGTGTATCTCTACTGCTGGCTTTCTTCACATATCTGTATAGCAAAAATAGATGCAACACACAAATGCATATGTTTCTTCCTCATTATGAATGATGTGTATTTATGTTTTATAACAGCTTAATTAAGTGATTGTTTATAGTAGATTAAGAACAGTGGTTGATCTTTTGGTTTTGTTTAAGGACTTTTCTCTTTAAGCCTGTCTCTCCTGACTTCTATTGATTCAATTTGGGGGTTTTAAAATGGTAATATACACTGATTCTCTATTTCTGTTACAGCAGCTGTTTTTAATAAGCGTACTCAGGTTCTATTACAACCAGAGGCCTCAGTATAATAGCAAGGGTTTATATACACGGCCTGTTCTCAGAATCAGACCAGCACTTACAGATGTTGATGAATAAGCAGCTGCAAGTTGTTTTTGTCACACTTTGGATGTGATAATATGATTTCTGTTTTCTGCCTAAACTTAAAAGTGTTGATAAGTTCTCTTAAAAAAACTGTGCTTACCAAATGAAATGGGAATCACTCATATAAGTAGGTTGCTTTTTCAAACAGGTTTAAGGGTGAATAAAGTGCCTTAATGGAGAGGTGTTTTGGTTTAATCAGTATACTGTAACATCTTTGCTCCTGCATTTTCCTGCGTATTGAAACTGGAGTTACTTTCTGGATAAAAATGCATTATAGAAAATAAAAGAGGAAAGTGTAGTATCATAGAATTAATCATAAAATCATTCAGGTTGAGTCCAGTCTTTGGCTGAATACCATCTTGTCAACTATACCATAGCACTAAATGCTATGTCCAGTCGTTTCCTGAACCCTTCTGGGGATGGTAACTCCACCACCTCCCTGGATAGCCAGTTGCAATGCTTGACAGCCATTTCAGTGAAGAAATTCTTCCTGATGTCCGGCCTGAACCTCCCTGGGCATAGCTTGAGGCCACTTCCTCTTGCTCTGTCACCGGTTTTTGTAATTACAGCCTGTAAGAGCTAACAAGTCTCCTGCCTCGAAGTATTAAACTAATGATGTGTCATCGTCATTTCCAGCAAACTTTTTGCTTTGCCATTCTCTGCTACAAGCAGCTTGGTTTTTGTTGCAAGGTGCTAACTCTGATGGACTGAAGACATGAAGTGGTAATCTTAGCATTCCTATTTAGTCTTGTAATATGTGTGCAAGACAGGATGAAACTTTGATCAAGTGCACATTGAGCAGTAAAACCATGAGAATAGGAAAAATATGTGAGGCAATCTGTTGAATCAAAATAAAACTACACAAAATTGGGAAATGTCATTTGGCTTCTGATAAGGAGTAGCTAAGATCTTTATCAGTAGTTTATTCCTGTTGATCATTTGTTAGCATACATATCTCTATATGCAAACGTTGAGGTTTTCAGATCAAGGAGAACGTGCCATTGTAAATATAAAATATAATTATAACTAGAAGTTCAAGCTGCAGCAAATGCCTTCAAGCTAGCCCTGTACCACGGAAAATTGACAGCTCCTTGGATCTGGTGATGATCAGTATGAATTAGTTGAGTGTTAAAGCTGATTACACTGAGCAGCCCGCAGTATGCTTGTGCATGTCACACTGGAGACAGCAACTTGGTTACAGCTCTGATTTTTATATAAGCATGTGCTTTTATACTTGCTGTTCTTAACAGATTCAAACCAGATCAGAGTTGAATTTCTTGTATTAGCTAAATTTTTCTTCTGCAGAGATGTTTTTTTAAGTGGGAACGTATTTCTGTCCTTTCTATTTTATGTGAGCTTTCTGAGAGCCACAATTGATCAAAGTGAATTTTCCTCCCAGGCTGTGAAGCCCTCCCGATAGGGGAATAATCTGTGCATTGCCTGAACTTTAGCCTTGGTGCCAACTACACTGCAAAGTAGATTTCACTGCAAGAATAATGTACAAAGAGTTCTCCTGGTACTTTGTAGCTCTCTGCACAGGCAGGACAATGGCATTTAAATGCTGGTTTGTCTGTGAATGGGCATTTTTTCTGCAAACATGGTTGTGGGAAGCATGTGCACCACAGGAGCATCACACTGCAGGTGGTGTGTCACAGCAGGAGTGGGAGATTGCAGCTAGAGGCTTCTGTCTTTCCTGACACACACATCGAACAAGCTGAGGACTCCTCTCTGGTATCGGATGCTGTTGCTCTGTTTGGTACCATAATACACAGTATTAAAAAGT
Organism: Falcunculus frontatus; assembly: GCA_013398115.1. Lineage (NCBI taxonomy): Eukaryota > Metazoa > Chordata > Aves > Passeriformes > Falcunculus > Falcunculus frontatus. The sequence continues at coordinate 873,138 of VZRV01005918.1, read as the reverse complement.
AATTAAAAGAGAACAATATCCATTTGTTGAGCCCAGCAGCCTGATCTGCCAAAGGGCGACACCAGAAACACCAACTTTCTGCATGGAGCTGTGCAGCAAAACTCACGAGAGTTTGCCATTTCAGATAGCTATGAAAAATGACATTTTAATTTCAATGGGAATGGAAGTGTTGCTTATGTTATTGAAGATTTAAAAGGCTAGCAATATTTTTTTATATATATATGTATATGTATGTATATATGCACACATACTTGTCTATATGATTACAAGCATGAAGTATCTTGTAATGCAAGCTAGTAGTGTTTCCTCCATGACTGATGTTAACAGGTGTTTGTGAAGCTGCAGAGCTTTCTCCATGTGGTTCTGTATCTGAAGGTTTGCTTCGTGTCACTGACATCCTCTGAAGCCTGAAGTAATACCTTTTCAGAGCTTTTAAGCTTATGATGGAACCAAAGAAAATGTGCTTTTTGGTACATTGTATTAATAGCATCTTTTGGGAAGCTAGCAATGCTAAACCGAAGGGAGGAGTACTTTAAACTATTGGATTTTGAAGTTAATCTGTGTAATCAGGTACTTAGTCACATTTATTGGTCTTTTATTTCTGTTTCATTATTTAAAACATGTTTTTCTTTCACTTCGTAAATGCTTTGGCTCTTTAACACAGGTTGTTCATCTCTGATGGAATAGAGGCTGAATTGTGAGGCTGAACGTGAGCTGAAATTTTACTTTGTGTGGTGTCTATGGTGCCATCTATTCTTCTGGTTGGATGAATCTGTTGTAATATAAATAGTTCTTGCTTAGAGGGCTAAGTTTGTGTTTTCCTCCCATATCTTTCCATTTGCTTCCCACCAATGATTTAATGAGGAAAATGAGGGGAGTTTTTGAAACTAATTGAGTAGAAACATGACTGCTGAGTTCTACCTTCTAAAACACAATATGTAACTAGAATGAGAGAAGTGCAATCCTGCTAATATATCTACCTCTCCTTTGCTTTATAACAACAATATGCAAAATATTTCACTTCTTTTCAGCACCACTGAAAATTAATTACATAAATAGCAGGCTTCTCTACATGTGGGTCTTCTCTTTGAAGTTATTAGCACTTATTCAGTATTTTACTGTAGTTGCCTGCAGGTTTTGCACTGATACCACTTTTAGCAGGTTCCTCTCTGGGCCTTATGTCTTATGCCACACTTCAAATGAAAGTAATTCTAAACTAGGCAAGTAGGAGCAAAATTAACCTTTAAAATGAACTTTAAAAAACAAAGTAAATCTATGCTTTCATGCTTTGTAAAGGATTTTTGTAATTTTTAAAATTTCTTTTTATGGAGTTTCAGCTCATTTTTTGCTCTCTGACTGCACTATATTGTTTTGTGCATGAGACTAATCCATGCATGAGAAGACTTTTCCCTATATAACAGGGCACAAGGTAAATTATGCTAATTTGCATTTACTTTTTACAAAGAGCTCCCATCTTCACCATGTCTGAGCATCTATAGTCTGTGCTGTTCTTTGCCTTATACCATTAAACCCGTATGGTACTGGGCGACCAAACTCTGCCTAGGATTGAAACGCAGCAATCTGATAAAAACGCAGGACAATTTCTAGAGGAGTATTGCCTATGTGTGTTAGGAAAGGGGGCTTTAAAACTTATGTATCTCACACTCTGTTAACATTTCTTTTAGAAATTGGGACACACAACCTCCTGTTCATCCATGTTTAAAGTCATAAAAATACCCACCAGTGTATTATGGACACTTGCCAGGGGAACTACCTGGTAGTTCCCCTACTGGTTCCTAACTAGCTGGTAGCAGGAGGGAAGAGAAGGAGAGGAAATAATAAATTAATGTGCAACCCTATCTTTATATTTTGAGTGTTGGCTGGGTTTCAGGCCAGCCAGTCACACGACCTCATGCACATAGGTGTCATCTGCCTGCAAGATGTTCCTGTCCAGCCTGCTAATTCTGAGCAAAACCCTGAGCGTGGCTGGGCTGGCATTGCAAGAGTGTGGCTTATTATCAGCTTGGTAGTGCAAAACATGAGGAGTAATTGGCTATCAGAAAAAGAAAACAAATTAAGACATGGTTCAGTGGAAAACAATGGCTTTGTGGTTTTCTTTGGAATCAGAATGTTTACTTTCTGCCATATTTCAGTTGCTGAATGAGAAATGGGCTATAATTACAAGGAAGCATTGTTTCTTTTCCAGATTTGCCTCTAGCCTTTGAGAGAGTGTTTACAGGCAATACATTGAAAAACTGTGCTGAGAGTCAGCTGGTGCAGATCAGTACCTCGTGTAAATCAGTGCACTGATTTACATCTTTGCAGGCATCTTCCTTCTTGGCCCCTTATACCACAGAAATATACTTCTTTGCCATGTAAAATCCCTCTCTGTGCAGGTTGTGTCCACATATGTTATGGAGCTGTAATTACAAACATTTTTGCATGCAGGTGACAAGGAACAGAAAAGCAGTTGCAAGCAATTTGTGCATATTACAAATGGAGCTGAAGCCCATTCTGAGCAGAAGTGTTGGTCTGCTATCCAAAAACTTATTCTACAAGATAATATTGTACTATAAAACACACAGGTACATTCAAAAACTTACTCTGGTGTGCTGGCTTTATTTGCTAGGGAAGATGATAAATGATCAGGCATCAAATAGGCACATTGCTTTATCTTTCATAAGTAAAGAAACTACATTCATTGCACTTGAATCTTTTCCCTTTCTTCTTTTACTTGTGTCTGAATCACACATTACTTGCCACAAGTGAGTTTTCTGAATAGCATCTTGATGGCCAAAATTGTTGTTTATGATCAGTAGCAAAAGTCAAAACATCCTTAAGGTTGAAAATATCTAAAAATCAATGTGAGGCTGTTTTAGATGATGACTTTGGAGATGGGTTATGAGAATATAAGATTGATTTGTCTTGCCTGTCTGCAGATATTTCTTAAAAGACTTCAAGAATTATAGCTGATTTCTTCTGCCCTCCTAAGAACTGGTAAAAGTAAATAGCTCTTTCTATCATAGTGTCTGGGGGAAACTTCCCCTTCAGCCCATGCACATGCTTGAGGTACCATTTGCAGTAAGCCTAATTTGAATAAAGGCAGATTTTAATACCTGTTTTAGTGTTTCCATAATCAGTGACCTAGACCAAGTATTAATTTAGCAAGATGCTGAGCACTTGCCATAAGATTGTCTTCAACTATAATTTACACAAGCTGCTGATCTTAAGTGTCTTTCTATAAGCTAAATGTAAATTTTGATATAAGCTAAGTGATTTCAAGAGGCTTCAAGTTTTCAAGGGGCAAACATTAATACACCTTGAGTAGGACACCTGCTTTTCTAGTTCATTAAATGGCTATGGTTGAATAACTTAGGCATAAGATTTTCATATGTTGAAAATTTTGTATAGCCTCGTCTAAGTTTTAATTATACGTAAAACAATGTTGTCATACAATTTCTGTGTCCACTATTTGTGTGTTGCCATTTCTTATGAGACTTGCACAGAGAAAAGAAAATCCTGCTGACAGAATCAGTATTAATAAATAGGAAAAGGAAAGAAAAAGGGCTATAGGAATGAAATGTATTCTGGTACAAAAGAAAATGTAAAAGAAAAAAATGCCTCATAAGATATTGAGAGTAGGAGAATTACCTGACTAGGATCTTAATGCAGTGGGTATCCTCAACTGTCTGAATGTGAAATAAACAGAACAGATTCTGGGGTAAGCAGTATTATGTTTTATTCTTGTGATTTGGTTCCTCCTTCCCCAGTCTTCTGAGAGCTCCATTTAAAATAACTTGGAGGCTAAAGCAGAACAGGATTCTCCAGCTGTCAGATGCAGGAAGAAAAATGTCCTGTGTTCTCTGTTTGTTTTTGGAGTGTGCATGTATATCACTGTGTAGCAGTATTTCTGGCAACTGAGGTCTGTTTCCAAGTACATCACAGAAAGCTAATAATATATTTTGTGAGACCATAGTGAGAATTCTTCACAGTGCTTTTTCAGGGAAGAATAAGACCCAAATGGCTGCAGTGCAAACTCTCAAACCTGTCGGTGATGGAGCAGAACAGCATAAGATAAATTCTTAACAGAGAATGTATTGTGGTTCAGTAGGTATGTTCTCACATAAATATGATTACCCTGGTGAGGACAAATCAAAGAAAAATTTTAGCATCTACTTAAAACACTGGAAGATTACAGCTGGATTTCTGTATCTTTTGATAGGTGAGAAATCAGTTGACTTTGTAAGCTTTCAATTGGATTAAACTTTATTACATCATAAAGAGGGATTTATTATTTTAGAATAATGCCTGCTTACTTCCTTTCACAGTTGTTTTAAAATATTCTAAATTTACTTCCCTTTCTCAGAACTGTGTTATTTGAATTATAACAAATTTTCGTCTTAGAACATATTATATTTGCATTTTTAACCTGTGTATCCTGAATGTGATTGTTTTACAATAGCCGGTGATTGTGCTTTTCTTGTCTGAGAAACAAAAGTACATAAATTTTGTGTCACTGAACTGGCCCTTCATGACAATCAGAGGGAAAGCAGCCAACGATTTTATCAATCTTTTAGGTATCCTTCCTGTCTCATCTTGGTGTGCATCCATAGAACATATTGCCCTAATTACTTAAAAAGAGGCCTTAATAATTTGGATGTTGGAGATCCTGTGCATTTTGGTATAATCTGCTCTGGTGTGGTGACTGAGATATTTGGTTAATGACATTGGTATGCTGCTGAGCCAGCTCGTTAGAGTGTGTTAGTATTGCTCCTTCCTCTTGGAAAGGGAGGAGTAGAGATGAGGTCCTGCTGACCTCACTGCACCATATCACTTTATCAGCTGCTCAGCAGTTCAAAGGAGTTCAAACTGTAGCCAGGAAAAATCATCTTTTGTTTGTTTAATTGGTCCTTTCATGAAAACTCTGCAATACCTTATTCCACACACACAAAAAAAATTCAGACCAGTGAATGTAGCTGAAAACTAATGGTAGTGAAACGCCTGTTTGTTACTAAAGTCATCTCTTCATTGGGCTTCATTTACTTTCAGTAAAATGTACTTTTGGTGCAGCTTCCTACCACTTCTGCTTTATATTATCTTATTCTTGCTAATGTTCTCATGATTTTGTTGCTTTTGTGGCCTTTTAACTAGCTTAAGGATAACATTGTGCTGCTCGTCTGCATTCTTTACATAATCCAAGAGATCAGCTGTGCCTACAGTGTTGAGAGGTTGATTTTTCTCTCTGATAACTTGCGTAAATGATTGTCCATGTTTCATTGGTGTAACATCTCCCTTTCTTCTATTCCAGTGAGATCTTTAAAATTTACCTCTGAAACACCTTGTAATAGCAGAATTGCTCATCTTAAAAATTAAAACTGTCATTTTACTGTTCTTGTATCCCATCATTTTTCCATTTGTGTCATCAGTATTTCAGGCCATGCATTTCTATGGGCCTTAATGTACGGGGGATGAGGGATAAGAAATCGTAACTCCAATATTTCCCTTCCTCTCTCATTATTGACTGCTAGTGGTACTGAAGCTCATTGTCCTATATCTGCACAAACTTTATTCTTTTTATTCGTGTATCCTATTTATTTAGTTAGCCGTTTCCCCCCGGATTGTTTTTATTCTCTTTTTCCAAAAAAAAAAAGTGGAGCATGATATACAGGTGTTAAGTAACTCCAATCTTTTGAGAATTTGCTGTCATTCACTCACACTTCATCACTAATTATTTCAGTGCAAGCCCCCTCAATTAATTTTGGAGCTGTAGGCAGTATGTTCTCCAAATGCTCCCCAGTACTCTCAGCTCCCTTCTCCAGTGAGTAGAGAGGATCAGTTCCAGCAGCTCCTGGGAAGTAGTTCCCTGTTACCCAAAAGTAATGCTGCCAAGAGTGGGAGCTGCCACTGTAGCTGCCCTGCAGATGGCTTAAAGTTTAATTGGAGACAGGAGATGACTACTCCCTAATCCCTTCTGCATGGTACTTTTGATAGCTCAGACGTCATGGACGAAGTTACCGAGTGCGCCAATGTAAAAACAAGAGAGTTCACTGAAGCTGGGAGGCTGCTGCCTCTTCCAGTTGAGATACACCAGCTTTCACCTTCATTTAAATAAGCAAAATGAAAAGTCTTAGGCTGTCTGCCATCTGCTTGTTAAGGCCACAACTGCTAAATGGTTAAATAAATGATTAAATCAGTTTCCAATTTTTGAAAATTTTATCATCTCAACATTCAAAACCCACTTCTGATCTCAGTGCTTGGGCATGTACCTCATGGTGTCAGGGCAATGAACCCCTTCATCTTAATGGATTTGCAAGGAAATAGGTAAAGAAAATGTCAGGAAAATGGGTAGATGTTTCAGCAAAGAATTCCCTGGAGATTTCCAAAGTGCTCTGAGTGAGGTGTGCTAGCTCACTAGGCTGCAGTGGAGGATACAGGTTCTTTTCAGCCAGTCTTCCCATAGATTTTACCATCGTCTGGATGAGAATGTGTAACTCTCTGGGATTCTGCACTGACCCCATTTAAAATGTCTCGGCTGCTTTTATAGCCACTCTCTCTCCATCAGACGTAGGCTGACATTTCCCCCATTTTTAGGAAAAATATATTTCTGTACTTCCATTTTTCATTCTGCTTGCTTGTTCTGTGCCTGTGATTTAGAAGGATAGTATAAAATTATTTTCTTTTGTAGCACCAAAATACTGCTGTTTGGAGTGAATACACCAAGCATCATGCTGTGTTTTGTTGTAGGAGGCTCACTTTGAACTGTATCACTTGAAATGGATTTTAAGTGATAAGGTTAGACATTTGTAAAAGTGATTTGATTTGGAATTCTGATAAGGTTCAGTGTAGGAATCAGCTGGATATTTAGACATCCAAGAAGAGTACCCTTATCCATCAGATATACCCGTCACAACTGGAGATCATTATTCATGCCCTCACTGTTTCAGAAACATTGTAACACCTGAACCTGCACATTCTTCAAATGGCAGTATGGATGGCTGCCTTCATTTTCTGCAGACTGTCGCTTAAAAAAACTTGACAAAATACCCAGTGCATCACTGAGCTCCATGTGGCTGCACAAATCTATTCAAAATTGAGATCATTACAAGATCAAGACCTTAATTGGCAAAATAAGGAGCTGGCAAACTTCTGGATGATCTGATCAGATTCTACTGTCATACTGTTCTGTGATGCTGAGCACCAGGCTTCATATATAGGTCTCAGTGCATGTTACCTCCCCTGGTTTTTTGGGTGAGAAAAAGAATTTTCATGATACCGCTTTTTTTTTTTTTTTTGTCCAGACAGTGAGCTCAGGCAGCTGAGTCAGCCCAGCTCTGATATTCTATCTGCCTTAGCTCAACAGCTTTCCTCTCCAAGTATATTTCTATCACATAGGCAGCACGTGTCATGAGCTTCTATTGTGCCGTGCATGTGCTGTTCCTTGGGCGTGAGGAGTGGCGAGTCCTGGTGTGTTGTCATAACGAGGCACAGTCGTTCCTCTGATGTGTTGGGACTGGGCACCAGGCCAGAGACAAAATGTTTCCAGTGTCAGAGAAATGCAGTGTGCATTCACTGCTTCAGAGTGGAGGTTTGTTCTGGGGAAACAAGGATTGGTTTCTGTGAAAACCAATGGGTCAGGTCCTGGTGCAGTGACAATCCCCCCACATTGTGGGGAATGGATGTGATCCCAGATGTTCTGATTTGTTTGAACAGTTGTAGTTAAATGACACCATAGTGAAGAAACATAATTCTATTTTAAATACAAATGTTTTTCTTGATATTTTAATGATGATTCATAGGAATATGCATACTTGTCTGTTAATTATTTAAATAAGCTTTCCAGCTGAATGGCAGCTTTAAGCCCTTAAGTATCCTCATGTGATGGTGTACCTTGGCTTGTGCCATTGAGATTGGACACTGCAACACAAGGTAGGAATTCTTGTGTGTTAACTGAGCCAGTTTTATGGTCTTCAAAAAGACCATAAAGCCAGCTTTATGATCCAAAGGGAGCCTTGCTTTTCCAATAAGCCAGCGTTTCCAAAAAAACCCTGTGTAGTGCATACCTGGAATTCAAATGAGCCAGCTGCTGAGCCAGCACAGCAGGGCTTCTGGAAGTGCATTTCATAAAAGCCTCCTACAGGGTTTTGGCTTTTATTTTTATTCCCCTTTTTCAGTTTAAAGAAAAAAAAAAGTCCGTAAAAAATTAGAAATAAATCTTTAAAGAGCATGTTTAGGAGAGGATTGTCTGGGTGGGTTATTCCAAAGGCTTTGCAACCTAGACAGGATAGGAAATGTGAAATGCAGAGTATACACCTATGTGTACAGAGTAAATCAGAGCAGATTTTAAAGAATGTGTAAACAAGCATGACTTGTGAGCAATGGGGTCCTTCTGGCGGAAAATTGCTGTCTTTGCAGTAAAGGAAACCATTCTGTTTGTTCCCAAACAGTAAGGAAGAGACCTTCCAGCACAGCTAGCAGCAGCACCTGCTTCTTCCCATGTATTCACACCAATCTCTTCCTTGGTGAAACCATTCCCCCTCTGTAACCCTACTTGAGAGCTCAAAAGCTCTGTCAGTGCCAGAAGACCAACTTTTTCCCCTTGGAGGAGGGGGAGAAAAATCTCTTGAGGTCAGCTTGAATCTTCTGCATGAATTTTCTTCCCAGTCTTTTCCTGATCCACAGCTTGGAGGTCTACAAAAGCTTTCAAATTTTTTTCTCTTCTTACTAGGGATGAGTTTTATCCTACTGAGGTCTTCTATAGTTTCTGCAGCTCCAAAGCAGATATCAGAGACACTAAGTCTAGTTTAATGTCAGAATTTTGTAATTCTGATTATGGGATTGTTTGCTGATGAAAGGAGACTTCTGAGCACAGGCGGCTGGGAAAGCTGAAAGGACAGGTTCTCTGTTCTGCTTTTAGCAGTTCAGCATGGAGCATCCCTCCCAGAGGAGCTGCTTTTTCACTTTGGAGATAAACGATCTCCTTTCACCATGTACATCATTGTTTAAGTAGCTTTTGATTTGGCAAAACTGCTGCATGGTTGCACTGATTTGAGGGAAAGTGCAGTCTCTGTCAGGAGTTCCCTTTTTCTGCTTTTGCTGCTAATTTCAGATTGTGTCTCTATAGCTTAGGCCCCTCTGTTTTCAAAATAATTTTGCCAAATCCTTTTTCTTAGGGATTTTTTTAGCATTCATCTCATTCACACAAACATTTTAGTAAGAATCACTAAATAGAAAAAACCAGTTTCTTCAACCATGTGAACTTTTATGAATGTTGTAAGTTACTAAAATAGGGCCTTATGATGAAATGTGCTGAGTCCCTGTAGGAAGACGATGTCGCAACCCTCTACAAGTTGTTTCACACTTGCTTTTTTCTCGTTGTGAAATTAGGTTAAAAACTCTAGTTTTGCACTCATTCCAATTCAGTTTGGATAATGGACAGAATCAGTTTCTAAAAGTCATCTCATCAAATCACAGAAAGAGCCCTGTCAAAGTGTAGTAAGTATTTAGTCGGTACCTTTTGGAATAAACAAAACTCTTCCCTGACTGAGCATTTAAGGACGCTGGTGTGTCAAAGCCCCGTGGTGCTTTGTTGTAGGGCTGGGGATTTCATTTAATCTTGTCCTGATGCTCTGCAGCGCCGTGTCTGCGGTGGCGCCTGCTCAGTTCCTCCTCCTCCTCCTCCTCCCAGCTGTCTCTCCCAGCCCGTGCAGAGTGAGAGGGCAGAGCCTGGCTCTGTGGGGGTGGACAGGCATCTTTGGGCAGCCTCCAGTCCCTCTTGTCTTTCTCATGCTGGCTCAGTTGCAGTGGTGTCTCTGCCAGGGTCCCTCAAAAAGGTAGCTGTGGTTACCATGGGTATGGAGAAAATGATGAGTTTACTTGTGCTGCAAATGGTATGGAAACAGCGTTGGGATAAATTTAACTTTGCAATGCAGACAGCTACTAAAATATTGTTTATATTCAGAAAGTAAGGTTGGAAAAAATCACGTATTAAAAAGGTTTCCTGGCAAGACTTCATTGTATTTTGCTTCCATGGGGAAAGGAAGTTAAGAACATTTAGGCCCTCCACTGTTTCAAGCACCTCATTTTTCATCCTTGACAGAGCTAAAGCATAAATATTAGTTGAGCTTGATTTTTTTTTTTTTTATGAATGTGTGTTATTAAAATTTTGTGGGAATGTTTTGCTTCCTTCATCCATTCTGGCACATTACCTCAAGGTTTTAGAAGACAGCTTCATCATAAATCACTTCTTGTGCTCAAAGAAAGTGATTCTATTACCCACATGTAATGGAATGATGATATTCCGCTTGATGCCTGAGTCGGGCTTTTGTTGAGCCTCCTCTGTTCTTGCTGCTTCTTTTTTTCATCTTAAAGAATAAGCCTCAATAACTTCTATTTTTTCACAAAACAGCATCATTTTCTGTATAGCAAGAACAAGTTTATGGGGTTGGTGAGGAGGTGCCCTCTTTCTTTCATGTTGCTGTTTTGTCCCAGCCTTGTCATCTGGTATTTCATAAGGCTCTTGGAAGAATTTAATACCTTCCTTTTTCCTTTTTTTTGGTTAAGACCATGCTTAGGTCATTCACCAAATAACTTGCAATAGAAATACTCTCATCACTTTTTTTCTAAGCAGCCTTGTTTTCTCTTAAATCCATAATTCTGATTTAATTTCCCGAATGAAAGCAGATCACATTAAAAATATTCTTTTGCACATTACCATTGTGTATATAAAATGATGGCTGTTAAACTTCTTGTTCCTTTTGCCATGTATCATCATTGCAAGGATTTTTTCATTACTTTGGTAGCATTTACACATAAGGAAGCAAAAAAAATTACCACCTGTTTTACGCATAAAATTAAGAATAAGAATTTGAAAGTCTTATTTTGTCTGTAAAGAATTATGTGTTCTTGTTTAACACATTTGGTCTGAAGAGGAATCATACAAGTTATGTGTTCTATATACTTAATCTGTTGCATTACATTTTCTGTGTGCTTAATCTATTTCACTGGTATTTCATTTCTTACCAGGATGGGAATAGTGAAGGGATATTTTGATGACAGCTGACTGAAAAAACCACAGAAATTTTGCTATGTAAGAAAAATAATTTTTACTACAATATGGTTTTCAGGTTCTGAACAAGGCCTTTATTGCTTTCCACATGGGAAGAGACTGCCTAGATTACACAATCTTACTTCAGTTGCTTTAAATTTGAATTGGCATGGATTCCAGGTTTAGGAACTATATATAATTTTTGCCATTCATTTAGTTAAGTAAGGCTTCAATATTCTAAATCTCAAAGACAATGAATAGGCATGTGGTCTTTACTTTTCATGAATCCAAATAAATATATTGTTGCCATCTTAGCTGATAGACATGGTTTCTTTAGCAAAGAATGATGTGACTTTTTCCTGCAACTGTGAACCCTAAAACTTCCACAACATTCCCAAGGATAAAATGTGTTCAGCCCCAATCTAACAAATCTGTAAGTGCATTACACAAATTAATAGATTTACAGGCCCTTATGGAAACTGAATGGCGAAATTAAACCTCTAAACTCCTGATGTGAAGAAATGAAAGAAATGACTGGTATTGAGGCAATTCCATTTCTGACTCTCTCTTTTGGATATTAAACTTGACACTCAGCTGTCACCATTGTGCCCAGCAGAGAGTTGAAGGAAGCCTCACTGCAGGTGTCAGTCAGCAGACTCTGAGTCAGCACGCATAATACACAAATAGTTGCTGGATTTTTTTTCTAACCTGTTGTACTAAAACCAAATGCTAAGTTGAAGGATGAAGTTCATCCTTTGGTCTTCACTGCTACATGTACTTTGTGCTCACTGACACTATCAGGTTGTAATACAGAACTTTCCCATATTATGAAAGATGTAGTTCAGATCTACCTGACTCTACTCCTCGGGAGGGGAATGTGGCTGGTGGAATGTAGGTGGATCATCTGGACAAATGGCTTAGCACCAGGACAGACTGTGAGAGGAAAGATCACATAAGATTCCCATCTTCCAGAGTAGAAATTCTGTATTCAGAGGTGGCTCTGAGAGTGATAGAGCTGCTGTAGAAAAACCCTGCAACTCACACTGCTTCTCAAGAGGCAGATCTAAAGCAGTAATGTACTTTCCTCTAATGAAAAGGAAAAGAACACCTAGGTTTTATGACTAAGCTGAAAACTTCATTAGATATATATGTTTTGGAAGAATAGAGCAGATTTTTGTTGAAAAACGAAACATCTGAAACCTGCAAATCTCACTCCACAGAAAGAGATTGCTGATTTGGAAATGGGTCTACAATGCTTATTCTCTTCCTCTTTTGATTAAGTTCAGTTCCTCAAACAGCTGTAGACTCTCATGGTACATCACAGCCAAGGATTCACTAAATGCAGGATGTTTTATCCAACAAACAGGAAGACTGGAATAGAAATCTTGAACATCCTTAAATGAAAAATAAAATAAGAAAACATTTTTACATCCAGCTTTTAACTTTTCCCATTTAAAATTTCAGGGCATTTTTCAAGACCCTCTTTTTTTAAAGGAAAAAAAATGCATTCTGCTGACAATTTTTTTTACTAAACTTTGTTTCTTCATTAAGTTGACCTAACATTAAAAAAAAATTAAAATTCTCCATATTACTTAGCCTGATTTCCATAACTCTTGTCTAAGGAAAGGCAGCTCATTTGCATTCTGGTCTTGTCTTTCATTCTGCTCTGAATAAAACCACAGGCTGCACGGTCTTTGTCTTGTTGAAGTCCAAACCGTCGCCTTTCTTGATGATCATCAGCTCTAAGAAGGGTTAAAGTGTTATATCAGTAATATGCAGGTTTGTATATTCAAAATTAGTCATGTAAAGGGAAATGCTTTTCTTTATTAATTATGCCAGCAATTGGGAAAGAGCTGGTAGGAAAGATTTGTACTGCTACTCTTCTAATACATGGCACTAACGTGGGATGTTTTTGCATTCGAAGCAGAATACAGGACAACATGACAAATTGTGTTGGTAGAGTGGTGCAAAGCTCACCGTAAACTAAATTATTCCCTTGTACACCGGGGAATGGTGAGTCTTTGCAAAACCAGATGCTAACCCCAAAGTTTTTCTTGTATTAAAAAGGTAAGGCAATGCAGTAGCTCTTGATGCATTTCTGTTGCATTTCCTAGGAAATCTTTCTGTATCATGCTTGTGTATGGAGGTTTGAACAGCAGGTTCTTTTATAGCTTTCTGCCAAACCCTAATGATATCAACTGGCAGTACAGGGATTTAACCCTCAGTACCCTGATGTACCTAAAATCTGTTATTTTTATATAAATTGACTTCTCACCCTACAAATGACATTAGAATCTGATCCCAATTTTTAATAGCAAGTTTCAAATGAGAACATCATTTTATCTCCTTGTCAGAGAATAAAAGAGCCCAGAGTGTCGACAGCAATGTGGAACAGCAGAATCCAGTAGATTTTGGAATTTTCTTTGCAGAAACCATTATCACCCTGGTCCCCGAAAAACATGAAATCCATTCCAAATCTGAGAATTGTGGATTAGTCTTGTGTTAGTAATTCAATTTAAAGAAAATAGGATATTAAACCATGCAGGCTGAATGCTTACCTCTCTGAGAAGCAAATTATCAGTAGAGAAAGCAAACAAGTTAGTCTTATTTTTTCAAATAATTCTCAATGCTAAATAAAAGTTTATTTCCAGTATTAAGCTGGGGGTTGATTGCCATGACAGGATTGTTTATTTTATGGTTTTGGAATATGAAATGGAAAGAAAAAGTGTTAAAATGTAGAGGAGGCAGAACTCCGGGTGGCATGCTTGGGATGAGAAGTGGTGGACCATGAAAGCTGGGGCTAGGAGGTCACCTGTAAAATAACAGCTCCTGGTGTTCAGCTGTTGTCTGGGTCTGGGTAATCAGTCTTCACTACTAAGTGACAGTGTATTCCAGTAAAAACAGAAGACTGTTGGATTCTCCCTTTCTCTCCACTTCCCTTTTCCATATTTCTGCTTTAATTCTCTCTTGTAAACTGCAAAACAAGGCAGATTCTTCTCCACTGTGGTGTTATGTGTGAACTCCACTTTGCTTTGTTTATAGCAGGTGTCAAAACTCGTTGCTTTGGATTACTTAATCCCACTCATCAAAATGGGATTGATTGCTGCTTAGGAGAATCACTTACAAGGTGATGCTTACAAATCTCTTTATGTTGGCTTACCTGTGAGCAGTGACTGTTTCATCTAATCCAAACCCAGAGTTGTTTCGCTGCTGCCTTCTCCTCCTCGTTTTTTGGTTGTCACATATCATGAATTTCTGTGTTGCATATGCTAAAATTTGTGTGGAAGAAGGATGATCTTGGTACAGCGTTAGTACCATGCATTAAAATAAAGTGTTTGGATCCTTGCCTGAACTACCAAGTGCCTCTACCTTAAGAATGGTTGGCATTTAGATGATAGGAAACCTGCAGCTGTTTTCAGCCTGACTGCTACTCTTGAGAGAAGGTATAAACATTGTAGGTGGTTTGAGTGCTCCAATACACAGAACTTGCTTGTAGCTGGCTCATAGACATGGTGGCAGCAGATGTACTAGAATATTATTAAAGAAATGGATTGGAAAACTAGTGAAACAAGAAATAGTGAGTCAAGTATGGTTCCTTTAAAAAGTGAAAATTACAGATTTTGTTAGCTGGCTTTAATTTTCATATGTACAGTTCCTTAGCTGCCTCTCTCATCTAAAATAAGAGGCAAATAAGAACACACTTTTAGAGGAATGTGGCTATTTCTTTTAATATTCAGAAAAAAATTATTCATAACCAATATATCTTATTTAATAAGAGAATATTCCTTTGATTCACTAAGAGAGGTTGCAAAATTGAGAACCTTATTTCTAAATTTAAATTGATGCAAGAATCTCAGTTTCTGATCCACGGGCTCCCTCTCCTGGTCTGGGCGGTGCTTGGCACCAGGAGCTTGATTAATGCCGAAGGTAAGTGGAAGTTATTTGCAAATTGATTTTGTGACATAGTGTCGGCAGTGCCTCCTAACTTCCTCAATGTTTAATGACAAAATTGTGCTCTCTCTAATAGCAATAATGAGATGAACACGGGTATTGTGATGAATCAGGGTTGCAGGTCCAGGTTTATCTTAATTCAAGTGCCAATTAAGACCTATCACAAGGACTGGAAGCAATGTGCTAAAAACTATTTACACATAAAATCAGTAAATTTGCGCATCGAAATAAATGTGTGAATGTGTACTCTCTAGTTGCACTGATACTGTCAGCTTTGTCACCTTGATGCTCTGTTTTCACCTCCTACTAATTGTACTACATCCAAGTTGGACTGTTTGCCTGTTGTATTTGATCGTGGAGAAAAATATCTTTGTATTAATATTCTTAGATTAGAAACACATTGTAACATATTGTAAACTGCTAAACAAATTTGAGGCCTTAGACTCATACAGCACACCTCAAAGGTAAAAATGGTATCTATTTTAGAGGTCATTTTCTTTTGCCTCAAGTTTTTAAGCTTATTTCTAAATGTGATTAAATAAGTTTCTGGCAGAGTTGAAGAAAAATTTTTTTGTTTTACCTTGCCAGTCTTGCTTCTAAGATTTTTTTAAACTTGAATTTATCGACATTACAAATGTTTTCATAGCTTAAGAAGTGAAAGAAACTATTCTAGAGTGGTGTCTTTCCTTTAATGCTCCTAATTCATATGTATTTTGAAGCAGACACAATTAAAATAAAGCTCTTCGGTTCCAAATGATTTGGAGTAGACGTTGTTTTTCACATTTTTTGGACCAAAGATTTTCATGCTAACTTTGGGCTTGCTTCATGCTAATGTAAGTGACCACAGAATGTCACAGAGACTCAAGATACGCAGGTCTAAAAGATTTATTCAGATGACCTTCAGTGCAGATAGGGGCAGGGCTGGGAGGGGCTTTTGTACATTGATGACAATGCAAAACAAGCACCAGACTAATTTGAATTACTTTCACTTTAGAATATCAACCTTTAGTTCCAAGGCCTGAGCTTATAACAAATATTCAAAAGAGTCTCTAGCATTTTCATTCATGTTAGAAATTGAGTGTAAATTTTTGAAAAGAAAGATCCTACTAGTGAAATATGAAATTCCACAGTTCATTCAGAAATATATTTCTAGAGCTGTTAATTTAAGTGTTCCTCTTGACTTTGCTTAAAGCAAGTCTTGACCGTTACGTGTTATGAAGCAAAACCAGGTTTGGGAGAACTACTTACAGAAGTTCTCTCAATTTAACTACTGTTTGTGCCAAGGACATGGAGAGTGAACTTTTCATGTGTGCAGAGACTATAAGATGCATGTGAGAAGTGTAAATACTTTGCTGCTGTAAGCTGATCTGACATACATTACAAGAAGGAGGACAGTTGAAGTGAATAGAAATAAAACATAATGCACAAGTCAATAAAATCTGTCTCCCCTAAGAATTTACTATTTTCATGTATACTGCAGCCGCTTTAAAATAGCAACTCTTTGCTGTGCATTCTTGTTCATGCCACACTCTTGATCATCCTCTTCACCATCTATGTAAATCTTCTATCCTAGCATCTATTTGTTTTCTGTTTCTCTTAATTAAGTTTACAGGGATTGAAGTTACTTCTGAGCTGAATGATCTAGCCTCTGTAACAGCAGTGCCCTCAGATAGCTTGATACTTGTCAATGGAAAGTAGCTTTAACATCCCTTGGTTAAATAGGCAGCATGACAGGAACACAGCACTCCCATCTGCTTTACTGACTCCACTGGTACCTTGAACTGTTGTAATCATTTAACCTTTTGTACCTTCTTCCTCCTCCCTATCCCCCAATTAAGAAGCCTGTTTGATGTTTAGATTGTGCTTTCTACAGTGCTCTGACTTGTTAAGTCTTTTCCATTAAAGCAATGTGTTTTTTAATTTTTTTTTTGTGTACAGGTGCTTGGAACACCAAATGAAGATACGTGGCCTGGAGTCCACTCTTTACCCCATTTCAAACCAGGTAGGTTGAAGTACCAAGTTCCTTCAAAGACCCTCTCTGGAAGTACACAGCAGAGATAATTACATCCCTGACCACAAATGATCCAAATGACCTGGTGTGTGTGAACCATAATGCACTTCTGCCAGCTGCTTGCTTTTTATTGTGCTCAGGGCCCTTTGGTTGTTTTTTTTTTTTTTTTTTTGTTTAATTTCTTTGCTTCCTTTTTCATTTTCTTCTGTTTATTACAGTATGAGCCCTGACCTGCTCACATTCCTCAGCCACTGAGTATTGTACCTTTCAGACTGGTAGTATGCTGATCCTCTAGTTAAGATTCCTTTTTCAGCAGAGCACACCAAACTTTGATTAATACTAAAGGAAACCAGAGAGTAAAGACATTGTGAAAGCTGAAGTTATTACTAGATCATCTATCAGTATCTTTCTGCAAAGGTTCAATTTTTTAATATGTGTTGTATTTGAAGTTGTCATACTCTATAACCATCCTTGAAAAACTGTTTCACCATCTGATACCTTTTTGTGAGAGGGAGCAGTTTGTCCCCTAGAGACTAGAAGGATGTGGTCAGCTTCATTATGCTATATATGTATGCATGTTTATACATGTAATATATATAGTCTTGTGAACTTCTGAGGGGGGATCTTAGAAATACATTTCTTTAAACCTGGCAAAGCAGGTGAATGAGTAGGCAGGAGATGAGGCAGAGGAGTTGTAAAGGACAAAGAGATCTAGATAGCTCTCAAAATAAGAGAGAGAGAGAAACAAATATATTGTGGGGCTTACCCCGTTTGAGACACAGAGCCTTGAGAAACAGGAATGCAGACAGCTTTCTTGTACGTTGCTTTTTAGTCTCTGTCCTACTGCTGACTTACTGCTGTGTAGTGAAATCACACTTTAGCGCTCTCTAGTGAATTAGTAGAAACTTCTTTAACAGTCTTCCACTGAAATACTAAATATACTACAGTGTTCTTCCCTTAAACAGTGTGTCATTAAGATTACAAGCCTTTGTGTTTTTCATTCTTGATACTGATTGAAAGGTGAGCATATACAGAAATATGTACAGAAATATAGTGGTCTGTAAAAGCAGTCCAAAAACATTGCCTTTGGCAAGAATAGTAAAGAGAAGAAGCCTGAAGGTGTCAGTGACTGTTCTTTGGGTTGGTTTGTGTTTATTCTTCTGTGAGATACAGGAACGTTTTGAACAGTAGATGGCAGCCAAGAAATTTCCTGGTTTCATTTTTTGGTTTGGCTTCCAAGTGTGTCAAGGGATGTGGGTTTATTACCAGAGAAGAACATCAGGAAATAAATCCACTGTAGGCACTTCATTAAATCTAATTTTTATATGGGCATTGTGTTAGAATTTCTCTTACTTTCTCTACCCCAGACTATGGCTTTTGCCAGCTATGAATACATAATATTTATACAAATGCAGAGTGGGGACAGGAGAAAAGGTGCCTCCAAGACAGAAAATGGTCACTCAGTATTTTCACCATTTCTGCATGGTGTGGCCTTTGTTCTCTTGGATCCTTTCCACATCTGTGAAGTATGTAGATTTGTAAGTCAGAGTAATTACTATTCTTGCTGGCAATCATTTAATCTTTTTAGGGCCTGTTAATGCAAAGCACTGAGCTCCTTAATTCTCTTTTTCTGTGGAGGTCTGGGAGCACTCAAAAACTAAAATCCCTGTTCTGTACACATACTGTGTTGTGCACTCCCTTTCTACCACCCTGTATCCTTGATGACCTTGGTAAAAGGATTTTTTGTTTGTTTTATGGTTCCTCATTTGCTGGTTTTAGAAATTACAGCAACAGAAAGCATCAGCTAACAGGACAACCAAAACTGGCTTACATACCCCAAAACTGACTAATTGGATTTTATGCTGGTAAAGTGTGGAATTGTTAGAGCAGCAAAACACATCCCTCTGGGAACATTCTGGGGTACCAGCATCTAAGGTACACACTGCACAAAATGCTCTGACCTATGGGCTGGGCTGGAATGAATACTATTTGCTCAGGCCATTAAGGTCATTGGAGATGTTTGGTCAAGGATACCACGTTCTCTGTTGCTTCTTAAAAATGTGCTTTCCTTCATTCTGTTCTGTGCACAAAAGCTTTCTGGCTATGGCAAGGCTGCTGCATCATCTTCCACAGATGCTCAACCAGCCATGCTCCCCTCCCTGATGGTCTGAAATTGCTGTTACACTCTAGCTTTCCTGACTGACTTAGGAGCAAAAATGAAAGTTGAAGCTTTAATAATACACTTGACAGTCAGACTCAATGGTCCTTGTGGGTCCCTTCCAAGTCAGAATATTCTGTGATTCTGTGAAGATGACTTAATCTGTTCTTAGCAAAAGAATGAAGGAAGGATCCTGAAATGTCTTGCCAAATCTGAACCAATTCCATTATTCTTGAGGATTTGTAAAATTACTGTGTTTAAACATACGTGTTATGGCGTTAAGTAACTCCTGTGCTTTGCATGTGTTTGTAAGTTTTAAAACTGATAGCTGCTAACAGTAAGTGTGATAAATTGAGAAGTGCAGAGAGCATTGGTGGTGAGGATGTCAACGCTCACTCAGGCAAGGCTTTGATTCTATAAACTTGAGGTGCATAAGCATAAAACAAAAGCATTTGAACAGAAAGTATCAGTGATAAATGGTTACTATAGTTTAAAAAACGCTGAGCACATTAAATATCTGTGTATTTGGGAAGACTGTTGAGAGTCGAAACAGAATTTCGTTGTATTTCTTGTTTGCATACAGACTTCAATAACTAATTTTCACGCTGTGATCTGATAGGGCACAGTCTTGTGCTGCAGAGAGCTAATCACAGTTTTCTAGGAGAAACATGTCTGAAAAACATGGTATTAGTCTCTTCTCTACTACAGTGGCCAAGGGTCTTGATTATTATGGAAAGCAGCCTGTGCTTTAATAACTATGATCTCTGACATCTTAATATGCAGGAACATTTCTGAGCCTGAATAAGAAATATGTTCCTAAGACCAGTTGTGGGTGGCTCTAGTTCATTTAAACCCCTAACCTAGATGATTTTAACAGCTTACAATAGTGAAAAGAAAATGTTCATAGTTCTGTTTGCCATTTAAAAAGGCAGAAAACAACTTGTGTTTTATTTGCCTGCTTTGAGATTACTTTCTGTCTTACAAATGCTCCAAGTAATATTTAACATATTTAAAGCTAAAAGTTGGCCCGGTCTTTGAATTTTCTCTGTGCCTCAGCCTCTGTCCACTCAGTTTGTGTTTGCACCTATGCATACAGACACACATGCACACTTGTCCTGCTTAGTAAGTTACTTAAGGATAATCTAAATAATGCATTTGAGAGTCCTGAAATACTTCAGGAGAATTTCAGTAACTTTGGGTTGCCTCTGTGATTCCCTTTGAAGCTGTTATGGATGCTATAATCTTGAGAGGATCTTCCTGTACTCAGGTATCACCAATGAAACCCAGCCATTCTGGATCTGTGAAGGTAAATTTTCTGCCCTCAAACAGGAAAAAAGTTTGAGGGAATTGTGAAAAAGTGCTAGTTGCTGATTCAATAAAGTCTTGATGTTTCATCCACATGAGAAGCCCCATGTTACAGGCTGTTGGACAGAAGCACTTTAAATGATGAACATGAGCCCCTAGATCTTGGAGAATATGTTTGCTCTTTTGTTGCAATACTTTAGGAAATACGTAGATTTGCTGAGCTAAAACAGATTCAAACACCAATCCTATCACTGGACCTGTATCTCCAGGAAATTAAAGTAAGCATTAACTATGTCTTATGTATATGAGTAGAGGTGAAGCAGTATTCCAAAAAAAGCTGCTTCCTTGCCAGCCTTGCATCCAAGTCTTCCTGATTTTTTTGTGTATTATGCTCTTCATTGTTATTGAATCTCCCATTTTGCTTAGTCTGGAGTCCTATCAACTTTCTCTCTACAGACATTTCTCCTGCATTCAGAGTCTTGTCCAAATAGTTGAGCAAGATAAGCCTTTGGATATATCTACACTTGAGTCAAGTTTTCACTTTTCTGACATTCTGTTAGTGTTGTGGACTGATGCTGTGTAACTTCTATCCTGGGAAGTTAAATAGAGATTTATCAGGAGGTACTGTCAGTGAGTAAGATATGGTCACAATAGAAGATAAATGAACTGACCGTGGCAATGAAGAGATGGTAATGGTCAAGGAGAGGAAGAAACTTGTGAGGAAGGTGGAGAAAACATGAGAATGCTTTGTAATGTTCACTGTGCATCAGTTTCTTTACAATACTGTTTCTAAGTGAAAGAAAGTTAAATATTTAATCTTGGGCTGATGGTGTAGGAGCCTGTACCTCACAATGTTCCACAGACGATCAGATACACTAGAGAGTGATATACCTGAAGAGGTGCCTTTATGAGACAATGGAAGCATCTGCTGAGAACCGATTTTTAAAAGAGAGTCCCTAAAGCCAGAATGAAAAGAGGTAAGAGAAAGAGTCTCTCCTTAAGGAGAAAGCGGAATACAAAAAGAAACAGTGAGAAAAAAGCATTCATAGGAAATACTGCATAACACGGATTTTGCCAGGGACTGACGGGTACTTCGTGGATTTAGTAAAAGATCACGAGTCTGTGATGGACAAAACCACTGCAGAGCTGGTGTTCTAACTCAGGAATTCTACTTTACTTCCCAGGTGATCAATAAATATAGATTGATTTAGAAATATGATCTGCCTACATGCATCTTAACAGCTGATTGACAGCCAGGCTTTTTTCAAAAGATGAAGTCTTCATTTAGAGTAGGGCTGGACTGGGAGACTGAACTCCTTTGACACAAACACATGAACATACTGTGTATGAGAACATATGGCTTTTCAAACTTTCATAGCAGTTTTTCCTATAGAGTTTCTCCAAAGCCTGTCAACATTTTGTTACATGCTAAAGCAATATCTTGTTTGTTTACATCTATACTGATGCCAGGGAATGTTCCCCAGCAATGTGGGAGCCTCTAAACTGTTAGAGCAGCCTCTGGTATGCCTTTAGTTCATGACAATTAGCACTTACAAATAATTAATTTCTGGGCATTAGGAAGCTTACTTAGGGTTAGGAAGTTAGTGTGGGCTAGGGACTATTCCCTGTAAGAAGTTCCCATCTCCTGTATTGGAGGATGGAAATGGGAGGTGCTGGAGCAGTGCTACAGGACAGTGATGGTATCTCAGCCAAACAACAGTCTCAAGCTCATTTAAATTACTGGTATTGATGTAGGCTTCAAGAATTTGAGTACTTGAAGAAAGGTACTTGAAATTAATTCTCCTTATTTGTAAAGGAAAATTAATTTCAAATTTCTCCCCCTCTTTTACCAAAACGAAACTGTACTATTTAGTGTTTCTTCAATCTGTGGCATCCATAACCCAAGGGAAGCTGAGTTGTCAGTGTTTTCACCATCCTTTAAACAAAATTACATTAAGCTGAAAAGTTAAAGTAACTTATTAAATATGCAGGGGAGGCAGGGTGAGCTCTGCTAAAAAGTGGAACCATTTAATGTAGAACTCCAGTGCTTCAGACAATGCTGGGTATTAAAATTACATTTTCTACTCATGCTCAGGAGGGAGCATGAGTACATGAAAACAGCAGCTATTCTTCCCCTTTACACAACCTGTGCTCTTCCAAAGCAAATGGAAGGGAGAAGAGGGGATGGGATGGAGGGGAGGGAGTTGTAATTTTTCTCAAGATGTTTGGCATACAAAACTCCAAAGTCTAGCTCATGTATTTGATAAAACTCTGGTTGTGACTGAACTTCAGTAAAAACTTTAATTGCACATTAGTGCTGCAAATATTATAGTGCTTGAGAATTTACTTGTCAACGTGGATGCTTGTCTTTATATCTTTAGCTAACATAATTTAAATAATTTTAGCATTGAATCTTTACTAAAAATGGTATATGTCTTATATATCACAATACAGTGTTAGTTACATTAGACTTAAATTAAATGTAAAGAAAACCCTTTCAAAGAAATCATGAATTAGACTTTTCAAAATATTAATTATGGTGATGTTTAAATATTTGCATTTAAGCTAATCACATTTGATTTTAAATAGAGAAGAACATTAATCAAGGAATGCATATTAGCCATCATGTTTTGATTAACAACATAAAAAATGCCTTGAAGTCAAACTGCATTTTAAGTTCTTTGGTTTAGACTAGAAGCTGATTATCAATACTGTTAAAAAGAAGCTAAAAATCAAAATGTATCCTGCCTCTAATTCCTTCTGTAGCTTTTCTTGCCTATCTTAAGTCCTTTCAAAGCAAACGTGGCAAAGGTATAATAGTTCATGTGTTTTTCTCACTGATAAAAGAGGAAAAATCCCTCATCTTGTTTTATGTTACTTAAAATGCAAGTGCTTTTTTTTTCAATTCTCACAGCAGACCAGTATTCCTGCAGTGGTCTGCTAATAAGCTCACTAGTGAGTTCTGCTGAAACTCGCTTCTGTTTGAACCTGCCCTTGATGCAGGGCTGTCAGATGGAGCGTGTTTATCAGGCAGATAATGATGTTTGCAGTGCAGAACATGTAGGTATATGTGTGGGCACACAAGTGAGTATGCACATATAACAGTGTTGCTGTAGAGTGGTTATCTAAAGGAAATAAGAAATAAAAAGAAAGAAAGAAAGAAATACTGTTGTTTCTAAGACCACTTGATACTGCTGAGTGTAATGGATGAGCTTTCTGGACAGCCTTTTTTTTTTCCCTAGGCCTTCAAACTGACTAGAATTTGGCAGCAGCTGTTTTAAGAACATAATTTTTTTGACGCATCCAGTTTGTGAAATCAACTAGCTCAAGAAATTTCCTCCCTCTCTTCCTCTGGTTCCATTTTGCAGTTGTTATTCCAATAGCCTTGTTGATGCTACTGTTAGTGGGGCACAGTCCTAAAAACTTCCTTGGCAAATGAAGCATTGATTAAGCTGTGCTGCAAGGGCTGAAGCAAAGAGCAGCTCAGATCCTCGTACTGCCAGAAGAACATTTGTGTAACTGCCCCACTCCCCATCTCTGAGCGGGCTGTGTGTAGTGCCCAGCAGAACAGTGAGTCTTGGTTCTGAGGCTGGGCTTCTGAGGGTGTGGAAGGGACATGGTAGCCTAGTCCTTTTGGATACTCTTGGGACATTCTGAGAGTAAAAATTATGCTACAAGAAGATCTTGCTACATCTTTCCAGTAACAAATATGACTACTATATGTTAGTTCTTATTTATGCAGTCCTATACAGGGATCTCTTCACATTGCATTTGATTATGGGCATGCCACTTAGTCAAGATTTGGCTAACTTGGCCTTCTAAGAAGCAAATGGTAAACACTCTAAGGTGCTGTGGGATTTAAACAAAACTAAAAATCTCTTCCTTTTTTTGTTTCACATAAGCAAAAATTCACCTTTCACTAGGTGAAATACAGCATCCATGTGAAAAGCCAGCTCTGTAACAGTGAGACACAGTTGCTAGTGAGGATGATGACTGCATATTTGGGATAAAAATGCAGAGGACCAAATTTCGTTTCCTGAATTTGTTCCCGAAAGATTTGCAAATGTTGAAGTGTTCGCATAAAGGAGATTAAAATCACACTTTAAACTTTAAATTTCAGATATGCTTACTGTGTTGGTCTTTTAGAGTTTTTATTCAAAATAAACACATAAAATAATAATAATAACAGTAATAATAATAATTTTAAAATATTTGAACTCTAGTATATATACCTACAATTTGAACTGTAAAAATTCCAAATACATCTGAGATCAAGTCCTGCTCTGTAAACATGCAGTTATTCATGTTTCTTTAATCTCAGCCTGATGAGAGTGAGCAGCTGCCTCAGCAAGATGGTGCACCTTGTGTTCTTGAGAGTGGTTTGCATGTGCTGGAGGATGGCTGTGTGGGTGGGTTATCATGTGAGTGTCTGCATGAAATCCTCACATGCGCATGCTTGCTTTTCAGTTCTGAGGGAGAGGTACTAAGATTTGGCTTCACAGGGTTTCTTCCACAAGGTTGGACTGAGATTCGGATTGCCAGTACTGCTTTGCCTCTGTCGGGCAAAGATTTCTTTATCTCACATACAGCCTTATATTATTGTCCTTTATGAACAAATCAATGGGAGCTTCTGAAAAACAAATACCAAAGCTATATGCTTGAAAGTATCATAAAATGTGATTTTCTGCAGTTGGTCACATACGTATAGCTTTAGATTTGGTTTTATTACATCCATTGAGCAGTAAAGGACAGAGGCATTCATACAGGTGTGAGAGTCGTTCACTCTGAAAAGTGACTCAGAAGCAAACTTGGGGATGCAATTGTGAGGCTGAATTCTGGTTTTGTGATTAATTGGACACAAGCAGGAGATATGCAGATAAAAGCTGGGAGGTTAAGTTATCTCTTTTTTTGCCTGTGTTGGGATTTCAAGTTTGGTGGTTTTAGGTACGTAATTTTGTAGTTTTGCAGTTTGGGACTTGAGAAACTGCACCGTGGTGGAGGAGCTCAAGGACAAGATTACTGTAGCTTCTCTGTTCTGGCAACTCTGAAATCAAAATCAGCTGGTTTCACTGCTTCTTTATTCTCTAAAGGATGAATTCAGGAAAATATTATGAGCTGGCATGTACATGAGGCTGGGCTTCATTAACACAATAGTCATATCTAATTATCTTGTCCATGAAAGTTAGTGAGACTCTGGTTGGAGCCATGACCCTAAAATTATCTAGAAAAATGTGAGCTGTATTTTGTCAATGTGTGGTTTCTTTCTGTATAAAGCATGTAAAGTGAGGAGCCTCTAATCTGCTTGGAGTAGAGAGGAAAGAGTTGATACCAATAGTTAGGAGAGGCGTGGTTTGCAGTCACACAGCATATTCAACAGAGTTTTAAATAAAAGACTATGGACTAACACTTGCCTCTCTATAGACAGGGTTTTGCCCTTTCCATGTCTTCCCCCCAGTTTTCCCTCTCCCTGCCTGATAAATATGATGTATAAGGTACTTACTTAAAAAGATGTTTAGACTAGAACCATAGACAGCAAAGGAAGATCCCTTTGAGAAGTTTGTTTGTTTTGCTCATGTGTGTCCCTTATAGCAGCATTGATATAATTGGTTCCAGTGTATCATTTTTTCAGTAAAAATTCATCTGGCATAGCAATAGTTTTTCAGGTTTTTTGCAGAACTGGAACAGATCTTTGGGCATTAAAGCCTTAAGGAAATTTGGCCAAGTAGATGACTCTGGGGCTTTCCTCCCACAGTAAAAATAGCTTAAATTGATTAAAGTAAACATCTGATAGTCTGGTCAATAAAATATGTTGTATATGATACTTCTCAAATGTTTTAAGTGGATGTAGCTCTGTTGAAGTCAGTGTTGCTGTGTCAGTTTGAACCCGCTCAGTATCTGACCAAAACACATTGCAGAATGACAGATAAAATCAAAATCTGTCACTCTTTAGGTCTAGGTTACCTTTTCAGCAATGCTTCAAATCGGTTCAATTCTCTTTCCACCCAGATTTTTCTGCACCAAAATAGATTAATGTGCAAATTTGCAGTTTACTAGCTGAACTCCCATGTGTATCTCAGACATGTTGCTATACACCACTGCCTAACTGCATTTTATTTTTCAGTCCTTTGTCACAAATGAATTGACAGTGTCATGGCTGAACAATTTACTTAAAGAGTATAGAAAGTCTTTATTTTTTTGCAGTTTTAATGGGTAAGTATCTATTTGCATATATATTTTTAATTCCCATTTGCAAACTAAAATTGAAGGGTTGCAGTCATGTAGCTTCCAGTTTCCAGTACACTTGTGACACATATGTAAAAGGGAGTGATTTCATTTCTTTAACTGCATCAGTATGGTTAAAGCAACAAAACTTGTAAACGTGAAGTGGCCTGCAGACACAGTTTGCAGGTCTACTGATTATCAGTAACTTCCAATAGTGAAGTCAATGGGATTTGAAGCTTCTGCATTTGTCTTTTTAGTTAAAGGGGGAAAAAACCTAAAAAAATAGTTATAAGAAAGAAAATCAAAGCATCCACATTGATGCTCGGATTTTGCTCCTGCCTTGATTTTGGCATCTTTAGAACTGACTGTGTATGAAGTGTACATGACAACTTTAGAAATGATACAAGCAAGTATACGAATACAGGAATTTGAACACAACTCTTTCGAAGTTACATTTACTGCTGTTTTTCACCGTAAGATGCATGCATATCTGTGTGCATATGTATGAAAAATACTGTTGTGACTGTACAGCGGGTCTGTTAAATATCATGCACATGGGTGGAGGAGAAGCAATTTTTGTTGTTGTTGTTGTTTGTTTAGATTTTATGGAGTATTTTGTAAGTTTAGAACTTCTTCACAGCAACTAATGCAATCACATTAGGGTAGCTGGCCATGGTACCAGTCTACATGGCAGGATTTCCATGCAACGAGTCTCTATGGAAAATGTTGTTATATTCTCCAGCTGAACTGCATTTGTTGCTACCTGAGAGGCACTTAGCTCCTGTTCAAAAGGCTAATGAAGGACTGGCCCTTCAGTTCTGCAGCAGCTTACATAGCATCTTCCTTTTTCAACTAGAGTCCTACTGCAGATCAAGCATCTTCTTGGGTATGAGAGGGAAAGTACTTCTATCTGGACTGAAGAACTTAATGTTTGAGTAAATAATCTGTCACTGCACTTGTTACTTCTGCTCATTATTCGTACGTACTCTTTAGAAAATAGACTGTTATGTGGCCATCATGTTCTGTGTGCCCCTATGTGTCACAGAGACCCACACTTCCTCCTCTGCTTCCTGAGAAGCATAAAAACATGATAGTGAGGCTGTAGAGAATTGTATTTGTCATGAACAAGAAAAACATACTAGGTTTCAGGCTTCTTTTTTTCCCTAGCAGCCCAAAACTACTTTAGAAGTAATTGTAAAACTTTCCATTTCTGGTGATGCCAGAGTAAATGAGCTTTAGGTCATGCTGGTTTGGTTTGGTTTAACAATTTGGGGGCTTTTTTTGGTTTTGGTGTTTTGGTTTGGTTTGGTTTTTTTTCCTCTGTATGGCAATTGCTCATAGGTTAGTTTTCTTTCCTTGTCTTAGGACTTGAGCTGCAGGAGGTACACAGAATTAATGAAATTATGAAAATTGACAGTAAATAAATATTTTTTAAAAAGAAATCCTGGGTTTAGTGAAGTAACTGAATATACCTCTTTTTCTTACAGAACGGTTTACACAATATGGCCCTAAAAACCTTAGACAAGCATGGAATAAGTAAGTATTTTTTTTTAGTTGCACTTTTGACTCTTCAAGGGTATGCTGAAGTTATGTCTAATTTAGAACAGCTCTATTCAAATAAGCCAGATTTGAATTGCCAGTTACTTGTAAATAGGAAGAAACTGCATAGCATTGTATTCTTGGGGGTGTTAGTTGGCAAGTGTATTAAGCTCATGGAGGAATGCTGTGTTATTGCTTTGGGCCATCAGTTTTGAATCTTGTTTTCTCTGTTCATCTATAAAAATTAGGAAACTTTAAAATAATATGTTTCTAATCCACTTTTGAGTGTTGTTTCCACATAATCATCCCCTGTTGCCGGGTCCATCTGGTCATTTCTCTGAGCTGCGGACCATACTGTTGTAATCTGAATTATCATGAATGAAAAAAGTCAATATAAATTCACTGCACTTTTTTTTCCTTTCAATGTTTCCTGAGTTTGGTCACATTTACATCAGATGGACATTGATATAAAGGTATAATGCCCAAAGTCCAGAAAGGTTACCTGATGAGCATTCAGATTGAATACCACACTACTGGCATTATTCTAAGTAATCATCTGTGTAAAGTTTGCTGGAAGATTTCTCAGCACATGTAGAATTTTTGTGGACAGGATATTTGGACCGCCTGTCTTGAGCAATTAATAGCTTTTATATTTTGAAGAAAGCATACAGAGTTTGAGTTGGATGATTGCAGCTATGTCAACAACTTGTCTTGCCAGAAAAACTGTTCGAATTTTTCTCCATTCTCTTTTGACCAAAAATTTTGCAACAAGGCTGAAGCCTTTGCTGCACCAGCATTGCTGTTTTCTTTCTGGAACTAATTAAAAATTTTATTTTTGCTACCAATTGGCTGTCTTATTTCTAGTTTACCAGGGAGTTCAAGAGATAAACCAGCAGGGGAATGTAACATCTCCAAGTTCACCACTGAAATTGAAGACACAAAATGTTTTGGTGAAGAAACTTCCTTGTTGTAAAGGAAAAAAGTTATTGATAGAGTAGAAATCCAAATGCTTTTTCAATATCTTAATTTATTAGCAATGAAGAGTGTCTACAATTGCAAAATCCATAGCATGGTCACTTTTCCAAAATGTGATTAGGTTTATATTCACTTTGCCATTCTATTACCTTTTTCTCTATCTGCTCCTCCCCAGACCCACTTGGTCCAGTGTTTTCATTAAAAAAAACAAAACAAAACAACAACTTTTGAAATTGTGGTTGACTGAAGGAAGAATCTCAATGTAGCAGGATTGTTGTTTAAATTAGGTGTTAGTTGTTGAAGGTGATACCATCAGTGTTTGTCCTTTGAGTCAAAACCTGTACTTCTGTAGTGCCAGGCATCTTCCATGACCCTGTAGCTCACTTTGCAGTACTACTGGATCCTCCTTGGTTAGCAGAAACTTCCCAGTTCCTGCAATGAGAAATAAAGCTGTCACTGAAACCAGTTCAGGCCTCCACAAAGGTTAAGTGTCACCAGCCTGCATTAACTGACTTTCAATAGCTTATAGAAAAGTTCCTGTCTTGTCCAGTTCAATCTAGGAGCCTAATTTGGTGGCTTTCATGGATGAGTCCATCTCCTGTTTACTGCAGAGAGAACAACAGGAAGGTTAGCTCCACTTATATTTGGCTTTTGTAAACATCTCAGGCTATTTTGCCAGTTGTGATCCTTGCAGGCATCTTAAAATGTTTGACTCTACCTCAATCTTACTGCTTGGAATACAATTCAATTTCCTGAAAGTCACAGCTTTCCTTTTAAAAAATAAGTCACTATAATTGTCTGTATTCTGTCCTTTTACAATCAAAAAAATTGCAAGTTGATTTTTTCTTTAAAAGTATTTAATAAAATTCAAAAGCTTGGAAGAAGCAATTATATTGCAACATAGGCAATTAGATCTGGATTGGGAAAGAAGGATAAGGAAACTAATATTGATTTGAATGTGTTTGCTTGGAGGAATATATTTGCCTAAGTAATGTGAATAGATACTGGTATGTTATTCTATCCATCCTGCAGGCCTGGACTGAAGTGTTTTTTCTGTATTTTAACAGCAGTTAGACTATTAAAATGCAGAAGTTACATATTAATAAGTACAATAATTGGTTTGAATTTGAAAAAATTGCTATCTTATATTTCCTTTGAGACCATTGCATGAAATTTCTCTTTTCATAAAATACAAAAAAAAAAAAGAACAAAACCCAGTTTGCTTAAAATAGCTTCAGTCTCTGAGATTTCATAACTGACACAAGTTCTGATCACACCACAGGCTGACTCAAATGAGACCAGAGCTTTTTAAATTCTATGAAACCTCTTCAAAAATATTTATACATTTTCAAGGCTCTGCGCATAAAGGATTTGCAATTTTTCAGCATAAATGAAGGGATTGAAAGACCGAAAGCAGTGACAATACATAGAGTTCGGTGCTTCATATGCGTGTTTCCGCTATAATAGGAAATACTCAGTGCCTCAAAATTATGTATCATTTACATTTGAAATGTAAAGGGCTTTCTCTTTTTCCAGTGTAAATCTTTATCTGTGGGCTGTATTAGAGTGCTGTTTGCTTGCACAGCTGTAGTTAAGGATGTATAAACATTTCCGTTCTAGACATCTTATTTCCCAGGGGTTTCTAATCCAGCTGTAAAACTTAACACATGGATAGACTAATTCATTCTAGAAATTTTCTTTCTTTCTTATCTCATGTTTCAAAAGGCAACAATCTCCAGTCTTAAATTAAAAAACTTTTTTAACTTCCTGATTTAATTTGTGGAAGATTTTTGGTGACACAAAATATGTCACATACATAATTGTTTAAGGGCAATAAACATGAGACCTGAGATGGGGAGAAAACATACAGCCTTTTGTTTTTAAATATGCATTGGTTCTGGTACAGATTTTGAAAGATATACCTTAAGGAACCATGTTTATGGTCTTGAAAGAATTTACATGTATGCTTAAACATCTCTTGAGGTGAAGTCCCATTGCTGCATTTTATAGGGGAGGGATTGTGATGCAAAATAAATAAAGAATTCTCACACAGAAACTGCCATAGAAACTGTACAACAGTGACATTGAACTTCATGCTCCCGGATTGGAAGAGAACACCTTTAATTTTCTAAACACAATGGAGCTTTGCTATCTCCTGTTTCATCTTTCAGGCACAGGCTGATCCTTTATCTTGTTTATATATATGTTTTGAGGTCATGGCATGTAAGGGTGAGAATATGGGTTTAGAAGCCTTCAAAGAGGCTTTTACCTCAAAATGTACATTGTAATTCAATTTATGTAAGGGGAGGTTAGTAGAAGGGAGAATAATACTCTTCCAGTATCTACAGAGCCGGCTTCATGTCTGTAAGGCAGAAGGAAGAGATGCAAAAAACTCCAAACCCAAACCTTCCAAAAAGTCACAGATTGTAGTTTGAGGACAAAGTAATTGCACCTGACCAACATCAGCTTCCACGAGATGATTTTAAAGGCAGAGCCAGACAATGGAACAATATCACACGCAAGTCAATTGCTCTTTAATTCATGGTCTAACTGGAAATTAGCTAAAAGCATGGAATTTAACAGCAGTGACAAAGCTAAACCCAGCAGGATCATTATATAACTCAGATCCCTAAAATTCTTAAAATAGAATTGGTTAACATTAGAGGCTACTTTTGGGAAGTGTTTGAGGGAAATAATATAACTTCCACTTACAGTGAATTAAATTCTTTGGAGACTTTAACACTGAATTTCTTCACTGGTTGTCAAACTACCTGAAGAGACTATTTACTAGGTAAGATAGAATCTATAGATTTTATAGTAATGCTTATAAAGTTAAGAAACAAAACTTGCATTGATGTTTGCTTCTATCTAGTACGAAGCTTCACCTACATAGCATGACATAACATACTGTGGAATGTAATTATAAAATACAGGTCTAAAAAGAACTAAGATGTGGTAATCTGATCTTCCTATAGAGTTCATAATGAATTATATTTTCACCTTTATTCCTGAACTTTTCTGTTCAATTATCTCTACACAATAAAAACCAAGAACAGCTCTGCCCTTCAGAATGCAATGCAACCGCTTTCAATTTGCAAAAGCTTCTCCACAATAATAAACCCTTACAGAAGAATAACAAAAGAGAACTAATTATCCTTGTGTATATTTGGTAGGATATAAAAAGCTTTTTCAGATCCTTCTGCCATAATGGGCTGTATTGTGAGAAATTAGGTTGGAAAGAAAAGGTGCAGTTGAAAACAAATTCTGCTCTGCATAAATAGGACTACTACTTCGTAATTCCCCAACATGGCTGTATTTATTATATAAATAACACTTTATTCTCACAGCCAGTCCCACTGCTGAGGATTTCTTCCTTTAACAAGATGGCCTCTGTACTTGAGACCTCCTTTTCTGAGGCCAGGGTGTTTAAAAGTTGCATTCCAGGATGGACTGGCCTATTTTGGGACTGTTATTCAGTGAAAACTTCCAGAAGAAAGCAAAGGAAGTGAATGGAGACAAGTCCATGTAGCTTGAGTCTGTATTTTGTTTCGAGCATGGCACAGGCTACGGAATTGCTAAGAGCTGTGATTTGGGAAGCATTTTTGGTTCGGGATTCTGTTGTTCGGGTTTTCAAGAAAATCTTTGCCTTAGTTGGGTTTTGATTAAAGAAAAACTGGTCTTCTAATTGTCACTTTTATCCCTTCACCTCCCGTCCCTACACCAGCATTGCTCATTGTAACATAGTCTGTAGTACCACTGAAGGAATACTCAGGCTCTCCAGCACAACAGAAACAAAAAGCTTTAGTGTTGTCATTGCAGAAACCTTTCTGATGGATAAACCCAAGAAGCGATAAGGATTTCAGGCAGTACCGAGCAAAAGTGGGCTGGCTGTGTGCTCTGTGTGCACTGTGAGCACATCGCTGGGGTGCTGGGGCCAGGAGCGACCACGGATCACGCTGGGGGAGCAGGGGTGGAAACTGAACACAAAATGAAAATAGTTTTTAGAAGTATTTGTAATGTAGAGCCATATAAACCTGCCTCTGCCTCCCGAAGGTTTGCAGTGATACTGCTGCACTGGAAGCAAAACACATTTCGTTTTTTCCGGCTTTTTTTCCTATTTCCCATAACGAGCCGGTTGCTCGAGGGGCCCCGGGCCGTGCCCCGACACCGCCCGCGGCAGAAGGCGGCGCGCGCAGCCCCCGCCCGTCCCTCGGCTCCAGGCCGGGCGCTGCCGCCGCCGCAGTGCCGCGCCTCCGCGCCAGGGGGCGCTCGGAGCCGCCAGCGCCGCGCGGGAGGGCGCCAGTGCGGCCCGGCAGCGCCTTTTGTTGTTTATTTGGTGCTTACTGCGGTTATTAAATTAATTTCGGGGTGGTGGAAGCTGCTTGTTTGCACTCAAGCGCCTTTTCCTGTGCCCACTTAGCGCTGCTTTCTGTGCGCGTAGCACCGCGCGGGGCTGAGCTGCAGGCGGCGGGGCTGAGCCCGCGCACCCTGCGGGGATTGTCGTGGTACGGAATTACAGGATGCTGATTGAAGCCAAGCGCTGAGCAACATCTCTGCAGTTTCTCCGTTTATCCTCTCGACAAGCTGAAAAATCCTTTCTGATTTACATTCCAGTCTTTCTTTCAAATTGGAGCAACCGCAGGGTTAAAATGTTATATACCTTTTAAAACTTAGGGGGAAGACTATTCCTAAATGACCTCATTGAAACAATGTTTATCCCGACAGTCAGTTTATTTTTGCTTTATTCTAAATTCCCCCTCTTTTGTGTTGCTAAGCTTTAGGTATTGTGTAACATCCTCTCGTCCCAGTTAAAAATACTAATAAGCTTCCTAAACTGGACCACGAAAGCTTTTGTCGTTTTTGTTTCAGTGTACTAATAACTCTATGCTGCTTCATTATTAAAATTACATTGTTACTGCCCTGTACCTTTCCCATCCATGACAGCAGTGAAAATACAGCTCCAATGTACATGGATGTTCTTTGTTGTTTTCTGCAACATTTAATTCAGTATCTGGCATTGGACTAGAGTTTGTTGGCATTATTAACTCTGGACCCATCCATGTTTGGGGTTATTTTTCTGTGGAAATAATTGTTTGTAGTGTTCTATGTTCTATCTTGTTTTTAGATTTTCTGCCCACATATCTCATTACTGTTATTTTCTTTGTACTAATGTCTTTGTCTTTCATGGTGATTTCAGCATTTAGTGTCATCTAAGGGTTGATTTGGTATGCAGGGTATCCCTTAGTCCAGGTCATTAATAAAGATGTTAAATAAAACTGTGACTAACACTAATCCCTCTGGCACACAGCTGGACACTTCCCTTCCAACTCAGTACATTGCCACTCATCATTACCCTTTGCTCTTGGTCTGTCTGCTAGTTTTCAGTCTATGAAATAGTGTATCACATCCCAGCTCTTTGGAGTTTGTCCACAGAGCAAGATGTTTTTAATAGAAATTGAAGCAAAAGTTATCTTTTGTTGTTTTGTTCCACCAATTATTAAGTCCACTTAAAAAAAAAATTTATCTGATGTCTTATTCATTAGTCACCTCTTCTTTTGATTGCCATTTGGTCTTATTTCTTCTGAAATCTAATTTTGCTTCCATATTGTCTTTTGTTTCTGTTGTCTGTATTTACCTTCTTTGTGTTTTCCTGTGTCAATGTCCAGCGAATATTTGCCAAGATTCTCTTATTTGAAAACCACAAAGGAAGTATGGGCATATATTTTTTTAAGTCTAGTACCATACTGTAGAATGCAGAGCAAGATTAGCTAATGTTACAGTAACATATCTACAGTAATAAGCCTATGAAGAGAAATGAGGAAAGAGAACTAGTTATTCTTGTGTAGAATTCCTGGAAAGACTTTTAAAAGATGCCTTACATTTGTTTGCTATCCTCACTAATTCCTAAGAATTCCTTAGGATATTGAGACGTATATCAGATAGACATGTTTATTTGGTGTTTCCAGGTATGATTTTTTTTTCAATGTATGTTCTTCGTTAACATTTTTGAGTACTTTCTGATCAACTCTTCAGATGTTTCCAGCTGTTCTTTTTCCTTATGCATTTCTACATGCCAATCTTTTATTAATTTCTCAGAATTATATTTTTGGTAGTCTGTTACTCATATGTTGCCATAGTGTCAGTGTTCATTTCTTGGTTTGAAGTCTAATACTTTCTGATCAGAGGCACCAGGCATCATTATATCCTCACATTCTGAGTTCTACCCTCTTGCCTGAGTTCTGTACTATTGGCTTATCTGCTGAAATCTCTCTTCTCCAGATAATGACATTACTGACAAAATTGAGTCTCTGAGATGTGTTTTAAAAATAATTTGTCTAAGGAATTGAAGACGTACTGTGAAGGCAGTAATATAAATGAAGTAGACCTTACTGCTGGCTCTCTCATCATTTGTATGTAGCCATTAAAGGCAAGATTTTTCCAAAAGGAGAGTGAAAATGATAGGTGACTTGAGCACTGGGTTGGCATTCAAAAGTGATTACTGCTAAGTAACTGCTCTTTGCTTATATGGTTTGATATTATCCTCTGCTGTTTGTTCTGTATTATAGATAATTTTTCTTTAACTGAACGGTTCCTTTGACTCTCATCTTAGGGTCTCAGAAATTTAGATAATTTTGAGAGATGGTGCAGACAGGCAATAAGTATGAAAATATGAATAATGTTCCTGGGTTTTGTCACCACTGCAGATGGTTTAAGCCAATCTCAAAACTCATGCTGTTTGTCTCTGTTGCCAGCCAGAGACTTATGACAATAGTTAAGATTTCTGCAGTGATATAAACATTGTAAATTATCTTTGCCTTAGGCAAATACTTATTTTACTGACTTTTATGAGATCTCATGTGGGGGTTTTATTGTAATTTTGACCACCGCCTTTTCTGTGGCAGGATCACAGGTATTCAGGTATTGCCATTCATGAGCATCTCCTGTGACTGTCTCTCAAAATTCATTCAAGAAAATCTTAATCACTTCCTTTCCTGCATATTTGGTTGTGTTGCTTCATGTCTCTGCCTTCAGATTTCTCATGTCTTGCCTGCCATGTAGTACAGAGAAATGAGAATTTTTGCTTTTTCATGCAGGTTTGTTTTTTTTTTAATTAGTGATGCAGAAACACACACTATTGTAGGATACTGGTGAAAAAAGTGATTTTTTTCATAACTTTAAGTTATTTGCTAGCCAAACAGTTTAATACTTAAATTTAGTGATTTCTTTAAATGACCCAGCTAAGAAAGTTTTAAGCTATTTTTTGAGAATTTGCGAAAGATGCTGGCTGCAAGCAGGTCGTCATGTGTATATGTTCAGTGCCTGCTTGACCCATGTCAGAATGGGAAGATGGGAGACTCTCACCCTGCTGATGCATTGAAATAGAGAGGTTAGATTACGTATCTGCAGCAACACACTGTGAATAACGAGCCTCAGCACAGGGCTGGTGCACCTGTCATTGCTGGAGGGCAAAGAGGCAAGTGGTTCCAAAGGGAACTGACCTTTTTCTTTCAGGCATTGAGTCAATCCCATATCCTAAGGCACACATTCTGCGTTAAAATTATTATAACTCTCTTGGCATTAGGCTGAACAACAGACTCTGGTGAAAATCTATGGAAAAAAACCCAAAATATGGCAATGATGGTAGTTTGTCTATTGTTTTTAATTAAGCCTTTATAGGAAGTATATTCTATAATTTTGAAAAGCATCGATAAAGTTAAATTCTCCTCTGATAGAGATGAATTTAATTAAAGTTTAAAATAAAATTTTGAAATGGTTTGCCTGAATTAGCAGCTCACTAGATAGCAAAATGTAAATGACAATGTTTATCACTAAATGTGATTCACAAAAAGCCTTCATCCTTTTAAATTCTGTAATACAGTATATATCCACTGGCTGCTACCTCAGCTGAATTTCTATCTGTAAGATCTGATTTACAAATAGACAACTTTCTGTTAAATTATTCAAATCTCGTAATAATTGATGTAACAGAGTTGATCTTATGCTGGAGAATATTTGATCATAAATTCAATGAAAACAGCCACCATCTTTGTGATGTTTGTCCAGCTAAATCCTTCAGTGAATAAAATAATAAAGATGCCAGCTGTGTTTGTTTTATGATCACTGCTGCAATAGGAGGCTGAAAACACAAATGAATAAAGGACCTAATTTTTCATGTTGGATTTCTAAACTCAGAATCTTACTGCGAAGAGTTTAAATTGAAAAAGTAAAATTTTTACTTCTGTCACGTTCTCATAAATGTATTGTTTGCACTTTTGTTCCTATTGTTTGGGAATACAGAATAGTTTTAAAAGATTGATCCCGTTTGGCTATCTGTGGTACAGATATTTGGATATCTGTGGTCCGTGGTAAGGAAATCTTGTAAAAGTAGGTTAAATTTATGCTTTTCACTCAGACATCATTGTATGTTAAGAATGGACCATCACTTTTGCATTGCCTTCTTTGGTTAGATTTTATAGCAGTTTTAAAGTTCTGTTTATTACTATATACTGTTAGTGTGCCTCAAACTAATTTCACCACCCTGACATAAAAAAATCATGCTCTGGATCATTATTGGCCTTCCTTCAGCATTATGACTTTTGCAGAATACTGTTGCATTCCTTTTATTTCTTTCATATTTGATCCTTACAGTGCCCTTGAGTCAAGCTTTATTCAGCAACCATGAGGGCATGAATTTTCCTGAGATGTTGACAGATAGTGTTTTGTGAATATCATTTTTCTGCCAGCTACAGCCCACGTCTGTACTGCAAACTAAAGCAGAGCCGGGGACTATCTGCTGGCCCCGAGGCCATGTGGTAGACCTTGGCTACAGCTGTGCTAACACTTGGGCATGCATCTCCTGTGGGCTTTATGTGGTCCCCATGCAGCTGCAGGTGCAATTATTATTTTGGGGTTGTTCAGCATTAGGTTTTTAAATCAAAATTTCCAGAATAAAGTAAGACTCATGTTGCAGACCGTAGGAATCGTGCTTTCTAGTGTAACGTATGGCGTACCTTGCTTGTAGGAGCATAGTACCTGCTGCCTTCTGGGAATGGTCCCTGGCATGACTTGTTCCCTGGACTGTGTCCAGGAGTGAGTTTGGAGCCTGCTAGTTGACATGGGCCAGATAATCCTGGGGCAATGTGGACACTCAGTAGTTGAGCAGTCAGGCTCTTTCACTAGCCCTGCTCAATCCAGCAATAAGGCTTCAATGCAGAGATTTACTCTTCCCTGTGCACACCTGAGCATATTCCCAGTGAAGTTTCCTACTCACACTGTACTGCTAGTGTTCTTTGTCACTTAGGCCTGAAGTCTTAGGAAAGGAAAAATAAGAAAGATCCCTATCCTGTGCATCCAGAATGATATATACATTTTACCTTTTTTTCTTTCCAGCTTTTCCAAGATACTTTTTTGTCTTCCCCAACCAACTTTGTCACTCTGATCTTGATTATCATAATATACTTCTCATGTCCTCTCCTGATCAACATCCTTCTTCAGATCGTATAAAAAGCAGCCAGTAAATTCAGGGTTTTTTGGTGTATTGTTTAATTCTCATGCCAACAGTGGCTGTCTCACTCCATCATTTTTGAGCCCCTTCTTATCCTTTTCAAAATCCTCCCTAATTTTGCCTCTTCTTCTCTTTCTTCACAAAGCTCCTATTCCCTATTTTTATGTCAGTGATCCCTTTCTCATATTAAAGCCTTCTCCTGTCCCCTAGATAGTTCAGGCAGACTCTTGCTTTCCTTTCTGGGAATCAGATGGGCTTATGCCCAGATAGTGAATTTATCAGTTGTTCATGTTCCTTGACTCCAGGCTTCTTCTTCTCAGTTTGGAACCTGCTAGGACTTGTCAGCCTCAAATATCTGCTTTTGCAGAAGCTTAATGTTCATTTAACACCCTAAAATGAGACCCAGATGTTTATTTACCTGCCCATCCAGTTCAATGACAGCACACATGACCAGAGCTCCATGTATTCCACAATTCCATGTGTGCAATATCTTTTGAAAATCCACCTGCTTTTTTAGTTGTTAGAAGTGGCCTGAGCTCTGCTGGCAGTCAATTTTTAGTGATAGCTGGCTCTTTGGGAAATCTGACCTTTGGTGGTCACTACTATAGATGACAATTTTGATTTTAGTTCTTAAATCACCTATGCTGATTTATGCCTAAATAGCAGTAACTCCCTGCTTAGCTGTCTCTCTTTTATGATACTTTGATAGGATAGGATTTGCAAAAATAGTTCAGGGTTGAGTTCTTCCCTACTGCAAGCCAATTTCTGAGTGTCAGATAGCACTACATCCTCACACATATGTAAGTACAGACACTTAAGATATATGTATTACAGCAATTGATAGCTAAAATAGATGGAGTTTGTGACTTGTTGATTCACCTCCAAGATGTTTATAGAAAAAAAGGCATAAACTCTTATGTTAAATTCAAGCAACGTTCTAAAATGACACTTCAATACAGATATGTGTGGGTACATAATGTTTCACTCTTTTAAAAATATCAATGAGAAATAATGTTACATTTTCTCCAGACTGCATACTAGAGAGATCACTGCTTTCTCCTCTCATGGTGGTACCTGCCTAGGAAATCTGGGGTTTTTTCCCCTTTTCAGGTTCAAAGTCAAGTTCATACATTAACACAAGCATATTTGTCTCTTAACAAGTGTTACTGCCTTTGGTGTCAGGCACTGGATTTTCAGTCTGTCTGGTTCTCCCTACCCAAAGAGGACCTAATGTTCACTTTAGAAAGTTTCTGTCTCCATTAATGTAAAGAGAAAGTGGTGAGCTGAATTGGGAGAGTGGATCTGGAGAAGGAATGGCGCTTTCTACACTGCAGTGCTGGTGTGAATGTGGTGTCCTATCCTGTGTTCTCTCGTGAGGTCACCTGAACCAAGTGCCTGAGGGTCAGGGAGCTGCAGCTAGTTCTAGATGATGTAAGTCTGTCTAAATACAGACATAAAAATGCATAATAAAGTATTCTTGACTGCATAGCTTGAATATATTGCCCATATGCTCTCATTACAACCATTTCGGTCTCCTCCTCTCAGAGTTTACTTGTCCTGCATCATTTCCCTTAGGTGTCTTAGCTTAGGAGTATAGTTGCAAAAAGACCAGGATGCCCGCTTTTACATAATTGCTCAGTCTCCTTGGGTTCAGTCAGGCAACTCATCTGCATAAAGTTAAACACATGCATATGCCTGGGGTCTGTCTTCCTGAGCTTTCCAGGCTTGGGGCATTCTCTGCCTCCAAATCTCTATCCATCTTTAATGAGCTGTATAAATAAATACAAAGTACTCCTGTTAGTTCCACATCCACAAAAATATATTCTATTAGCTGAGAGGGATACAGTAATAGAAAAGATCAGACCCATCCAATGTTTTAGGCAGCGGTAGGAGGACAGGACAAGTAGCTGCTTCCAAGTGGTTGAGGGATCTGAGGCCCCAGCAAGACAGATTTGTAGGTTAACTGTGATAAATGATCTTTGGCTTCACTGACTAAAGCAAGGTCATCCTTCTCGGGGCACTGCCTGTGTGCTGCAAACCTTGTAGCAGATTCTTGTTGAGGTACTGAGCAAACAGACCAGTTCTTATTTACATTAGAATGAAATTAAAACTTCTCAAACCCAAGATGATAAAATATCAGACAGGAGGGTAGGGATTCATGGGGCAATATTAATGTTTATTTACTAGCACTTAGTTCTGTCTTTGTTTTGTTTGTTTTCTAAAGGTAATAGGTCCAGAAAGACAGCTGGATAAGGAAAAATAAGGAAGACTTTATTTACTTCCTAATGGGTGCACCCACTTGACAAATTTGAAATTCAGAGTTTGTTTTCTTTTCTTTTTCTTCGGAATATCTTTTGCATGGATTTATTTGGAGAGAAGCAATTCAGGTTGTTGAGGGTGGGATGGGGAAAAGCACAGAGCTTTGACTGCATTGTGTGCCAAATGTTTATTTCAGCTATTTCTATGTTGGGGCTGGGGGGTTAGTCCTTCGTTTTTTTTTTACTTAAGTCCAGCCAGTGAGGAAATAAATATGTGAAGAAAGAATACTATGGAATGTTAACTCCACTGCTATATTTTCTTCCTTTTATCATGCCCCAAGATTCACTGAAGTTGATATAAATTCACCATGCCTTATTTTAAAAAGCATAACAGAAAGGCATTCTTCCTTTAAGAGTCAGACTGTAAAAGGTGATTTTCTTTCACTCAGTTTGGTTTAAGCCTGTAAAAAGCATTAAGTGAAAAATCTGATATATTTGTTAGGGCATTTATTGCATTACTAACTTATATTTTCAGTTCTCAGTGAAAGGTTTATAGAGAACATAAACCTTGAAGAGTTTTGTTCAGGATTAAAGTTATATTTTCTCCATTTTCTGGTGAAATAATCGCTCATAAAATGATTGGGGTGTTAGTAATTATTTTTACCTCTGTTTATTTTCCAAGGTTATTCTGTTCAACTTGCTGAGGTGCACAAAGACAGCCTTTTAAAAACATTCACCTTGATCAGAAGATTCACGCCCTTTAAAGAATTTCAAAATAATCAAAAGCTTCTGATTAGATGTCACCACTGTGTTGTTTTTCTTCATTAATTGCACTTACAGCAAACAAAGATATTCCTGTAAACTATAAATCTGGCATATTCAGTAGTGGTCTGTTGTGGTGTAAGTAATGCCCTATGTCTTCCATAATTAGTATCTTTAATACTGGCCTAATTGGGATGCTGAAAGCATTAAAATAGTTGATTGGTGGTGGCATGAAAAATCAAAAAGAAGTCATTGCTAAATTCTTTCTGGGACAAAATGGTAATGCACGTTCTAATTAAAATTTCTTAGGAAATACTTTTTCTGGGAAATACCTGTATCTAAGAGAAGCTGCTGAAAACTGAGTGAAATAATGTGAATTACTTAACGTAGTCTTCTTTAATGAGTTATTTCTGATTTTAAACAGTAGCAAAACACTGTACCCAGCAGTCACGGTGCCTGGACTATCACAATCTCAGAATTCCTAGGAATTAAGGGAGTTATGTGATCATATCACAGAAAACCACATTCTCAATAGCTTAGGGTGTGTTATCACTGCACATATATTGTATATTTGCTGTTTAAATACGCTTTTCTTCACTTTAGTGAAGTCTCCCATGTAGACTCCATATTTCTCGCTTCATTTGATGCTCCAGCATATGCTATCCTGGCAAAAAGATGCCAAGCATCAAATGTAAACCTTAATCTGTGTCAGAAGTGGAAGGAACAAGTAGGAAAAATATCTGCAATATTATCAATGAACAGTATAAGCAATCTTCCTGACCAGAGCTCTCAACAGTTGGTGGTGGGTTTCTTTGGAAGGTTTCATAGCTCAGCATATTTATTCTGAGTCATCAGAGCAAGAGCTAGCCTGGGTGCATGTCAGGATGTAGAAGGACAAAACTCAGGATGCTTTTAGGTCTGTTGTATACTGACTCTTTAAGCTTAGCCTTTAAACATCGAATCAACCAAATTCAGCTTTTAAAAGTGGTGTGTTCTTTAATGGTGTTAATGTTCTGCTTCCTCTGTGAAGCAGACTTTCCAAGCTGGATATCACAAGCATCGTTGTGTTGAAGAAATACAGTAGTACGTCTGAAACAGACACTAAAACACATCAAATCTAGTGCAAAAGAGTAAGGGAGAAATAGACTCATATCTAAGTTTTTGTCTTGAGTTGCATTCAGTGATGACACATAGAAATGATCAAGTTGTAATTGAGCCTAATGGCTATTGTCAAAAGTGAATCACCTTGAGAGGTCGGATCACTTCATTGTCTAGCTTAGGTGTGACCAAATTGAGTCTCCAAAGCCTAGTGTGACTCACAAGCAGTTTAAGCATCTTAATTCTCTGTTCTGAGAAGTTCATGAGCTGCAGCTGTAGTATTGGTTTACCTACTCGGTCAGTAGATTCTTTTAAAAATCTGTATATGCCATTATATACCTAGGGCTAAATCTATATTAATTAAAATAGAAAACCTAGTTGTCTATATTGTTAGAACTGTCATTTGTTACGTTCAGCTTTTTTCATGAAATCCTATTCATCTTGGCTGCTTTCCAACTCATGGCATCTGTGCAACTGTCAAGTGAGAATTAGTTCAGACAGGCCAGGGTTCTTATTACCTTCCTGGAATGCACTGGATGAACTTACCTCCACAGCTTTCCAGATGGGGCTCTGACCTCTGCTACATTGACATTAACAGCAATGCCAAGGAATCAAACACTGACACTGTTATTTTTATCTCTGTTCTGTATCAGTGAATACTTATCATTGGTTATCATGGCTTTTATTGTAATAATAAGTATTTTGACCAGCTTTTCAGTACTTCAGTGGATAAGACTGCTCATGCTGTAATATGGTAATACAGATAAAGGGGATCAAACTAATTTTTAAATTTCCTTTAAAGAGAAAGTTTCATACACCACCATGGAAATCGTGATGGTCTGAAGACTGTGGAGTGCAGTGTTGAGCAGGAGCGCAGAGCAAGGACAGACACTGGGAACAGTGTAGCCACGTTAGTGTAGGCTTTGTCCCAGCCTAGCTCATCCAAGAGCGTGATGTTGTGCTAACGTGGCAATCTTGCTTTTATTCAGGTGAGCTAGAGGAGTATAATGAGCTAGAAGAGTACAATTAAAGTGATGGCCTAGGGGGCCTGGAGACTGGATTTTCCCACCCTGCATGTGTAGAGAGCTCAGTGTTTCTGAATCTAAACTTCAATTTGGGAAGAGCAAGAGGGGCATCAGGTGTTTGGAGACATGCCTTTTCTAAGGAATGTGCACAACCCAGGACTGCTGTTGGCATCCCCATGCAGGTGTGGGATGCAATCCCAACAGTGACATGTCACAGGGGCTCTGTTTGATTGTATTATTTACTGTATAGTTCGGCCTGAAGTACGTCTATATTGTACTGTAGAACAAATTCTGTATTATGTGATTGATCAGCAACAAGTAAAACTCTTTTTCAGTGAGGCTTCAAATGGTTTTGTCTCTCTTTGTTCATCAGTTTTAGTCCTCGATACCCTTTGTGTAAAACACTGAAAAAATGGTAACATCTTTGCTCTGTTAGATTCTTGTCTTGAGGTACTGCTTTATGCCTTCATCTGTATCAAAAGCTAAAAGCCTCGCATCAAAACTTGTGTTCACTTGTTGTGGTGGCTTCTTGATGGCTAAATAAATTCTACAAAAGCTCCGTGGAGGCACACCAGGCGCATTAGGAAAGCGGCTCCTGCACGCTGGAGCTGGCACATCAGGGCTTTGAAGACGGTAGGTGTTCTCGGCATGGTGGTAA
Source organism: Falcunculus frontatus (assembly GCA_013398115.1). Lineage (NCBI taxonomy): Eukaryota > Metazoa > Chordata > Aves > Passeriformes > Falcunculus > Falcunculus frontatus. Next base: position 828,627 of record VZRV01005918.1, on the reverse strand, counting down.
CAACAGAACTCTTGGAGTTCCTAAAAGGGAAACGCTGCTCAGGTAGGCCCTGCTCTGATTCATGTTTCGCATAGCTGCTGCTACTAAGATCACGTGTATATTCAGAGGTATAAACTATCAAGGCCCATGAGGGCATTTCTCTATCAGCTGGTTATAAGATAATGAATTTGCAAAGGAAGTATTAACTAGCATACATGGTGTTGTACAGCTTCATACAGAACTCAGGAGAGGCTAAAGCCTGGGACAAGGGAGAAAGCCTGATGTCCTCAAGCAGATGTGGGTGAAAATGGGGAATACAACCATTGTGGCAGTGCGTTGGGAGGTGAGGTAGTGCAGGGACTGTGCAGGAGCCCTGTTGTTGAGGGAACCAGAGCATCCCCTGTGAAATGAGCCGTGAGGGTTGCCATATGGCCTGCCTGATTTACACCAATTTGTCAGTACTCTTCATACCATTAAACTTTAAACTCTGTTAAATGGTATGATTGTTCAGGTTAACTGTGGTTTTGTCTTTCAGCAGTTCAGGTTGCAGAAGTTTGCTTAGAATAAAGAAACAGCTGAGATTTCCAAAAGAAATTAGGCGCCTCACTCCTCTAGGCCATGCTATAAATGCCAGTCGAGAAATGAATTAATGATACACTGCAAGAATCATATCTTCACATGGAAAATGTGCACAGTAAACTATTTTTGCTTTTGCTTTATGCTGCTAGGAGCATATAGGCAGCATATTATCTCCATTTGTTTTAATGCCCATTTGTCTTAATTACTAATGTGAATTTGAACTGCCTTCTTCATTGCATTTAAAAGCAAATCACCCCAAGTTCAGAAGTTCACTGCACATGCCCCAAACTTTTTTTTCTCCAGAGCTTAAACCAAACTTCAGTGATCTTAGTCATGTTCTGCTTGACCAAATACTGACCTTCCTATGCAGTAGAAAGACATTTAAGCCTGTTTTCTGAAATTAAATCAAATTCTTGTAATCCAATGAGATTTACAACTGCTCAAGTCTAGTCAGGTTCATATATGTTTCAAGTGAGACAGGTTCATATGGTTATTTTACTTGAGCTAATGCTGTATATAGCATTTGGGATTAAACTGAAAAGTAATGTGTTTCACAAATGTCATCAGAGTAGGTGTGTGAAAATATTCCCAGTATTTCTCAAAACAATATCTACATATTATTTAATGCTAATTGCCAAAGGTTTCTCTGTATTCTGCTGTACACCACATTTTCTGAAAGTATGTATGCTGTCATGGTTAGTAACTATTCCTCAGTGATTAGTGTGACAGTAAGTGAAGCGTGAATATTGAGACTTGCCATATCATGCATGCCAAGTTCCTATATGGCCCAACTGCTGTGAGACAAAACATGCTATTATGTTTTAGACACAAAGCCATATTGTATGAAATTCCATCCTGTCTCGTACTGAAAGAGGTGTATTTAAAAATGAAATCCTTTTTTTTGTCAGTTCTTTTTGTTAACTTCTGTATTAGGTATTTAACTACTGAACCCCATCAGAAAATTTAGCCTTTGTCTCTATTGAGGAATCAGGTTTCAAACTTGAATCAGACAAATTGTTAATGTTTTAAGGAGGATATTTTAAAAAGACTATTGACTGAAAAAAAAAAAAAGAGAGAAACAAAGCAATCTTTCTGATGTTCCGACCACAGAGGTTATGCACTAAATGGAGTTTTTCAAACAATTCTGATGTAGCAGATGTAATTTTAATACATTTTCATACAGTACATTTTTCATAAGTAAAGAATAGCTTGTCTTTAAACAAAGCAGAAAAATTAGTCATGCATTCCACTAAGGCATCCGTTTTTAATACTGACAACCTTAGGAGCCCACATGCATGTGCTTTTTGCAGTGCCCACTGACTTCCAGAAGTGACCTTTGCAGAATACACGAGTTTTGGAGAAGAATTTTTTCATTGCTGTGGAAAGCTCATTAACAAAACTGGAATTTTAATGTAGAACTTTATAGATACAGCTGAGCTAGGTGAAAGTGGGGATTTGATCCATGAGTTACTTGGATGATCTTCTTTGGCCTGTATTACACAAGAGGTGACACTTGATCATTATGGTACCTTCTGAGTTTAAAATCTATAAATGCTTGGAAACATAACACTAATAATGTAGCAACTGGAATCTTCAAAGCACTGACAAACAACTAACACCAGCCTCACACCCCCAGCACTATTTGGAATGTGATCAGGGTAGATTGATCTAATAGTTATAGCAGACTGAACTATTTTTTCAGACTCTGCAATGAATTGTCTACTTTCTATTTTTTAATTATAGAACCAGTTCTAATTATGACTGTTTTATTCATAATTATTTATTAGTTGATATGATTATTTTGCAGCCCTAGATATTTTTGTTGGATTTATATTATGTTAATGTATAATCTGCTGATTATTTGATGTTTATCTTTGGTTTCTCCACTGACTTCAGTAAACATGTATCTTTTTTGTGTCTAAACTGGGAAGGTGACTTTGGCTTTCTAAACTGTGCCTATTCAAAACACTTTCAATTTATATTAGTTATTCAGAATTTCTTGCAAAAAAATCTTAGCAGTATGCCAGGTACACTGGTGACCATTAATGTCAGCATCACTCAGTTCAAGGAACTACAGATGTCATCCATAATTTCACCTGCAAGTCAGAATTTGTTAATGTTTGAATGTTATTTTCTTTTGCTTTGCTTTGCCTTACTTAATTAGCATCTCCACTATATGTATGGATCACCTGAGGAATGGTGTAATTCTTATATTGGAGGGTAACATTTCACTACTTAAGTGACTGCATTTTTCTGGATTAACAGCAGTTCTCATTCAAGACAGAGCAGGTTTACTATAGTTCCTAGAAAGCTTGCAGCTACCTCTGTGGGGAAAAAATATGTTGGTGAAATCATTTGACAAAACCTCTGAACGATTAATTGGTACAGGGGGGGTTAGGACTCAAGACAGGCCTCACAGACTCAATATAATCACCATCACCAAATTCCATGGAAATTTTGGGTGTGTTGAAGAATTAATACCAATTCTCCTTGAATATTTGCCCCTCTTTTTCCTTTTCTTCATTAATAATAACCTTTTGTCTTGGTATTTTGCTGTGTTCTGTAAAGAAATTATCTGTAATTTGCACAAAAGTTTAATGAACATTTTCAACAATCTGATAGTTTAAATGGTCTGGAATTATTCTAATTTATGATGTAATTTATAAGCAATGACTCATTCAAGATGTTTTTCTTTTGTCACAAACTGAAAATGAAAACAGAAGAAAATATGCCCATCAGAAACACTGGAGTTCAGCATCTGTTTAACCTGAAATAATTCTGAAATCTAATCCTGAGAATTCAAGAAGATTATGACTTATGAGATATAAATGTCTTAAAGTGGTCAGCACTCCTAAGCAGTTCATCCTTGGGTAATTTCTGGACACATATCCTGCCAGTTCTCAAGAAGAGATCAGATAGGCACAGTATTCAAATTTCTATCTAGCATACAGTTGCTAGAAATTAAAAAGACAGCCAGTGGCATATTTTTTGAATGATTGTAAATATCAGCATATCATACATATGCCAGTACATAATTGAGTAGAGATGCTTTTGACTTTTAGTTTTTTTATTTTTCACGCTGACTCTTGTAGGGACATGGACGAAAAGTTGTGTCTATGGCATTTGTAACTTAAAGTTCTCACTGTAGTAACCATTTTTTTTTTTAAATTTAATATTTTCAGTGTTGTCTGTTCCTTGTTGAAGAGACAATTTTCACCTGTGCCTATCACCTGATTCGTATAAATTATGCCATGTCAGCCCAATAAAAGAGTAATGCTGTTTAATCTATGTTCTTGAATTTGTTTTCTGGAAAGTCAGCTTGAACTGACAAAAATGAATATTTGCATGAAACATGCTGTAGGATTATTGGTTTTAGAGAATAACACAATCTTTTTCAAATGCTGTGTTATTTTGGACTGCAGTCTACTATCTAGTGGTTTTAGGAAACCAGTCCATGGAAAAAACCTTTTACAGAATTCAGCATTTACCCAATGAGAGACCTTTACTGAGCAAAGGCTGGTTGAATTTATGAAGTTTCCTAGTAATAATAGCAACATGATGTTGACAAGATTCGCAACGTATTTTTCGACTGCATATTACAAAAAGTTTGGTGGATTTGGAAATTTAGGACGCAGCTATAGGTTACTAGACCCAGGTCACATCTTGCTGATTGCCATTTTAGTCTCTCCCCTTCAAGTCTATTGCTTTTAGATTATATTTTCTTATCATATTCCCAAGGATTTAACTCCCAGTGAAACAGTAAGTTTTCTCAGATTTCCGTAGGAAGCTTAGAAAAGATAACTCTCTTAAATTTAATGTTTGCGTTGCATTAACACTTAATGAAGAGTCAACTCCCTGCCATGTGAATATATGAACAAGTAAGAAGTCAGTACTTCCTGAAAGTCTTTGTGAAACATGATGCATGTGTTGCATGTTAAGCATCGCTGGATTTTAAAATTTGATGCTTCACAAAGTTGTGTGAATGTTGCTGTTATTGTAAGCTTGGATTTCATGCATTTCGATGGTAATCAGCATTTGTTTCCAGCACTGTCAATTTTCAGTCTGTCAGTATGCTCAATAAAATGTAAATGGAAGGATCAAAACAGTTGCTTTCAAGATGCTGTTGCTCGTGATGCTTTAGCATACTAGGCAGGGCATATGTGATATGGTATATTATATGCTCTGTAGTTGTAAAATTTGTATAAATTTTGAGCTGTCAATACAGAAATAATTCATCAACTCCCTAACCTGAGGAATAGCTTTCCTGGTAGTGCTCCTGGCTGTTAAAGCTTGGTGTTTCAACTGTGCTGACTGAAGATGGAATTAGTAAACAGAAAAATGATACTCTTTTTCAAAAAAACATTCTTGTTTATGTTTCAGGCTGAGCTGTGTGAACCATGCAGAAGATCTCGCCTCCAAACTACTCCAGTGTTTCCCAAAGAACAGATTGTCAGCACAGGCAGCTCTGAGCCATGAGTACTTCAGTGATCTGCCCCCACGGCTATGGGAGTTAACTGATAGTGAGTATAACCACCTCCACATCGATTAAAAACAAAGATTCTAGTTCAGACGGATACATGTGTGTATGCTAACACTCACATGCACACAGCTTCGTGGACACACAGAGCCACACACAAAATACGTGACTGCAATTGTGTAGATTGAAATTACATAGTTAGCTTGACATAGGACAAAATGGATTTTTTTTTTTTTTTTACTATCTCTGCTCTGCAGTCTGCAGGCTGCTATCTTTGTATTTGATTATGTGTGGAGCCAGTAGAACTCTCTGAATTGTCATAAAGCAAAAGCAAAAATGCAATTTACATATTTAGTGCTTTTCACTTTAAAACATACAGTATTTCTTAACTAGCTGCAGCACACGGGATAAAAATCCAGCTGTGTTTGATTCACAGAACCTCTGTGTGTTATAAGAGTAACCTTCAAGGAAGGACTCAGCATTCAGAAGTCCGAGAAACACAAAGTAAACAATCAGTTAATTTGCTGAATTAGACTGTGTACGAGGAGGATGGCAGATGATATTCTTAACTAAGAATGCTTTCACTATTTACATACATCCTTTTTCTTCTTTTATTAAACAGAATGCATTCCAGTTGACTTGGCAGAAATGTTCCTATCATCGTGTATGCTGTCAATTATCTTTTTAATACTTTAAAATCATTTATATCATATGTCTGCATGTTGTTTTTCAGTGTTAAAAGCACAATAGTGTTTATTTGGGGTAAAAATAGTATAATGAATGATATTTTTTATTCAGAGAAGGTTCTGTTATTAAAAAAAGGTTTCACAAGGGAATAACAGTCAGCATTTTGCTTTAACTCAGTATGGTGAAGAGATGCATGCTTGCATTACAGCACTGTATGTTCTTTTCTGTTTTCAAACATGCATCCATTAGCAAAAGATCTAAATCCAGCACCTCAAGGCAGAAAGTTCAGAGATGCAACAATGGAACATGTGTGTCTAACTATGGCTGAGCTAAAAACTAGGCTTGCTTAGGTCTGCTTCTAAAAACTAAGCTCTCTTTCTGAATAATCATCCACAATAGAATCTGTTTACAGCAGTGTCAGTACGAAAACTTTTGTCTTCCTAAGATTTATCTTTTCCATCCTCAAAAGATGTTGTAGTCACACTTTGAGCTGGTTCTGTGGCTTGGCTGTCCAAGTACCCTACTCCCGGCTCTGCTTTGAAGAGCACTCTCCCATTTGTGGAATATGAACATTAAAATCAAAATAGCACCGATAATTTCTGTCCATCACTGTCATAGACTGTGTTCTTGCTCTGCAAAAAGATTCCCAGTTTCCTCCTCTGCCATGGTGACCCACCACTCAGTTTGCTGACTGTGGCACTTGATAAGCAGAAAATTTAAAGGTTCAGTGTAAATTGGTGCTGCTGTTGAAAGTCTGCCTTTTGCAGAAACTGATGCAAAGAGATTCTTTTCTTCAGGACTAATGAAACATCAAGAATGCCAGTTCATTTATCCTATTTCCACTAAATGGAAAACAAAAATCACTCTGCAGTGGTGACATCTCAATCCTTCTGACTGTGTGATTTAGTCTAGCCAGGATTTTGAATTCTGAATTCTGCAGTAGTACTTTTCTGTTAATATGGACTTATTACCCACTTGCCACTTAGTTTATCAGTCAGTGGTTAAATCCAGTTCTATCAGTGAAGTAAATGCCTACACATTATCACTCTGCAGCAGGCTGCCAACAGAGACAGTCTTGTCCTAGTCATTAACAAGCACAATGTATGCAGAACACCAGAGGGGAATTAAAACCACAAAAAATACCTCAGGGTGGTATTTTTAATATGAGAATTTAATTTGTAATTTCACAGATTAAGAATTTTGGCTGCATTAATCCTTTTATCAGCTCACAGCAGGTTATTTGCAGAAGCATAACCATAAGGCGATATTCATTGGCAGAAACACGTCTTTGCATAACGTTAAACATCAGGAGCAGTGAAACCTTTTGAAGGGGGGAGAATAAAGATGAAAAATCATTATATTTTAAAGCAAGGTTCTTCTAAATGCCTCCAGTAAAATTTTGAGTTACAGAAAGACTATTTCTGTGTCTAGTAGATAATCATTATGAAGCATAAATCCAGATGCAAGAAAGGACAATCCCAGTATCAAATACTACAATCATTTCTATTTAGTATGACTTGGATATACTTGTAAACATATTTACAAAACAAATAAGTCATATACTTTGGAGAGTTGAGAAAATGTTTAGTCTGTAGTGAAATTACCAGTTCTTGTGATTCTAGTTCTCTGTGCTAAATACAATTTTACATCAAGAAACACTATTGATAGTTAATTAAATATAGTTATAAACATATTGAGTCTTTATGTACAAACGAAGTTACTGCTTTCTGAGTCTGACACCACTGTGATTTTGCAAATCTCTGTAGTGAATAGTATTCATCATGGAATATATTTTGTCCAATTTGGTCCTAAATGCTGAATTGCAAATTTGGAGATTTAGCACTAAAAACCAGGGAAAGACTAATATCTGGGTAGAAAGGCAAATGGAATGAATCAGTCAAATGGTTTACCATCAGAATATTGTTTCCTTGGAATCACAGTATTTCACAAAAGTGTGGTGATTCTGCCTACACTGAAAAAGTAAAAATGATGTGTTTGACTTTCTGTTCTGGCTTTGACCTTCAGTACTATGTATTTGTATTCTATGTAATACTTTACAGTTTAATTTTTTGATGGGGTTTATTTTTAAAATGTCTGCAAAGTTAGTTTATGTGAGAAGGATAATTTTGTTTTTTTACTTAGTTTAGTTTCAAGTCAAGGCATAATTTCATTTGGGTTGGAAGTTCAGTTTCCTGATAAGCTCTATCTAAAAGGTAGCCACTTTCAGTTTTTGAAAATAGTACATTAAAAAGGTAAGAGTAGTGCCATTCTGCTAAAAACACCTTGTCTAGGAATACAACTCAATTTATGATGCAAAATAAATTTCATTTCATTCATCTCAAAACTGAGCAGTATTCTATAGATGAATCCTTTTTATTAAATATGTCTACTTGTTATTTTCTATATATATATAAAAAAAGATCAGTCCTCCACTTTTCTACTTTTATATTTGAGAGCTCATATTCATTTATTTGCATAGAATATCTGCTATTCACAATGTGTGTTGCCAAGGATAGCAGAATAAGAAATTCAAGTTGAGCTGTCAAACTACACTGGGAAGGTCTGTGCATAAAGTAATAGCCAGGTCTTTTAAAGATAGAGAGATGAAAAAGTAGTTCCAAAAACTTATAGGTATGCCAGTTGTTAGTGCAAAAAAGAAAACTCTTACATCTCTGATTAGCTCTTTAGCATTTCTTTATGGAATCATGCAGTGGCAGCTCTCTTGAGGATATTGTTATATGGAGGTTTGTTTTCAGGATATATTAAAAGGCACTGATTTTTCCCTATCAGATTGAGGCATCCTAAGTAAAAATGAGTTTTCATATTATGAATGTGTTAGTCCTTAACCATTTGCAGTTTGATTCCTGTGATTATTATCATCATGCCTCCTAATAATTAGTTGCCTGGTGTGACATTGAAGTTGTCAAGGTTTTTTGAGCTCATGCAAAAGGGGATTGCTTCATGTAAAAGACTTTTGAGTTGCTGGAATATTTTTAACAAGCCTGGTTGTCTTTAGTAATTCAAAAAAGAAAGTCAAACAAGATAGTTCAGTTCTACTGAACTGAATCTGATGTCAGGATTCTGAAGATGTAATATGTGATATCAAATTATTGAAAAACCTTGCTACATGTTTTACCTTCTTATTATTTCTAAGTTCTCTCAGCAGCAGTTTGAAAGTGGAAGTTATTAATTGTATAGTGGTGTAGAGGACAAACACACACAGTCTTGGAAACAGGTTTGTTGGAAGATGCATGCAGTTAAGAATATTTGCATCATACACCGTCCATCATAATGTATTCAGCTTCTTTCCATTCAGAATTTGTACAGTGCTTACTGTCAGAAATAGGTGGTATATGTAAAAGCTGTATATATTTACTGTGTTGTGTTTGCCATATATATTAAATAATTATTTTTAAATTTCTGCTTTTACTGCAAAAAGAAATCACAGTTTCTGAACTGGCACTCTTTTTTACAGTGTCTTCTATTTTTACTGTACCGAATGTAAGATTACAGCCAGAGACTGGAGAAAGCATGAGAGCCTTTGGAAAAAACAATAGTTATGGCAAAGGTGTATCAAACAGCAAACATTGAAGAATACCTATGTTCACAACTGATAATGCAGGTAAGACATGATTCTTGGAAAGGATATCTTTGAAAACATTCTTTAGTTATCTTTAGAGAAACAAAATACAGAACTCAACTGCACATGTCCATGTGCAGGCTGATACTCTGTTTTCACAGTTTTACAGTCCATTTGAAGAGTGTAAGTTCTGGGCAGGAATGAGTGTCCCTGACAGGTTGAAAATATTGCAGAAGTTGGTGCTAGTATATTAAACAATAGTTTGCCTTTAATTTGGACTGATAGTTTTTATTCCCCTGGTAAAATATGCAGAGAGAAAATATCTCTTGCCAGTTCTGTTGTTAAACTTTGGGACAAGGATGAGAAATTCTATGATTCTATGATTTAAGGTCCCTCACAACCCTAATCATTCTATGGTTCTCTTATTTAGTAGGTTGGTAGTCTTGATAGCAGAAGGATGTTCTTGATAGAGAAAGAGGTGCTGTCATGTTAGTGATTATGATCTGTGTCACTGGATCAACTAATACTGTTTTGTTTAACCATAGTTATTCAGCAGTGAAGTAGTGTGTAATATGACTTCTGGTATTCTAAGAGTAGAACAGAACTTGGGAAGGCCAGGTGAATAGAGAGGCTACTTACCAAATTACAGCAAGGGAATGGTGGTGTTATATCATGGCATTAATCGTCTTATGTCCATATGCACCACCCCAGTGTTTGTTCAGGGGGATTTAGCACTTAACAGACTCTTCCAGATTAGCAGTATTCCCTTATATAGCTGCTTTGCTTATTATGCTTCTCTAAATGGTTTCATACCAGAATGTTTCACAAAATACCTAAAGCGCAGATTCTTTTCATTCAAAAAACCAAGGCCTGCCTTTTTTTTGCTTGTTTGTTTTTAAAGACAGGGTTTCTTTTGCATGTTGAATCCATTGTAGAAGTTTGTTACAGAAGTCCTAGGAGCTGAGATAAGTGCACAAGCTGCTCATATACCTATTTGAAGATATAGTCTCATATAAATGTAGTTGATATTGATGTGATCTCTATATTTAGCTAAGTCTGCTTTTTACAAAATCAGATATAACTTTCTCTAATGAATTACATTTGGGGTTACTGTTGTATGCTTACGTACAATTGGGTTTTTTAACCCTGTAATGTTATGGAATCTTTGCCTGACAGGCAGTAACTACTGAAAAACTGGAATGAATAGATTTTGGTGCTGACGGCCTGCCCCAATTTTTGTGCAAGCTCTTTGCCAACAAACCATTTAAAATTCTCTAATGTCAGAAATGAGGCTGCCTAAGAGCAGTCTGTTTACATCTTTATTGACAAGCTAATCCCTACTTTTTCCTGGGGCTGTGTCCCTGCAGACATCTCTTCAACCTTGTCTGTTCTAACGTGACATATCATCCATCTAAAGTATATCTAGAATGTGCCCATCTGTGCTAAAGACCTTTTGTGTAGAAGCTTATGTACAGAATCTCAATTCTCCTGTACAGAATCTCATTTCTGTTGCTTCCAAACAAATGTAATTTTTCATTTATAAAATATGCAATGGAAGGTTTGTATTTGCAAATGAGCATGTAAAATAGTTCAAAAGAGAACCATTGGATCATTCTTACTGAATACCTATTTGAGCAGGTACAAATTACTGTTTTAAAATTTTATACGTGAACAGACAGAGAAAAAAACCAAATGTACCCTTTACATACATCATGTACATACTGTTATGGCTGCTCAACCACAGTTTAAATACAGAATAGCATGTTTCATTGTGGAAGCTCTGAGGCCACTTAGCAAATGTTGTGATGTGTACATTGTTGATTACAGTTTTCCACTGTGGCTTGAGACTTTGTTCTGTTAGGTGCTTACAGTGCAATAACATATCAGCTCCCTGCTGTAGTATTTGCCTTGTGCCATGAGATGGGGACCAGCAGATAATGCTGGAAAAGTATTACTACCAAACAGAGGTCCTCTTACTGTGTGGAGAGCTGGGAATTAATGAGATGAAACTAAAATACATGGGGAAGCAGGAGAACTGTGGGCACAGAAAATGGATTTGGGGGAGGAATTATTAAAATGGGTGTAAACCTTTAAAGCGATGAGACTACCAAGCAAGTAGAGATGTGAGTCAGTGTGGAAAATGAAAGGAGTTGGGAAAAGAGACTGCAGTTTTGGTAGTGTGAAAAGAAGGTCTGGTGAATGGCAGGTGGCTGTGACTTTAAGCAGTAGAGTAGTGACTGTAGGATGTTCAGTCAGGAAAATGGATGAGCTATGAGTCAGTTACTCCAGCAGAAGACTAGAATTGCAGTCAGCAGGAGAGTACCATTAGGGAAGGGGTATTTATTGCAATATATTCTGTCAAAGTCTCCATTTACAAGGCTCAGTGAAGCAAAAAGATGTATGAATAGCAAAAGGAAAGATGGCAGTAGATGTCTAGGGCCATGAAGTTAACAGGTAAACAAGGCAAGTAGAGTTAGAGGGATGGAGGCAAACAGTACAAGATGTGAAAACGTCAACAGGCATAATCAAATAACATCCCATCTTGTGGGATAAAGGAAAATCAGAAGGGGCAAGTATTGCAAAGAAATAAATCTGATTATAAAAAAAAATCCCACCATAGCAAACAAATGTTTCTCGCTTGTCTCCTGGACAAGGTTGGTATATATGTGTTTTACTCAGCTTAATGGGTTGACTTTATGCATATATAGAGGTGGCAGGGAAGTTAGTAAGAGCTGGAATTTTGAGGTATTCCAGTATCCTTCAGGAAGCTGTGAAAAATAAAAATCTGTAAGTAGTTGCTCACTAAATCCTCTGACATGTGTAAAGGAAAGGTTTCATTTTTTATATATTTTTATACATTTATACATTGTGAAGGAATTTGTTAGAGAAACCCACAAAGAAACACAAACAAGGAACCACCTTCAACCACCTCCAGAACCTGGTGCTGAAGAAAATTTTAGTGTTATGTCTTTTGTCTGGTCCCTCCTTCCTTCCTTCCCTCCTTCCTTCCTTCCTTCCTTCCTTCCTTCCTTCCTTCCTTCCTTCCTTCCTTCCTTCCTTGTGTTCCCAATTTCCCTGTTTTGGGGGTAAAATAGGAAATAAAATTGAGAGACCCAATAAAGATGCTGTGCCAAATCTTTCTGTGATAAGAAATTATCACCTCCTGCTGCTCTCCCACACACTTGCCAGATATTACTGCCCTGATAGTGCACCTGCTGAATTAAATCCACTTTTCTTTAGGGTTAGGAAGGCAAAAAGATTAGGGGAGGAATGGCTGAGACACCATTGGCTAACTTTGGAAGCAGCAGTCTCTGGCAGATTGTTGAAGGAGAGGGACTAAAGGCAGTAAATTTGCAATTGGCTCCATCATCATTGATTAGAGCTTCTCTCAAGCCCTCAGAAATTGGTGCATCTCTGAGAATTTCTGCTGTCTTTAAAATACTGTATTGCTTCAGCTACCTGTCTGCAACTCACAAATCAACTTACCACTTGAAAAAGCAGTAGCCTAGGACATGTTTCTGAAAACCTAGATAATGTCTGTCAGACTTGGACTACGAATAGGGTCTTTGTGGACCACACTGTGTCATTGTCTTGGGATCCAAGAAGAGACAACACACTTATTCCAGTGCCCATGGGAAAAAACCTGACATTTGGAGTTAGCAAGGTCAATGCTGAGGCTGCTCTCTACTGGAGAAAATTAGCAAATATGTGGTAATGAGCATCACTGCACACAGAAGAATCTGTGAGCAGTGAATTAGATGGGGCCTTTTGACCATATCTAACCATCTTTAAAGTTTTGTGATAAAGCAAAACATTTTTATTTTGTGCCTGATGGTTTTCATTGATATTTTTTTCTCCATGGGGAGGAAGCATCTCTGTGGAAGTATTCCCCGTCTCTACATGTCTTGTTGAATTATACTGTATATACTACAGTCATCCATCATTACAGATCCTGTTTTATTGAGACAAGGATGGACCCTAAGAAATTCTAGAGCTCTGTTTTCATTTGGCTACTGGAATACATGGCTAAAGCTTGTTCCTCTCTGGAAAAGGATGAGTCAAATAGTAATTGAAAAGACAAGGCATTACCTGATACCAGATAGCACGTGATGTTTTCTTGTGGGGATTTATAATCCCCAGTTCCCATTGGTGGACCAGAGACGGGAGATGTGTTTCTGGCCTATTGTCTGCTTCCTGGAGCCAGCAGGGACAGCTTCATTCAGGGTGGTAGCACCATATGCTTTTAAAGTATTTAACCTGTATTACCATAATGAGATCCCCTGGCTTTCTAAATCTCTTTGACAATTCACTGAAGCAAAACAAAAAGTGGTCTTTATTTGTATTGCTTCACCACACGCACATGCATCCGAGCAATCCTGAATTTCAATTGCAGGATGCTGAACTCTTTCTTCTGTGCCCATTTAAGCCAGCAACTGACACCAGCCCAGCCAATCGAAGGGACGATGGCGTCATTCGGGCCAGCTCAGCTGTGTAAAACAGAATAAAGCTGAAGAGGTGACAGTTACCACTATAATGGCAAAAAGTGCTGGTTGTTTGGTTGTTTCTGACTGGGTGTGTTCAGCAGTACAGAATCATTATATAAAATTACCTTTTTCTCTTTGCTAGCTAGAGAGGTAACTGTTGTTGCATCGTCATCCAAATAGTTTCATTTTTGTTTTTCATCCTCAGTTTTTCATTTATAAATTGTTTAAGAGTGTCTCTTCAGCACTGCTGTGGGAACATAATTTTTGCCTGCCTTGCCCTAGTCAAGCCACAGGGAAGCTGTAGTCCAGCAGTGTGTGTGTCCAGCAGTCAGTATTGAAAAGTCATTTTCATTCACTACTCCCCTGCATTCACTCTGTTCTGGGTATCCCAGTGTTGCTAAAACACTGCAGAAAACCATATACTGTGCATCTAAGTCTTCATCTCTGCAGCTTCAGGGGATAAAACTGTAGTAATTACAGTGGAGAAAGGTCTGCATAAAAGAGAAATTCTGGACTGAGAGACTGCATATCAGCCAGATTTTGTCACTGTTGATTTAATCAAATGCTGAAAGTAGCCAGTAGTGCTTTATATGTGTGAAATCTTGAAATTCAGTGTAAAACCAGACTGGGAGAGAAAAGCAGAGCTATAAAAGCACAGCAGTTACCAGTTTAATTTTTTAATGCATTTTTAATAGATGGATTCAGATAGATGTATATAAGTAGTCATTGTGCTGCTGCAGTTGAAAAGATGGAAGCCTAAGCACTGAAGATAGGAGGTTTAAATTTCTCTTGCATCTTTTAGTGCCAGACAGTGTCTATACATGAATGTTGAGGGTCAGTTTAATTATTTAACTAATACTGGATTTGCATAAATTGGCTTTCCTGAAAAGGCTAATAAGATGCAGTTGTGGTGGGCAGCTGAAAGCAATTTGGGTTTGAGTCCAGTAATGATAGTACTAAACAGCTGAAATTGTAACATCAGTTTTGTAAAATGTTAAATTAGTATTAAGCTGTGAAAGATAACTGCAGAATCCAAGATATTTTTTGGCTCTCGAATACTTTCAGTGCTATTATTTTCTTATGTTAACAACATAATGGCTTTATGAGACTGTTCCAGCTGTGCTTTACTTAATATTGAAGAATAAGATCACCACACTGCTAGAATATACCCTAAATATAATATACAAGGGAAAAACTCCAGGTACTGGTTTACATTCTCCTTGTGATATCTATTATCTTATTTCTATTAATCTAAAGTGAAAGTTACAGACTGAAGTTTGCCCTCTATTCAACCATAACAAAAATCCCCCCGTATTCTCTGGACTCTGCACAGCGGGTGAGATGGACTGAGCAAATTGCTGTCCAGTGCAAGGCTGTCTTTGCATAAACTACCCATCTTACCTAAGTGACATGTGGGGACTGAGGATGGAGGAACTGTCCCTTGGGTCCCCAGGTATGCCCCAGTAAAGGAAACCCCCCACCCGATCAAGGAGCTCATAAGGCTTAGAAAATATGTTTAATGGTGTTTTTTTACTGTAACAGTTCGCCTTGTCTGTTGTTGTGTGAAATACAGTCACTTAATTGCACTCCATGTTAAGGAGTAGAATGCACGGTCTCTTGACTTTCTTTATTAAAAAAGTTGGTAACCTAATGCACAGGGTGCATTTTGGAAAGTGAATTGGGAAGGATGGTCTTGCTAAGGAAGCTGAACACCAGTTGTGATGAGAGCCTGTCCAACCTGGAGACTGAAAGACCAGGACAGCATCTATGCCTGGAAATAAGTAGGCATAATGAAGATTTCTAAAATCATAGGAGTCTCTTTAGGAAAGAAGAAGGAAAGAAAAGTAGCAGAACAGAGAGGGGAAGGTCTTCACATTTTATTGTTACATACTCCATTTGGTAGGACAAGTATTTCAAACCTCCATTGCTAGGAGATGTTGATTTCTTCCCTGCAGTTATATACTCTATATCATTCTGTGTGAAACTAGTGGCTACATATTTACTGACATTATTTTTAAAAAATTATTTATTGACATTATTTATTTTAAATTGGCCAAATCAGCTGCAGATCTGGCAGAAGGAGAACAAGGCATTACTACAATTACGGATAACTTTTGTAGAAGGACAATACCATATTTCCTTGTACCGTGGCATAGTATGGAGCCTATTTTCAGTTCATTTCTAATGCATGATAACTTGCCTTCAGCACTGTGAAGATTCATTTTCAAATAATTTTTAGTGTAGAGGTTTGTAATTTTACAGTCATTTATGCTGTAGGAAAGATATTAGTGATATTTGCATGAATGCATGTGCTCAGTTGCAGTGCTGTTTATCTGTCTTTCCAGTTTGTTTGCTCATAAATTTAGGAGACGAAAGGTGGAATCCTCTGTGCCAGAAGTGTACTATATTGCATTATTAATATTAGGATAGCAAGCAATTCCCACTAGACAGTCTTTGTGGTCTGTTCATGCTTAAGAAGTGTCTAGGCATGAAAGGCCGTTTGAGTTCCAGTGGGCTGATAGTCTGGGATGACATTTGAATGCGGCGAGGACAATGTCTAGATGACAATGACTGGGAGGGAGGCAAAAGCAGGTCTCAACTCTCCCTATTCTCCCATGGACAGTCACCTCTCCTTTAGGATTATTTCCTCACGTGACTCCTTAGTTAGGCTTTGTCTAAGAGGAAAGTGGAACCACTGGAGGGGAGAAACTGAGGTTTCCAGACAAAGCAGAGGCTTCCAGTGCTGACACACAGCCCATAACCCAGAGAGACAGCAAAGCTAATGAGAGGCATTGCCTCTCAGGCACTATTTGCAGCATTCAGAGTTAACAGAACATTTTACTTTCAGCCAAATTGTAAACAAAAAAAATAAATTTAGTAATTCTATATACCAGAATTTTTTCTGTGGACGACAAGCTTTGTGGTGCCATTTTGAGTCTGTAGCTTAGATTGCCTAATTCTCCATGAAATAAACAAACTGCACTAACCACTGCAAAATTGGGTCTGGAGGCAACACCCATTAAAGTAAATGTGCACTGAATACTCCTAGTTGTGGGAAGATTCTTGCCTAAAAAGTAGCAACAGTTTACAACTCAGTTAATAAATTACATTAATTTATTCTGCCCCATAAGTGTGATGAGGATGGATGGGTTTCCCACATCTTCCTAATGTTGTTAAGTGTCAGGAGGAAAACTCCAAAAATTCAGGAAAAAATACTAAATTCACAAATAAAAATATCTAATGTAGAAGAATAGCCCTGGAATAACATCTTTGGATATTTTAAGCAGTGGAAACAAAATTGGGTATTTCCATAATTTTGTGGTCTTGTTATAAATTATTAATGTTGTTTTGGACCATATATGTATTTTGAATTAGTAATTATGGGCGATCGTTCTCTGCCATTAGCAACCTAGATTTTAATTCTGTACAGCCACTTCTGCCACCCTCTTTTGATGTTAATATAAAGACTAATTGTGCATTATATTTTCTGGCTGTTTTTGTTGTAACAATACAATCACAGCCTTTTTATTTAAGTTTCTCCCTGAAATTTTTATTTTACAATTGCTTTTAATACCTCTCTTGTTCAGTATGTGCGTTACATGTGTATTAAAATCTAGTTAGCTTATAGTCTGAAGGGAAAGAAAATCTACACAATTAAATCTGTCCTTGTGTGCTTGAAAGATTCAGCACTAAGTAATCTTTCACATCATAAAAGGAACAAAATCAAAACAACTGAGTCATTATCATGACTCTGCTTAGTTTCAGCCCATGAAGTGACATCTAGACTCTGCAGATACTGTATTTGTTGTTTTATGTATCTGTGAGCAGACATTTGTAAATACGGAGGTGTAAATGTTGCCAGCATTTAAATTAGGTTAAAAGTGCTATTTATGGCTTACATCAACAACAAAAAAATATTCATAATCATCCCTAGGTGAAGATACTCATTTAACGAGCTTACAGCTCCTAATTAATTCTGTAAAGAACGCCATTTGGCAGAGTAGAATTATGAGGTTTGCATATTGATGGTGGCAGGGAAAAATATATCTGTTTTCTATTTATATGGTAAAATTAACTTCTGTTCTTTTGAAAATGGCGCATCTCAGAGGTATTGCTTTCAAAATGATCTCAGGGTGTAAAGAAAGCAGTAATAACAGCACCAGGCGTTCAGTTCTGTCCTAATTTTCCCACCAGTTTTTCAATGTTTCAGCTGCCTCAGAGACTTGAAGTACTCTCATTAGGTAGCTGCAGAGGCTGCCTTGCTTGCCTGCTCCATCACTCTCTCTAGCTGCCTCTCTCGCTCCCCCTCTCTTGCTCCCCCTTTTTTTTTTTCCCCTCCTGCCTTGGGAGTGACTGTGAAGATCATTTGCTGGCGTGATTGGCAGGTTAGAGCATTCGATCAGATGAGTTCCTCTTAGTGCAGGTCAAAAAGGCTGGTTAGCAGGAGCTGTCGAAAAATGCCAGCAGCATTCGAAATGGGAAATGTCATGACTTCGAGGCAGGGGGTGCCACCTGGAACAGAAAGCCCCCAGCTCATTAGCAAGTTACAGGATGCAAGCTTAACTGGAGGGAGCAGAGGAGGAAAGATAATACCCAATAGGGAAAATTATTGTGAAGTGGAATTGATTTCATGTATAATTTGTTTATCACTAGAGGGGACAAATGCTGTCCTCCTGACATGTGCGGAGAAGTGTGGACTACGAATGAAGCAATTTAGCATAATCTCCAGGTTGAGCTCTGGATTTAAAAAATGCCAACTTCTTTCTTTCCAACTGTGGAAGTGATCAGGTCATGTTGTATTAATTAAACCTGACATACTCTCAAATGGTTTATCTGGGCAATTTTAGCAATTTAACAGAACACAGTAGATATGAGCTGCATTCATTATTAACATGGGGCAGTGGTTTGTCTTATGGATGAAGTGGGGTTGGGGGTTTTCTGCAAGCTGCTGTTGTAAAAAGACATGTTCCTGTTGCAAGCTGAATTATAAAAGAACTCTTTTTAATGCTTAGTTGGACTGCATAAAATCAGAATGCAATTTCAGTTGTATGATATGATTTTATTTCCAAGAAAAACTACATACCCTTAGAAAGTATGGATTTAAAAATAAATAAAGCATTCAGGCTTACTGTATAAAATTTAATCTGAAATGAGGACTACAGGGTCTGCTGCCTGTCAGGGACTTAAAGAATGCATATATAAAATATCAGCATTACAAAATGCTTAGTCTTCTCCAAGATATCCTGTAGTGGTAAAATTGTGGGAAAACTCTTCATGCCAGGCAGTTTAACAAGCCCCTGGCTATTAATATTGCTAACCATTCATTTGCTTCATTGATCTGTATTTTCATATAAAAGGCATATTGCATATCAGTAGAAATAATTGCACAGAGTTTTCACCTCACACACAGCTTTTTTCAGAAATGTTGAGAAAATAAGGTGGGATCATGGTACCTGCCAGACTGTTTTCTCATGGTATCTTTGTGCAGCTTTGTGTCTCGCTCTGCTCCTCCTGAAGACAATGGGAGAATTCCATAGATTTCAATGGCAGTAGAGCTGGCTCCCTTATCAAAACTTACATGGACACAACAATACCATCTCAGGCTGAGAAAATGAGACTTAAAAGCTGAAGGGGTTCCTGAAGAACTATTTTGCAAACTGTATCTCTTCTTGTTAAGGAGTTTTGTCTTCTGTATATTAAACTTGTACTTCTCTCAGAAGTTTGGAGCTCATGCTTAAGGAGTCTCTTTTTGGATACTGAGGAATGTTTGCTTACTGTTCAGATTCTTGATGATTTTTTTCAGCTTTCATTTTCTTCCATCCATCAAAGTTTTTAAGTTGGTAATGGAGTAGCTAGCATTCGCTTTATTGAGTAACCACAGGCTGTTGGATTTCCCTTTCTCCACCAAATGTGAATCAGAATCAGATTTTCAAAAGGAGTTTCTTAATCAAAATATTTGTACAGAGTCTTACAGATGAGTGTTTTCTGTTTTGTATTTAGTGTAAAAAGCGCAGCATTAACAGTCTGCTAGTTTGCAAAAAAGAAAAGTTACTAAAGCACCACAAAAAGGGCATTCTTTACCTTCCAGATACCTTTTTAGTGTAAAGTTCTTTCAGATAGGCACTGTGAACACTGGCTGCTGCAGTCTGCACTAATGAACACACAGGCTCAGGCCTTTGCAAAGCTGAATAAGGAGAGCAAAATATCAGAATAAAATATCCTCTGTGCAGGTCCTGTGGTAGAATTTTTCCCACCCTGGATAGCTCTGCAGATGCCCAACTAGTATTTAAGCATTAAGTATTTAAGTAAAAAACTGGAAACTAACTTTAAAAGTTCAGAAAGTATTCATTACTTAATGTCTGCTCTGGTACTTTGTTTGGGGAAGTGATATGCATTTAAATTATTTGTATGGAGTTTGAAAATTAGACTTCTGTTGGGAAAGGAGAGTAAACTGGGAAACCTCCAAGTCTGTTAGCTCCATGGAATAAAGACAAGGATCAGTAAGCACTGGACAGACCTGCTAGTTTTTAACCCTGAGGTATATTTGAGGGACCTGTGGTAGCTGTAGTGTCTGTCTGCATCTGGCAACTGCTGCTTGGACATGAGTAGAGGGATATTTTGGCTAGGAAATCTGGCAGGTGCAAATAAGCTCTTTTCTAGGACTGTGTGTGACACAGATTAGTGACCTGGGTATGTCCTAGGTTCATGACCAAAGAAGTTAGCATTCAGAATTAGAAAAAATAGTTAAATAACTAGTATTTCCCATATATCTACATTTTCTGGCAAGAAAAGCAAGTTTAGTCTGAAACAGAAGAAAGAATGTAACCATTACTCCCCGTTTTTTAACCAAATTCTGTTTTTTCAAAACTGACACGAGTATTTTCTTAGCTTTTAGCAACTTGATAATTCAAATGAAGAATAGTAGCCAGGAAGGAATTAGTAGTAAATTCCTTACTGCCCCTCAAAACTTGTTATTCCTGCAGTTGTCATTCACTCAAACCCTGACTTCTCTATTCTAAACAGATACTGGTTTGTTCCTTGACTCTCTAGGGAAGATCAGGCAGAAGCATTGAGTGGGAGAATCACATATTCATCATCTGATTTTTGTATCTTTTCTCCCCCAAGTTTCTGAGAAATCACTGGAACTTGCTAGTATGTTTTCTGTGACATTAACAATCTTTGTGAATCACTTTTCAGGCGAGAAGAAGCTCTAACACGTGGTCCATATTCCACCAGTGACTCCTTTTATCATTACTTGTGTGTTAAAACACTTTCTGTATGAATTGCCTTTGTCTTTTCAGAAGGTGGATATGTAGAGAGTGTTGGAAAAATCCAGTGAGCCCTGAGGTCATCTAAATAACTCTATGTAATGTGAGCAACTGTTGATGAAATGTGGTTCAATCAATAACATTTCAACTTTTGCTTCATGTATTAGATTTCAAATAAAATAGAGCAGTATAAAACAATCCATAAATTGAACCTAAGATTGGGTCATACCATTTTTTTAACGTATGTGTGTAGTTCTTGACTTTGATATCATTCACTTTTTAATCTTTTTCATCTGTATTGTTAACTTGGGCTGCAGTAAAAGGATATCTCCCTCAAAATTCTTTTCTAAGACTGCCTCGCCACCATTTTGGGTGTTTTTACTAAATCTTCCCCCTACATTATACCCCACAAATTATTTACATATATTATTAAATCTTTAAGGGGGTACATTTAGATAGATTGAGCATATTGAAGATTTCTTGACCTGACTTCGTCAAATCCTTGACCAGGAACTTCATGCATAAGTCTCGAATTTGATTTTCTTAGTAGCTGCAGCATTGCTTTTCGATCATTAACCCTTGCTGATTTTCCTCAGAGAACGTAAAAGCTGAGATTTTCAGAATTTTCAAGTCCTGGACTTGCTCTCTTGTGTAGGCTGTCCTCCTCTCCCCAGAATCATCTCCAAACCTCACAATTTTCTGGGAAACTACTGTACCAGCTTGTGTGGTATCAAAAGTAGGAGAATTGCTAATGAGTCACTGCACTGCTCATGTCACCAGACGGCAGGACGGTCTTCTGTCCTTCGTCCAGACTCCTAAATGCAGGGCAGAGAAACTGTAGCACACCAGGGGATTTAGAAAGATGTTTGAAATGTGCAGAGAGATTTAGAAACCTAAGTCTTTTTCTGTGAGCTCCTGTGGAAGGAAGAGAGTAAACGCAATGCAGTCTGAACACATGGGTCCTTATAGAACCATTAGAGATGGAAAAAAGTTCTTCAGGGTCTGCACTGGAGGAAGCAACACTGCTTGAGAGCAGCTGGAACACTGTGGGCAAAAAAGCAGGAGCTCTGCCAGGTGAAATCTGCAAAGCTTCTTATCTGTCTGGTGTTTCTCACCTATTTAATTTGCATGGAAACAAGCACAGTTTCTTGGTAACAAACATTAACATTTTCAGCTTATGTCTATTGAGAGATGCTCTGTTTTAAATTTCTGTTGTTAATCCACTGTGTCTTGTGATCATAATAATGCACAGAAGTTAAACAAACATTCCCCACCCCCAAACCTCCTCCCCTAAGAAAACAAAATCCCAGACCATGATGATAAAACAGGTCATTAAGAGTTTCTGCAACAGCCTGTCATCTTGGGTCTTACTGTGTTTTTGCCTGCCATTTAAAACCATATCAATCCACAAATTTGATATAGTCTAGAAATAAAGGGAGTGGGAAAGGATTTTAGAAACATTTTACCCACCTTACTCTTCAACATTAAGATTCTTTTTTCAGAACAGTGTTTGTACTCTAGTGTTTGAAGTAAAAAATTTGCAGTTTTTTTAAACTCTTAAATATTTTACAAGTTTCATGCAAATGCAGTATATTTATAGTTGAATGCTACTAAGAAATGAAAACAGGATCGTTCATATGTGAACATAAGCAAAATGAGTTGTTACATGACCTTGTCTGAAGTTTTGCCCTCTCTCTTCCTTATCTCTTTCTTCGTTTATTGACTTTATTTGTTACATTATGCCTGAAACATGGAATATAAATTCTGTAGTTCACCGATCCTACTCACCTTGTTCATGGAAGGTCCTACCACATTTCATGGCTCTGGAAAAATGCTGCATAAGAATAAGGAACCTCAGTGCTGTGTCTGGCCCTTCTGGCACAGTTGCTGAATTTGCCGTGTTAACACACACTGCCCCCAGCACACACATGCACATACATGGCCCTCTCATGCATTCTTTGCAAAGGCCCATGATTTCTTTGCTCCTGGTGCACATCCAAATGGAAAGGAGATTGGAATGTGAAGACATTTACCTTTGTTTGCTCTTGCTTTTGTATATGCACTGTGTACATTTATGATGGAAAGGTGTCCATTATGTCCCAAACTTTCTAAAAGGCAGGAGAATTTCAACAAATGCAAAGCCTGTAAGTAAACAGAGAGTGCTGTCAACCCTTCCTTCATTTAAACTAAACCAGAAAACAGATAAGGGCAGACTTGAGATCATATTTTGCCTTTTAAGGTAAATAATCCATGTCAGATTCCTAAAGCTTCCCATCTCAACAGTGATAAACATGAGCTGGATCCATCATACCTTATCCCTGTGAGAACCCCACTTGCATGCAGTGGGACATGGTATATGTTTGTGTTGTGTGGAGGAGGGAGGGATAGTGTGTAAAGTGCTTTACATCTGCGTAACTTGAAGATTTTAGGTTGTTCAAATACACATACTCTGGTGCTAATGGAAACAGAGATCACTTATCACCGTATCTAAGGAATTGGAAATGTATATTCATGACTCGCTGTTACCCAAATAGGATGTCCATCATTCTGCATTAATGACATAGCTCTATTCTACTCATTTCATTTTTCTTTATGTTTTACCCAGCTGAATAGCTCAGTGCTGCCATGGGGTCCTGTATCGTATGGCAGACTTTGCCTTTTGAACTGCCCACATCACAGTTTTCTGCAGCTCCCTATCTCCACCGTCATTCCTTTTCTTTACTCTAAATGTTTCCAAGGAGGAAGAAAAGAAAGAAAGAAAAGATTAAATAAAAAAAAAGGCAGGGGGCTGGGGGGAAGGAGGGGAGAAAGAGACTGCTGTGGAAAAATAAAAGTTTAAAAGAAAACCAGAATGAATGCTTCACTTGTTGGCTTTTAGCACAATTACCATACCTTAGGAAATATGCAGGGAATAGTTAATTATGACTAAATGAGCTCCTTTTAGAGTTCATGGCAGGCCCCAGCATCCAACTGTCAGTGTTGTGAAAGATTGAATTAAAAGGCTGGTCCCCCTTGTCAGCCGATAGGATGGTCTGCTGGGGGAAAATAGACAGTGAAAAGATAGCTGGGTTGGAGTAGCCTCAGCAAGAGAAACACGTATAGCATTTGCATACTTCTCCTGCAAAGGGGGTTTAATCCAAATAAAGGAGATTTCGGTATTGTCAGCCAAGGCTTTGTTCAGTGTGAAGAGCAGAAGGAAATCTGATGAAGGGGCCTTTCTGAAGCCCTTGCACACAGACTGGAGGTTGTTCTAGTAAAGTTATGTACTTTGGGATTGTTTACACACTGTTGTCTGTTTGAAGATCTCCTAAACTGAAAGACTCAAAGTATTCCTCTTTGCTAACACAAAAGCGAAGAATTTGTGTGGTAAAAATTACTTACACTGTAGACCTGAACAAGTTCTTTTCATTATCTTCACAAAATACCCTACAGTTCCTTTTTTTGGTGTAGACAAAGTTCCCCAATACTTCTTGGCCGAACTCATAGCTCACAAAATGTTTTCAGACTAGGAGAAAAAAGGGAGAATTATGTTCTGAAAATGCGGAGAGCACAAAAACCAGATACTCTTCAGGCTCGAGGCAGACAAAACCTTGCTGCCTCCTCCAGCACAGTTCTTTTTTAAACAAATAGACAGTTTCATACCAGCTAAAAACAGTGTTTTGAAATTTAGTTGGGGTAAAGTGTTGTGTCTCTACTAAGATCTTTTCTGTTCTTTCTGGGTTTCTTTCTCACCTGAGAGATGAGCCAGAAGCCTCAAACCTCTTTTGTACTTAATCTGTAGCAGACCCAGTCCATGCCTTAGAGCTTTTCCAGATAAAATAACTGAATTGTGTTTCAAAAAAAGCTGAAACTATTTAAAGGTGGTAGCAGGCAAATTACTCCTCCTTAGAATGACTATCCACTTACAGTGTACACTGCCAGTGTCCAAGGTTTTCACATGGGACAAAGAACACCGTCTCAGGGATATGATTAATATTTAGGCACCAAATAGGTGGTCTAACAGCACAGCACCTGAAATAGATGGCTTTTTCTTTTTGTTGCTGCAATTTTTTTTTTGTGTGGTTGCCATAGTCTTAATGATTTTTAGCTAGTACTGAATTATTTATTTGGATGGTAATAGTCATGAAAATAGTGTGTGTGTGTCTGTGTGTGTGTGCGCATATATACACATATACACACAGATATATAATACTATATATAAATATGTATAATTTGTTTTAGAAATGTGTCTGTACATACTTAGCACGTCTTCTCATCAGCTTTGTAACTAATAGTCGTTGTAAAGCAACATATGCTTCTCGGTAATGCTTTGTGTTAGGGTGAGCAACATCCTGGCCTGAATAGAGCTTGAATTTTCTCTAGGAAAAATGAGTACTGTCTTTAAGGCTTGGTGAAATTCTGGGAAAGAAGATGAAGCAGCTTCTAAGATACCAGAGAATATGACATCGGATATACCTGTATGGATATACTTGTGGTTACTCTACAGTTGCTTAATAGTTATAATTAAGGGAAAAAATTACAATCCTGTTAATATTAAGAAATGAGTCCACATATAATGAAATTCGGCTCTCATTTATACATGCTCTGACTTGTGCTATTTTTAACCTGAAATGCTTCTTTATGCTCACTCAGACACTGATGTTTCAGCTGAGCTTTTTTTCAGCTAATGATAAATGTGAATCATTAAATACTTAATCATCTATTAGCCTTATTTTCTCCCACATGGTTGTCATAAATTCTCACAGAAACACAGGCAGAACCAAGTCTGCAATCAATAGGCCATAGGGCACCCCAAATCCTCAGATTGTTGGTGCAACTTAAAAATCAGTTGTCAGAAAGGGGAGGTGGTTGATGGAAAATGTGCTATATCCTGTTGCTTGCTGAGCTTTATCTGCCATCTGGACTCAAGAAAAGCCTGAATGAATTTCAGCATCTCTCTTTTTTCTTCCCCCCTAGAGAAAACTGGAAGGGGAGATCGAATTTTGGTAAAAATGGGAGCTGAATTGAGGCATCAGTTGGCACTCAGTGTGCAGTTCACACCTTCTCTTATTAGTTTAATTTATTCCTTAAAGTGTTTACCTTTTTCAAGATGAAGTGAGTAGTAGAAAATAAGGTACAGTGTTTCACAAGGGTTATTTACCAAGTGGTATTTACTGCTTGGAAGCATAGCAGTGCAATCTGTAAAGTAGTTTATGACTGCCTAAAGAGACAAGCAGCTTGAATCCAGCTTGGCTATAACATAGTATGCAATTTCAAAACAGTTACTTTTATATTAACTCATAAGTTTTTATTGCTTCATAAGAAAATGATAACATCCTCCTACAGTGCTTAGCTCCTCGAGGAGATAAACTCCCGTGACTTTCTCACGTGCTGGCCATCTTTGTGCAGCCTTCACTGGTTATAAAGAACTCATACTCCAAAACCCACTGTTGGGAAAACAAAGGACAGACCGTGGTAGTAATAAACATGTCATTTAAACCTTACAGGAAAATGAATGTGGTTTATTCAAACATCCCTTCTAAAGAATAGCTAATGATAATATTTTAGTAACACAAAGAGGGGAATCTAATGCTCCCATTCCTGGGCTCTGTTCCCACCGAAGGCAGCAGGAGCTGCACATACAGATCCAGAGGGCTTGCAACTTGAATAGCATCTAATATGGAGCTGAAGAGTTTAAAAAAAATAGGAACTGGGCTCACTCCAACGCTTACAGTCTGCGTGTAGTGAAGTGGTGTTTTCACTTTTCATCTCTTCCTTTTTGTTTCACAGTAACGGTGCAATCTCCAATTAGAACTCACCCTTTGTTAGCTGTAGTCAACGACGCCTCATCCCGGTTTGCGTTTTTCCTGTGAGAAGCGTGTCAGAATTTGGGGGGACTAAATATACTCCTTTGTTGGTGAGCTTGTCAAGCACCGCGCTGTGTTCGCTTTCCCACCAGGAAGGTCAGGCCGCTGGGGGGCCGCTCTATTTTCTAAAATGATCCCTACTGTCTGTCCATGCTGTCTGACAGATTGAAACAGTTGTCTGTGTCACTGCTTTCAATGCTTTTTAAATGCCTCACTTTCCTTGAAAGACGTAAAATATGTAGGCAGTGGGGGGAAAAAATGTAAAAGGAACTATACTTTTTCCTGCTTAAAGAAGCATTGGGTTTTCTTTTCTAAAGTAAACTTAATTTTGTTTAAAATATAAGATAACTTAGGGAAAAAAAAAGCCCACCAGCTAATCTGGAAGACTGGGTAAGTCACAACTTACATATTCTATTTCTGAAACTTCATTTTAAAATGAGGGCAATAAAATTATTAAACACACATTCATTCAGTAGCTGAAGTGAAATAGTAAATTTTCTTTGTTCACTTATATTTCAGTTTAATATATTTGGATCTGAGGTATGTAAAAAGCCTGAAGAAATTGGTACTATGCTGAGCCTTCAATAGTCTCCAGATAATTGAACTAATTAAATCTTTACCAACATTAACACAACTCCAGCATTCCTTGGACAGTGGTTAATTATTGCATGAACATGGCAAGCTTAAACTAAACAGATGAAAATAGAATCCTGTAGAATGGGTATTGAGTTTATTCTTTATTCATCTTTTGATAAGGTTTAATTAAAACTGCCTCTCTCCATTGTGGTGAGAATGAATGTGCTTGTTTTCTTAGTGAAAGCCAAATTATTCACTTCAGCCATGGTTCAATAATCAAAGCGTTTGCAAAGTTTTGGGTTATATTTTAGCTGTGGAGATATAATTGCTGCAATTCTCTATGAAGGCTTTATCTTTTTATTACATTGTCTTTTATTTTTTTACTTTATTTAGTAAATTAGAGCATCCATTTTGTGATTCACTATTTTAATGTGCTTTAAGCAGGGCATTTTTGTCAACAGGGAGTGAGCTAATGAAAATAATATTTAAAATAAAATATTTTTTTTAATAATTTGAAGGCAAAAAGTAGTTTCCAGACAAATCTATACTCCAGTCTTTTAGAGTAAAATTTAAGCACATAGCAAAAGCTGTCTTTATCAAATGCTAAATATTAATAAAAGAACGGTTATTTATTTTTATGACAGTAACAGGAGGGTGGATATGGTGACTCCCCATACTTACCCAGTGGCTAATTGATCACTGAGCAAAAATTGTTGAAAGAAGCAGTGATGGCTCATAATGTTAGACTATGCAAGACTGCAAAGTTACTTGAGTTACTTGTGTATGAAGTGCAAACTCCAGCACTGGTGATACAATGGAAAAAACAAATCCTTGAGAGTCGTGAAATTTGGAGCAAGAGCAATGGAGTATAGCTGAAGGAGAATGAGAAACATTTGTGAGTAGGTATGCATGCTTGCAGACTGGTATCACTTGTGTTGCCGTGGACTTGCCTTTCCACTTGGAAAGGTGTAGATCTGAGCTTCAACTCTCCTGCTGCATTCTTTGATAAATAACACAGCAGGTGGGAAATGGATCGGTGTTCATTTAAAAAAAAATGTGTCCCACTCTCTTTCTATGCAGTTCTCCAGGTGACCTAGATGGACCACCAAAAGGGTCATAGGAAAAGTTGCACAGTTTTATTTGTATTCTGGTGTCTCATTCTGTTGTGTTTTGGAATGACATCCTGGCAGAACCTTGGTTTCCTGACAGACTTTTCCATTCCCATCAATAAAATATTAATTTCACTTTCTGTGATTTATCAAGCAGCTATGCCATTGTTCTGTCTTGGGCTTACGTTGTCATTAGGGGATTCCAGGCTGGCACAGTTGTTTTGATTTAAGGGAGGAAAATGTGTTTTCTTTTTATTTTGTTATTCTAAGAGTTGTTTCTTTTAGAGTGAATTTCACTGGGTAATAAAAAATTTAAGACTATGAGTGCACCAAAGGAGAAAATAGGCTGAGGAGGGAGTCTCTTGAACCATGGAGTTGGACTTAACTGGTAGTTGTTTCTCCTTTTTGAGTGATAGTAGTGTGCTGGGTGCACGTCATGTGAATCCAGAGCTATTTGGAGTCACTGGACAGAAGGGTTGTCTGCTGGGAAGCTGTAGTCAGAAATGTGTTGCTCATGTTCTTTGTCATGAAGGAATAGCATCTGAGTCACAGCTGATGCTGTTAAGATTCTGTAGGTGCAGCCATTTCTTTAGACTTCACTGAAGTCAAGATTTGGTCTGTTCTATTTCTTGAGGTATGGGAACATACCTTGTCTGGAAGAGGGGGAACGCTCTGTGTTAGCTGTGCCTTGAGTGTGTGGATATGGTCAGTCCTGTTCTAATGGTGAGAGTTCCCTGCTGACCGGGAAATATGTTAAAATTCTCCTCCTAAATATGTTAAATTAGGTCATCTCTGAGACCAGAAGTCCCCTTTAAGTGTTTGGAGTTTTTTGTTCAAATAGACCTTTTTGTGAAATTTATTCCTTTTTGGCATGAAGAAAATAGATATGGAATAACTGTTAATTTGTCTGAGTTCTTTTGTGCTACATTTTGTCTTTTAAAGGACTGGAAATCTGTTATTCCAGGAAATAAAATTCTGAATTATTGCAAGGGCTTTAATGTATTTTGCATGAATAACACTCTGTTAAAAGGTGTGTTTACTGCACAAAGAGATTTTCCAGCATTTACTACAATTATGCTATGGTTCCACAGTCATTGACATGGGGTCTGTGCTTTTCCAGCAGCACAAATTTGATCTGGATTGAGAATGGATATCTGATCTCATTTGAGGAGAGTACAGTGGCTCCATCCTGGTTACTGGGAACCACCATAAAGCCTGCTGGTTCAAGGTTAACCCATCAGTTTAGGGGTTTTTATCAGATTCGGAACAACAGAGTTAGATTCTACTGGGTCATCATGATTTTCACTCAATCATAGGAGCTTTAAAGCTGGATTTGTAGCCTTGTCACACATACTTCTGTCACTCAGATTTTCCTGAATTCGTAACTGAAAAAAATCATCTTCTAATACTTGGTTACATTAAAATAATTTTGCTGGATAATTTATTTTTAAATTGTGATAATAATCTTGAATCAGATAGGCAAAACCTGATGTCCTGGAAATTAGAAAGGGTTTCTATCTGAGGTTGCTGAAAAAACTGCTTGCTCAAGAGATCATAATCTAATCTGAGTGGATTGAAGGATTTGAAAGTATCTTTTTTAAATGTGAAGAGAGTGTTGCATGTTAATTATTTATTAATATATGTAGGTTAATACCCATTAGCATTTTTGAATATGGGCTGTGCTTCACTTTGACAGCTTTGCATATCATCCCTCCAGATGTCTTAACTTAGTGAGATTCTTAAGCACTTGGATAATACCAGGCATACACCAAAATGTGTGTTAATGTGTTTATTAAGGAGCTTCCCAGCCCTCCCCCAGTAGTCCTCCTTCTGAGGAGCAAGAGGACAGACTGGACTATCATGACTTTTGACTGCATTGATTTATTTTGACATAATGTGATTATTTTTTTTTTAATCTAATGATAACACTCCTTCCTGTTTATCAAAATTGCTACATAAGCAAGAATAATTCTGCTTGCTTCCTTCATTTTTTTAATTTGGCATTTAATTTTTGCACTACAGGAGTGCAAAAAGGTCATTTCCCTAAAAGCAGGCCCATGTATAATTTACAGGGCTACCACGAAGAAATCCTAATGACTTACACCTACCAAGACCATTATTAACTCACCTCCAGACACAACATTTACATGGTAATATGTTGTCATTTTGCTATCAACTACTACTTGATCCAATACAATCTCATGTTTTCTTTTCTTTATAGTTGCTATGTCGTGATGATCAGTCCATGTATTTGCTGTTAACTTTGTTATTCCTCCTTCTTAGGAAGTTCTTCGTTATCTGCAGAATGTGGCTAGTCAGTAGCCTGAAGTGCACGATAAGGCCTTGACATTGCAGTGTTTAAAAATTTACTATATCTTTGCCTCTAGAAATTCTGGTCTTTGTTTAGGAATATGTTCTGTGTATTATGGAAGAGAAGTGTCATTATTTTACATTTGTCTTAGGATGTGGCTCCCCTGGCTCAGAGCAGGGCTAAGTTCAGTCACACTAAGTACCATGCAATAGTGTATTAAATAACACTCCTTCATGCAGAGATCTCAGGCCATGTGTTCAGCTTTGCCGACTGCTACCCCCCTCTGCACACCATCTGTTTTTATTGAGGTAACTGGCTGGCTTTTCTATTTGAGATTCATTCCTGCCTGTTCAATGATACTTAAATGCTCCAGTCATATTAATTTGTAGATGGGAGTCTTGAGTAATTATTGAATTGCTATATCTTAAAAGAAATTCTAGGGGCCTCATGCAGACAGATAGGAATACAGAATGTAGATAAAAAGGATATTGCTTTAGGAGAAATGTTAATGCACAATTTCAGACAACCCCATGAATGCATATTATTAATGGAATTCATATTATTATTAAGAACTAAAAACTGAGACAGAAGTAAATTGCATTTATTGAACTTTATGAACTCTAATTATGTGAGAAGTCATACAAAAATATAACCAAATTTTTGGGGCTAGAAAATATTGCTTCTAGGTTCCCAGTGTAAAGACTGCTCACTTCCTCCTCTCCTTCAATGAAGGGAGTCAAGGTCCTCTACACTGATGCAAAGAAGAACTGCTTGTGATGAGCAGGAGAGGTGGCAGATGGGAAGATTTTTGTCCATTTTTTGGAGAATGCTGTCAGAAATGTCCTTGTATCTATAGAAGACAAGGTAGCCCTGTTTTAAGTACTGTGTTAAAGAGGCTTTATTCTCTATTTTAACTATATTAGACTTGATCCTTTGAATGAGTAAACAGCAAGTGATGCCATTTTAGACAGGTTAAAGAACCACATGCCAATACCAAAGGGAGGAGGTGCACAAAGCTTGAGTAAAAACAGAATACACAAGCATGCCTCTGATTAAGTCATGAAGGTTCACAGTTAGAAAGATAACCATTTCTTTGCCTCTTTACTTCTCTATACAGTCTTTATTATTGCAAATATTCCAGGCTTTACCTATGAAGAGATTTGGGCAGCTGACTAGTAAGATAATACTAAAAAGATTTCAAACTCAGGATGCTTCAGGTGACACTGGGGGGTTTTCTCCCAGAAAATAGCCAGAATGCTTAGTACTCAGGCTGAGGAGTAGCCTTGCCCATTGTGCACAGTGCATTGCTGGAAAAGAAACAAAACAAAAAACCCAACAAACAAACAAACCCAACAAACTAAACCGGCCAAACAAGCAAGTTAAAGAAAGGTCCTGTTCAAGTGAATAGTATTCATTTCTGGAAGAGCTGGGTAGTTCGAAATGAGCTGGCATGTGGTAACTAACAGGACACCATGCAGCTATCTCTGATTGCCATCACCCATCTCAAAGGGTCAGAATCTAACAGAGATAAGCAAATATAATGACAGAAAAAAGCATAGGAAGGAAGATGACCTTATGATAAACTTGGATGCAGAGTAGGCCTTTTCAAAGGAACAGGGCAAAACAGGCTTTCAAATTCAGAAGCAGAGAAGTCATGTTCTGATGTACCGTGGAGGCTATTGACAGAGGATTTCTTAAAAGACAAGGCTGTGTATTTTGCTGTCGCATGGAACTTTGTACAGGTTTGTCTGAGTGATTTGGCATTAAAGGGCTTCAAAAGATTGTTTCTCTGAGTATAGATAAACTATGTTTTTGAACACATTTGAAACCTGTCACTAATTTTTCACTGCTCCTCAGGCCAAAAACTTACACCCCCTGCCATCTCCCACCAAATCTGCAGATACCATTTTCTTAATGAAAGGAATCCAGAAGTGGGAGTTTAACTTTTCCATGTTCCTTGGGGTTTTATACAGTGTTTCATCATCCCAAGGAAATCTGGTACTCTTAGGTGGAGAATCAAATCTCAAAGCACTACACAAGTAAATGAAAACTCTTTTGCACACTAGGGACCTTTTCATCATAGTTTTGTGTTTCAGGGGATTTCACAACCTTTACTTGAGGGAAACAAATATTCAAATCCCAGTTAGACCAGAATAGAGGAAATATGCCAGGTTCAATTACCACTGGAATTAGCAGCCTATGAGAATTTTTCCATTTGTACCTTCACCATCTTTTTCATGAAGTTTTGCATAAGCTGTTCCTGGGATGTGAGAGCACAG
Organism: Falcunculus frontatus; assembly: GCA_013398115.1. Classification (NCBI taxonomy): domain Eukaryota; kingdom Metazoa; phylum Chordata; class Aves; order Passeriformes; genus Falcunculus; species Falcunculus frontatus. Next base: position 795,452 of record VZRV01005918.1, on the reverse strand, counting down.
AAAAGGAGTGACCACTTTAGAACTAATCGGAAGACAGGATCTCCCAAAGGTCTCAAAAAGTGCTGTAGTCCTGAGCAGCATGTTTCAGGTGAAATCTCTCAGTTTTTAAAATCTTCATTTCTATGAATTTTCTGAAAGTGAAAATCACCTGCAAATACATTTATATTTATATTTATATTTATATTTATATTTATATTTATATTTATATTTATAATTATATTTGTATCTATCTTTATATTTATATTTATATTTATATTTATATTTCTATTTATATTTATAGTCAATCCTTTTTGAAGGTAGTAAATTTGCAAGAACCATTTCTCTATTTTTTATTATTAGTTTGAATTAGATTAAATATGTGAAAAGCATCGTTTACTGCTTGGTGTTGCATGTCATTCATTCACACACAAAAAAATAAGCAGACAATTTATTATCCATTAAAAACAAAATCAGATGAGCAGAAAAGACTTTTGAGATATTTTATATATAAATATATATATATGAATTCCACAAGAGAGATGGTGATGTCCCTAGATAGGTAACTTCTATGGATGATGATAGCCAAAGAACAAATTAGTCAGTATGGACTGTATTTTCTGTCATTCCTCTATTTGAAGCTGGTGCAGTGTAGTAGTATTTCACTATCTGTGGCATGGACTACAGATTTTCTGGGTATTTGAAGCTCTGTGTAAACCTGCTGACTGCATGTGGAATGTGGATAGCTTTGACATTTTCAAATAAGTAGTGTTCTAGATACTGTGTAGCTTCGGGGGCTTCTGACATATTTTATCTATTTCTTTGTCCTTAGAGATTGATGGATGGGAATGTGATTAGCTTCCACACTTATTAGCTCACATGCTAAACCCACCCCCAGTCTGTAACACTTTTAGAGCACCCTGTCTACAAGATGTTGCAGCCAACTGTAGTGTATTGTGCCCTTCTTTATGAGGCACTGCTAAGTACTTAGTATTGGCTCTCCTGTTTCCTTTTCTGCTCTTTGTGGTCCTTCTGTAGGTGAGGTGGACTTTTTCTCAGTCCCAAGCTCTATCTCTACACAAAGAGAAATACATTCGGAGAAAAAGTTGACATTCGCTGAAAATTGCCAAGAATGTTTCTACTCAACTTTTTTTTCACCTTTGCTTCATATAATGGGACTCAGATTTTTACTAAAATAATACAAAGGTTGACTTAAGTCCCTGATATTGCCTGCTTTAAAGAGGTAGAAAATTTTATCTCAGGAAATCAGCTGTGCAGCACAGTGGGAGGGTAGACCCAGTCTCCATTTGTGTAAGAAATGTGAGTTCTGATTCTTCTCACACTTACTGCAGGACAGGGAGGAAAAGCTCTGCTGAAGTCAGTGAAGTTGCACCAGTTTAAAAATAACATGAGGTGAGAAAAGAATCAAGCCCCGGGGTGTTTCAAAGCTATGTGCTGAATCACTGAATCATAAAAAATAGGGCAGGAAGAGCCTCAAGAGGTCATCTAGTCTATCCTGCTTTCCCCAAGGCAGAATCAGCTCTATCTGTGTCATTCTGACAGATGTTTGACTAACCTGTTTTTAAAAACATCCAATAATAGTGATACCACCACCTCCTCTGGGTAGCCTGTTCCAGAGCCTCTCTATCCTTACTGTTAGACATCAAGAAAGACTTGGCTGTTCCTGCTGTGGTTCGAATCCATAGTTATTTCTGTTTGCTGCAGAAATGAAGAACAGCTGAGTTTGTGAAAGCCATTTTAACTTTATAAACGCTTCACAGGATATTCTGAGTTGGAAGGGACCCACAAGGACCATCAAGCCCAGCTCTTTCTGTAATGTCCTGTACAGGGGTTAAACTCACAACCTTGGTGTTATTACCACCATGCTCTAACCAACTAAGTTAAACTTTGGTCCTCTGTAAATTATAAAGTGACTTGTTTTTTCAGTCTTTGTAAAGTATTTTGGCTTTTTGAACTCTGTAAGACGGTGGTGGAAGACAGAGGATTTGTTTGAGATTTAGGAAAGATAGACTGAAAACTGAAGTTACGTATGAAGAGGCAAATTCCTTCCCAGCAGTGAGACCTTCCTTGGACAAGCGAGTGGATGCTCTTCCAGTAGAAGAAATAGTTTAACAATTTAGACCTATAATAAAGTCACCCTTTCCAAGGGTGTTCCTATCAGAAGAAAAATTGGTCTTAGGGCTTTCAGCAAGCAAATTGATTAGGGTAAAATAGTCAATAGGATTATAAAATCCCTCTAAATCCCTCTGTGATGGCTGTCCTTCAGATCAAGGCCATGGTTTCATATTAGTATTATTAAGTGACAGTGATTTTTCACCAAGAGTATACAGACATATGAGGTTCAATTCACATTGTAATATAGCTGCTCTGAAAGAGATTCACATCTAACACATAACACATATTTGGCTTATTGTTACCATAATTCCTGGGAGTAAGAGTATTTGATGGTACAAAGTGATGTTTCTCTTCAAATACACGAGAAAAATATTATTTCAGACATATGTTTGATTATGTAAAAATAAGGTTTTTAAAATGCAGTTATGGTCTTTATTGGTGTTACCAAATTACCCTGATTCATCATGAAGCTTCATGCTAGGGATTGTTATCCTGCCATCAAAGCTGTAGAAGGTAAAGTGAAATCTAGTTTGCCTAGTTAAAGTCTGTAGTGACCACCTTTGCATTACCAGTAATTTCAGGTATGTTTGGTTCTATCTTCATGCTTTTCAGCATGGTTCAGGAAAATGAGTGGTCCAGTGTATACTACTGAGCTAAAACTGGTTGGAAATGGGTCAGAGCAGCAACTATATTGTGGAGCAGATTGCCCCTGATTCTCAAGCTGAAATGTACCCTGTGCCTCTACCTAATCCTTCCTACTAATTAATGCAATGAAAATATCATGCAGAAAATTTAGCAGTTTAAACCCATCTCTTATGTTTACACTTGCTTAATGTACAATGATGTAATTTTTTTTTTAAAGGAATAGTAAACCTTTTGAATGTCAAACAGATTGTACTACCAAGATGCGTCAGTGCAGGACATACAGATCGCTTTGTTGTGTCCAATCTAACGTAGGTTTCCTTCATTTTTATTTAAAAACTACATCAAGGGCATATTTTTTAAATCATTACAAAGAAAAGAATCTCACAGCTTGGAAGAGATTTTGTCATTCTCTGCTGTTTTGTCTGTTTTGCTCCGTGCGCATTTCTCTTCTTGTTGACCTTACCGTACAAATCTGTAATGAAAAATATTGATTGACTCTTAGAGTAGGGGATTGCAATGTCATGATTTCACGCTCAGTTGTTGGCTAACAAGGCTCTGTAGTTTTTATTTAGAGAGGCCCAGTTGCAAAAACAAAAATGAAGAATTGTGTTAGCCCCAGCTGCCAAGGTTACGGAGCAAGCGGCTTAGAGGGCTCTGGGGTTCCAGGCGAGAGAGGGATTGTCTCTGCCCAGCATGTAAGGGATAGAGCTAGACAGACACTGTTGTGTGCAAGACACAGACTGACCCCAGCAATTCATAAATCCAAAAAATTACAACATTTTCTGCTTATCAGTAAATGGAGTAGACACTCAGCTGTGTAATTAACCCTTTGAATGTTCGGCCACGGTGCAGCTCTTTTGAAAGCTCTTTTCTGAATGCCTCCCTCATAACATCCTGGGGATATCTTGGGTGCCCAGGTACTACTGGCAGTCTGTTACATAGTATATAAATACTTAAAAATTTCGTATATCCATTCTAAGGAGTGTTCTTCCTTGTTCTTACATTTCATGTTTAGTTGTTTATAATATATCTTTACATGTGCCGCCTAAAACATTATACTAAAGTCTCTGAGCTGGTGTAGCTGCTTCAGGTAGACATCATGGAATATATGACAGGAAAGTAAGCTAGATACCCAGCCCTTACATGGCTCAATTTCAGGCAAATGTATGATTTTAATTGATGAAAAACTGTTCTAAAAAGTCAGCTGTCAAAGTTGCCCAATGATTCCAAGCTTTCATTTTATCTATGTATAGGCTTGACATGAGGCATCAAGTTACAAGTTACAGATAATTTTAGACACTTAACCTCTTTATCTTTTATTGTTTTATTAGTATTCTCTTTTAATAATCTGCATTGTAATAGAGCCCTGTGTGACTAAGTCTTAAATTGTAAATACAATTTTGGAAGGCCATCAAATTCTGCCTCTGCATACCAACACAAAAATCATTTCAGCTTTAAAAAACAGTAGGAAAACAGCAGACAGCTACTGCAATGATGCCGAGCCAAGATGAAGTAAGCAGACCCATGAAACACAGTTCACATTTTTCTTTTTCTTTTTTTTTTTTTTTATTTTTAATGGAGCTGTGTCTGACTTTACCCTTTTTGAGTTTTTAATCTCTGTAAGACAACAGCCTTATCAAAGTATGCCACTTCTTCTCTCTTGTCAGGCAAAGTTGTATATGGTAAGTGCATTTTTAACCCTGACCCCAGTTCCTCTCTAAAAAGAATTCCACATAATTCTTCAAAAGACACTTGTAAGGTTTCTTGATGCATAGTCCTTCAGTTTAAACAACAGCTGAATTATTAACTACAGAAGCAGTCAAAATATAGGAAAGCATGGATTTGTTCCTTCAGTCTGTCATTGCTACATGGAAAGAAATTTGCAGGCACCTGGGCTATGTGTCCAAAGGTATTTTTGAGTGAAAAATCTTCTCCTGGTGTTTGCTTTGCCCTGGCTCCCCAGAAGGAGTTACTGTCCTTGTCTGTCTCTTGGGTATTGTATTTGTATACTACTAATCATAGTAAATTAAGAATATCCATTAACTTAAGTTAATATTCATCCACATACATTGTCTTCTTTTGTGGACTTTCTGAGGTTTGGTAATCTTGGCTAAATTTAGTGGGCAATGTAACCAGTATTTTCTTTTTCAGACTAAGATTAATGCCATTATTTTTAATACACCTTAGTAGGGTATTTTCTCACACAACTGATAACATTCACTCTACCTTTACCTTCATTTGGTGTTATCCACATGCTATTTTCCTATAATTCCACTCTATCAAGATGCTGCTTTCTCATGACATTTGGGTCCAATTCGGACATTTGAAAAAGTACATTTAGTGCAGCACACTTCCCCCACCTCCCCGGGTTATCTGATCTATGATGTGTATTTGCTTGCTTGTATTTCATTATCACCTACTACTCACATTTGCATTTATAAATCATGCATGAAATTCATTTGCAAATCTGCAGATGTTCTTCTGCAATATTCCATACTGTGGTTAAGATCCTTCAATATAAAATAAGCTACTCTTTTGTCGCATTGCTTAATATCACATATGAGATTTCTTGGGTGTGAGGCTTTTTTTTCTTTTTAGAAGGCTTGCCAAACTGTGTGAATATTTTTATGACCATTCTTAGGGACTGGGAAAAAAAATGGCTGTATTTATCACAGTAACTGCTTGCCATATTCTGCTTTTGAAAGTAAAGCTACTTTTAAAAAGTATACATGCATAGCAGAAGTTGTTATGCCCACAGACATTTTCCATTTGTTTCATATTCACGTCACTTAAAATCAGATGAAAGAATTTTTAGAAAATACCTACTTGGAAAGTTCTAAGTCATTACTGTTATTTTTTCAGGTCAAGTTCAAACCTTTATGCAAAATTTTTCAAGCACTAGAAGTATTGCTTGCCCTATCAGATAGATAACTATCTAGTTAGCTGAACAGAAACATCAGGCAGTATGTTATTTCTGATCCTGTGTTGCACAGCATATTGTTTTCCTTTTAATTAAATTGTTCCGTGGTGTTCTACCCTTAAGATTGTGTGCTTGAATTTCATTATCACTTGTTACTCAAACTTGCATCTCATTTGAAATTTGCAAACCTGGCAGGTTTTCTCCTATCTTTGCTATAAATTATTACTTCATTTCCCATCTCATCTGTTAAGAGTGAAGCCTATTTTTAATGGTGTTTTCTTATGTGTAATGTTTCTCCAGCTCTGGATTCAGTCAACTTCGACTTCATTTCCTCCCACAAACCTTGCTAGATCTCCATGATTTTATTACTTTTGATTTACTTTCCTTATGCAGCTTCCATCCTGATTTGCTGTTTTCCTCCTGCTGCCATAGAGCACTTCTGTTAGAAACTCCTCCTTCTGGTTCAAAATAAATGAAAAGGAAGGAAGTAATATGAGATTTATGGAGTGAAAAGTACACTGGTTTGTTTAAGAGGGGGCAAAAGTGTAGTTGGTTCCTGTCAGCAAAGAAAGAAGCTTCTAGCACATAGTAATTTTTATTTTATCCTCTCTAAAAGGGCAAAGAAATCTGTACAGCTTGTAGCAATCTGTACAGCTCATAACAAAAGTAGGTACAATGTACTCAGCTTCCTATTAAATAATTATTATTAATCCGTTTACAGTATGTTTAAGTAACTATCAGTCTCTGCCAGTCTGCCACTAAGCTTCACAGTAAGTTGCTTTGATATTTGGTTTGTTCCCCCTTTTTCTGGAATGAGGATGAAGTTGATCCCATTTTTTTTCCCTCAATCCTGCCCTTCATTCCCACCATGTGTGTTTATGGGATGCTTAAAATTACCCACAGAGAGGTAGAGGGAACAGCTGAAACCAAGACTCTAGATAGAAGTGGCAGGAATTACAAAAGGAGTCCCTGAGTGCTGTTTCATTCTTCAAATGATGTTTCTTTATCAATATTGAAACTGTCTCATAGAAAACTATTCTCATTTTTTATACTCTGGCTTTGCCAGTTCTGAAATCCATCTGTGATGTGTACATCTTGAATGCACACCCATGTACACATACTTTACATATTCATTCTGAATTTACCATGCTGTGTTTTTACAGCCCCACTGCAGGCCTCTATAGAAAGACCACCATAGGAGCTGCATGCAAAGGAGAGGGCTGGGGTATGGGCTGCATGTGCTGATTTAGCCCTCCTTTGGCATTGCTCTTGGGGGCTCAAGCTGCCCTGAAGCCCCTGATGGAGCCTGAACCTCTCCTCCTGCTCGGACAGAAACCTGAATGAAAGCAGGTTTCTTTCAGCATTGCAGTGAGCTGCAGTATTGCTTAACCCAGTGTTGTGAGTAGAGCACAAGGCAGGCATCTTTACAGAGAAAGCCTTTACAAGCCAGATAGGAAGTGTATGGTGGAGACAGTGGTCCTGCTGCTGTTGAACTCAGAGAAGGAGTCAAATCCTCAGGCATAGCAGTCCCTGCCAAATGTTATCTGCCTGTATACCAAGGATCTGTCCTCCATGGGATCACCTACAGAGCCTTGGAGGCAGATTGAGTGATAGGTGGGAGGTGAGGAGAAATAATGGGTTTGCAGCTATGTGGACCAACCAGCTATTCTTCATTTCCCACAGGGTGGAAAGCAGGAGGAGGCTCTTGTCTCCCAAACAGTGTGGTCCTCAGCTGTGCCAGTTTCTATGTTTCTCACAGGGAACGAGAGCAGACTTGTATATTTTCTGGTTTCTCAGTCCTCTTTTATTTGGCTTACTATTTAGTTATTAGAAGTTTTCCTGTTAAAAAATATTTGGGGGAGAGAAGTGTTTTTTATGTCTTGAAGTGGCAGGAATTCAAGACAAAAACACAGATTTCATAAAATGTCATTTTTAGGAGATTATAAAGTTTTAACCTAAAACCTGAAAAAGGCATGCGATAGAAATATTTGTTGTAGAAAACACATCTAATTTAAAAATTACAAAATATATGGAGAAAACCTGTCTGTGTAGAACCAGATTGTAAAGATAAACCTTCACATGCATACCTCAAGACTGAAAATAAAAATGGCAAGCACATTGCTTATCAGTGTCCTTATCCATTTAAGGAAAATGCTTGTATATAGTGTTAAAGTCTGTGAATACTTTATTTAATATTCAGCAAACATTACATGTTGGCAGTAGAAACCATGTATTATAGGCTTGTGGTTTGAATTATGGTTACAGTGCAACACTGATCTTACAGTCATTTGGCTATGGAGATTGTCCTCTCAAATGAAAAACAGCACCATTTTTTGACAAATACTGTCTGGCACCTTTACATTGCTGTTAACTGAAAACATAAATGCTTGCTCAGGTGTCAGGTTCACTGAAACCTGTAGACTAACATTATGAATGGTATCACAAGAGGAAATAGATAGGAATTTAGGACTCTTTCTCAGTTTTTCAAGTATTTTTTCCTGTCGGGAAGCTTCTGGAAGTAAATATGGTTTTTCCTTCATCATTTAATCTCTACTACAGTAACTGTGAGGAGCATGGGCATGATGAGAATTTAACATGATCTGTCATCCAGAGCTATCTTTAACTCAGACTCTTCCATATATAGGAACGTTTGCCTCAACCATTCTCATCCTAGTGTCCACATAAGTGAGAGTATTTCTTGGTGTGGGAGGAGAGGAGGTATAATGGGAGAAAATATGTATAAAAAGCTTCTTTCTCAGCTTTGCCATAGAAGTAGAAGAATTGACTTAAGCTTTGTACATTGGTTCCAAGTCTTGACTCTGTTTTCAGCTTTCAATATTTCACATTCCTGAGAGAATGGTTAAGCATGCAGACACCTCTGTGTGTGGGAATCTTCCAGCACCCCTGGCTGGGGAGGTGCTGTGGATGCAGTTTGAGTCACCTACCTACACTGGAAACTATCAGCCAGTTAGATAAACAATGAAAGCACTGTATAGCATCCATGATAATGAAAGGTAATACCTGGACATCTGAGATTTGTTACACACTACTGGAAAATGTTTAATTACTATTGACAGATATTTTTCTTTCTGATGATGATTAGAGGCTGTCACAAATAACCAGAACAGTTTTCCTTGTTTGTATAGTGTGGTAAGATTTTTATCTGCTATGGTAAATACATATTCTTTTCATAAAGTATTGTGTTTTACTGCAGAAAAATGCAATTTGTAGGACATGTATGGATGTTGAATCAAATCATGGGATTAGATATTGATTAATCATTATTTTCAAGGTGTTAATGAACTCTAGCTCCAAAGGTATCAAAATTAAGGATTAGTAGGAAAATGCATACAATGAAACATGAAATTTAATGTAAAAGTACCTGTAGATAACTACACTACAACTTTAAAATAATGTTTTAGGCTTAAGAACTACATTTCTCAAAAAATAGCTGAGCGAGCTCACAGGGCAGGTAGATTATCCTGAGTACTCTCAGGATCTCGGGGTTAGCTGCCTCCCAACCTGGAGTTTTCAAGGTTCCTACAAACATGAAAACATCCATATTGAGGCGGACTAAAAGTCCATCAAGATGAATATTTTGTCCCTGACAGTTGCCATTGGCAAGTGGTAGGGAAAAGAGCAGAGGATGACACAAATACATAATACTGTGTTTTCAGGCTACCTCACAAGAAGTCTTTGGTGTAGAAACGACCAAAGATCAAATCTGGAGTTTTTTTGATCACATAACCATTCCCACATCCTCTACCAAACCAATCTGTTTCTATTTTTTGTCTTCCTCTGACCCACTTAAGACTCTGGGCTAAGCTTTTCCCCAGTACTTCCAATTCTGTAGGAAAAAACCAAGTTTTTGAGAGTAAAACCATTTGTGGATAATTTTTCCAAAAAACCTGTTTAGGATAACAGCATAAACAAACAGTACTGAGAGTTCATACTTATCATAGGTATAGGGCATGTTCCTAAAAGCACCTGAACTTTCATTTGAAACAGTGACATGATTTCACATCTTTTCTGTAGAATCAGAATAATTACTGTTTTCTGATGTTTCTCGTCCATGTTAAACAAGAGAAAAGAAGTTCCTCTGGGCACCTTTTCTCCTGTACTAAAAGAAAACAAGCAAAATTTGTAAAATGTGCCAAACCCTTTCTCATTGTGGTCCTGCCTGGTGACCCATGACTGGGGGAGTGAAAAACAAAACAAAGGCAAAACGTACTCCAACCTACCGCTGCTACATGTACAATGAAGAGAATATTTTTATTTAAAAGACAGCAGCTGAGCGGCAGTTATTTAATCTATGCTGCTTGAGGGGTGATGGGGGTATTTTTGTGAGCACTTTTCAGTGGCTCCTGTGCAGCTTCATGGTCATGGCTCCAGCAGAAACCAGAACTATAATAACAACATTGCAATAGGCCAGAGTTATGTTGCAAGCATTTTCAGTTATACTTCACAGTCACATCCAGTTTGATTGCTTCCAGACCTAAGACATTTAGTTTGTTTGAAAAAAATTATTAAAAAAGACAACCCCCCAAAAACCCCTTTATCTAGCTGAAAAGAGCTTTCATGTTGAGAAGCACATATTCATAAATGTGAATTTGCATTCTATAGACTTTAATTAAACTGTCCCTTATTTTGGAAGTATTATTCCTATTGCTGTCATCAGGATTTATTTTGTAACAGTGCAAAAGGGACAGTGAAATATGCTAAGAAATCCTTTTCTCCGGGGACTGAGAGTAAGTTCCTTTGTGTGAAACTCATGTGCAGAGATGTGTGCACTCACCTAGAAGATGTACTTAGCCTTCAGATAATCTATTGCATTTATATAATTTAGTCTGCCTAAAGTGTATGGGTGAAAATGGGAACATGCTTGTGTTTGTATACTCAGGAAAAAAGCTAATTATATGTGTAAGTGAAGTGTTAATATTAAATATTTGATCACATGGCATTTCACTGCTGTCTTTGCATAACCTACCTTTTTTGTTGCCTTGCCATTGGTGAATTACAGAACCATCCCTGTTTGTGATGGTAACACCTATAGCCCTCAACTTACCACTATACTGACCAGGCACCATCAACTCAAATGCAGAAGAGAATGAAATAACTCCCAAATAATCTAAAGTTGCAACTGCTGAGAGTGTTTTGTTGGGGTTTTTTTTAAGGATGGAGACTTGAGTTCTACACATAGTAATATTTCCTACCCATATAGTTGAAAGCAAACGATGAGCCCATTTCAAAGTGTGGAAATTCCACTTATTAATTGCTTGTTCTTGACAACGTGAAGTGTTTGACCTCGAGTCTGAGGTATTTCTACACAGACAGAATTGCCATGTCTGGTCCCAGACTGAATTATTTAGAAGCCATGTCTCGAGCTGTCAGCCTGCAGAGCAGCTCTGTCACTGCAAGACTTTCTTTTCCTTGCTAACTCTCCTAGACATGCAGCAGGATTTCTTACCAAAGCAGAAGAGCAGATAGGGAAACCAGTGGGAAGCAGAAGATGAGAATGCAAAGGGTAACAAGAGAAGGGAAACATGAAGACTCTGGTTCTTTGTTATTGTTTAGGAATGTTTAAGGATGTTTCCAAAACATTTGTACATGTGTGCAAATATTATCAACATTTTCAAAAAGAATATAAAATCAAAGTGCCAGCTTTTCTCCTTGTGTAATCAATACATTTAGAATTTTTGCCAAATCCACAGCTATTCATTTGTTAAAAGCACATAAGAAGCACAAAGAAGTTTTCCAATGTATTACAAAGATTAGGATTGTTGTGAAAATATTCTGCTACATGCCTAAATTATTGCAAATACTGTAAAGGGAAGGAAAGACTGTTTTGCAGATGGAGATTATTTTGTTAATGGTTGTACCTCTGTTTTGAAAGCCTGAATATGTTTCTTCTAAAGATCTCAGTAGGCCTGGCCTATATGTGCATAAGTTTTTATTTATTTTGAAATTAAACAAGTGCATAAATTCCAGGCTCACATGTAGATTCCTAATCTGCAATCATCTCTGTAATTTTAGAAAAGAAATTATGGGAGCTTTGTGTAAGAAAACAATGTGCCAAGTAATGAAATCATTATGAGCTAATTGCAAGTTAACTACTTTAAGCTAACTACTGGTTGCCCTACTCCTGTAATATGGGTCAATAATTATATATGAAATTATCTTACCAACATAACATAATAATTATAACCAGGATGTTTTTAACATAGAGTTATTGAAGAGTTCTCAATTTTCCAGTTCTGTAGCCTAAAATGGAAGCTTTGTACAGTTCTGTGCTCTGAATCATCGCTTTGGTCACTTGAAAAGTGGAGCTTGTAGTGGTGTGTGTTGTTAATTACAGCATTTTGGATGTAATTATCATGCTTACAGGATGACTCTTGGGGCCCACTGGTCTGCATATATTGATTATCTAGCTGGCTGACCTATCCAGTGGAAAAACGGTTATACCCCACAGAAAATAAGGGAAATAGTCATCTATCATGTGCCCAGTAACGTTGCAGAAGAAATTGTGGAAGTTGGGAATCCAGGTATGCAGACTTAGGGCTGTCTGTGTGTCACTTCTCAGCTCCTGCTGTGCTCTACAAGCTGTAGGAAACTGATCTCTAACCTGTGAATAATGCGAGAAGAAGGAACTGATGGAAGAAAAATGTGTACTGTTCCATGGTTTTGCAATAGAGTATGTGGCAAATAGGATTTCAAAGCGAAATGGGTGACAGAATTTCTCATAATTCTGGTGGGAAATTCTTTTTGAGATATGTTTTTCTTATGACTCTTTGCCCCTTCCATTTTTTCAGGAATTTTTCTTTTATTAGAAAGATCAGTCCTTAGGATTAAAATTTTTTTAAAAAGAAAAAGCTGTATTCCTTTTCTTATAAGAAAATAAGATAGCATTTGCAGATTAATTTTTTTTCTCCAAGACCATGGCTTAGAAGAACAATCACAAGGCTGAAAGCCATGGGAAACTTTCCGCTTTTTCATATTTCTGCCACCAACTGTCCTTAATCTTTTTCATTTATTCAGACGTACAAAGATAATTCACTTAAGATTGAGAAATCATTTGTAAAGCAGGTGAAGTATTATTTGATGGGTAGACTAAAGCAGCCCTTGTGTGATCCTCTCTGATCATAGGTATGTCACTTAAGGCAGCGGGTACATTGGTGTTCCCACTTGTGGGAGGGGGGAGCATTGGTGCTTGGGCAGTAATATTGATGTAGAAAACTGCAGAGACAGCAGGGCCAGAGTCAGGGACCAGACCTGGGTCAGTAGCAGTGAAGCTGAGGAGAGACCTTGGCACTGCCAGAGGTATTCATCCACATTTGTTCTTCAGTTCAGTCTTGGCAACTCTTGGCTGTCCAGTGTTAGGGGAAGTCTTTCTCAGGAAAACAGGAAGAAATGGTCCTGCATCAAAGATTTTCTGCTTAAAATAAAACAAAACTGGAGAAATCCAAAGAGACAAAGCCCATTCATGCTGAGCTCTGGTGGCTCAGAAACCTCTCAGCAGCTCAGGTGTATTTGGGCCAGTGGTTAAGAAGAGAGGGCTTCAGTGTGGGAAGAGCTGAAGTGGAGGAGGATGCCTTCAAGTGAATGTGTGTGTCCAGGAAGATTGGGTAATGACTGGGTGAGGGCAGGATGGTAATTGGCTGTGAAAAATAACTGCAAATGCATGTGTAAGTGAATGCCAGGCATGAAGGGTTTTGTGAGGAAGAGATTAAAGGGCTTACTGTGCAAGTGGGTGTTGGTATTTATGGTAAGGAGAAAGGGAGGTTTGTAATTTAGTTGTGCTTATGGTGGTAACTTTTTTTTTTGACAGCTTTGCAATCTTTGCTAGGGTCAGCAATTTTTAAAGTGATCCCTATGAACAGAAAAACTTCCGAACTTTTCAGAGGAAATTTGAATGTCACAGATTCCTGCTGGTTCAGATATTTGGGATGCTTTAGTCTAAATCACACCATTTGGATTGTTTCAGCAGCTCGTACTTCATAACTGTACAGTTTGTAATCAGGATGCTTTCTCCTTTTTTTATTCTTTGCACCTACATTTCTTATTTTCTGTTGCTGAAAGAGATTACTAGTAATTGTAAAATTGTGGAAACAATTTTGAAACAGCATAAAACTGTTACAGTGTCATCAACTCTTTGACTTGGTAGACAGATGTAGTTTGATAAAACCTTGTTGCCTGAATAGCTCTGCTAGCTTTCAGCTTGCACAAGATTGCTAGAAATAGGAGACATTGTTTAGTGTCTAGTCATCTCATTTGTTGCATATTTCAGCCAGGATAAATTCTCTGTTACCCTACCCATTTCCTTTTTTCCTAACGCAAGATGTCAGGTCAGTAACTTGTTCTGGTTATTGTTGTTGTTGTTAAGCATAAGTTTTGTTCATCTGGTTGAAGCACCCTAACAATGAGAATTAAAAATATCTGGACTCCGTGGATTCTATACAACATGACATATATGACATTCGATGACCTGTAACTGTCCTCTGAAACAGGCAGGTTTGGGACAGATTTGTGACTACCCACAAATCAGAATTATGTGTTTGGTACCTATCTATAATTATTTTAGGGTTATCTTAAACACACCTACCAGTTTCATAAAAGTGAAGTTTCATGAGGAGATACAAACCAGCATTTCATAGGAAACTATTGACATATGTATACAAGGACAGATTTATGTATATTATTGTGTAGGATTCAGGAAATGTGAACATCTGGTTTCTCTTAATAGTCTTTTCTACTATTTAATTAATAAGAATTATTTTGATCTCATTCGTGTCTGACCTGAAGAATTCATGAAATCTAGTTCTCTCTCAAGTCAACACATCTCCACTGTGTATACATATTTGACGTGTCTTTGTGAACTTAGTAAATCCATCTATTTGAAAGGACAATGTGAAATTCTGTATTAAACCGTGGTCTGCTACACACATGTCCCTTTTCCTTTTATTTTCTTTGAACACAGAACACAGTAAAACGTATTGTACAGTGTACCAGTTTGATATCACTTTGATAGACATGGTGTGACCTTATACACACACTCCAATGTACTCTAATCCGTGGTCTCCCAGCTCCCACTCTGCAGGATTTTTGCGATGTTGATGGAACCCTGTGCTTTCACAGAGCAGCTGCAGTGACCCCTCGCCCTGCTCACTGCTGCTGACAGCTGCCTACCATGTGTAGAGGAAACCTCACAGACTAAAATCTCCCTCATAAAGCAAAGATCTTTAGATAAGCATGCAGGCCTGATCATGCTACTACTTTAAAAATAAATAGTTTAAACCCAGAACTTTTGGTGTGGTGCTAAAAGAGTGGTAGCTAAATATTCAAGGCATTCAGCCTGGTAAAAATAATGGATATGTGATACAGTGTCTCCTTTTAAAAACAGAAAGAAGAAAACGTCAGTATAAACAATGAAAAGTATCCTAAGTGTAAATAATCTGCATAAGAAATGAGTTAATCTGTCTGTTAGGACAGGTTTGACTTGCTAAACAAGGCTCATCAAGTTCTTCTGGTTTACGTTTAAGAGCAGTGTCATAACTACCTGAAGTCAGAAAAACATGTATCCAATAATTCATGTATCAAATGAGAAAAGTTTATTTCATGTGAATTGTAACTTTTACCTGCACGGTATATTTACTTCTATCAGGATTTTTATTCAGGGAAAAAAAACCAGAATGAAAGCAAGAGTTTAAAATAAAAGTGAAGAACAAAGTTGGGTGTGATGTTTAATTTTCTTTTAATATTCAAACTTGAAATAATTATTAGGTAAAAACAGGTTGGCATTGTACTTCTTAAGGCATTTCTTCACATACAGTACCAAGAATTATATCATTGCTAATGTTTTCCTGCTGAGCTGCTGTCATCTTTTGTCTTGCTGCCATACTGTTACATTGATGTACCTTCCCCATTTGGGTAGAGGTCATTATCCTCGTGCCCGGCTGCATTGCCTCTGCTGTGCAGGTTAACTGCTTGAGGTCTTTTATCTAGACAAATGTTTTACCAGAGCTTTTGCTCCACAATGACACAAACTGTTCCTCAGAGGTCAAATCCAGATGCATTAGCAATGCTGTGATAGCATATTCCCTGTGTATTCACACACTCATTCAGAGACCCATGGGAGTTAAGGTATCAGCTTTGTGAAATGAATAAAAATAATTATTAAAATGTCCTTTATTTTCAAGACTTTCTTCTCCCAAGTAAGTACTTGTATGTTGTCTTCATTTAGTATTTGTGTCACTGTAAAACTGGCTTGTCAAAATAATGCCATTTTACAATCAATTTTGACAAATGTATGGTAATCATAATAGCCAATTTTTTCAAATAATCTGTGTGCATAATGAGCTCAAATCACAGTTCACACGTTTTTTATGTGTTAGCTAATTCTATCAATATCTTCTTTTTAAATAGTAGCTTTGAGACTATTAGCCGTTCCCTGGGCATTTCTGGTAGTTTCTTTCTGTGCATGAGTGATAATCAAGAGGCAAAATAACAAGTGAGAAAATGCCCTAAAGCTTGCTCAGCTAGGCTCAGATTTTACAACATCTAGTTTTTACTATCAGTTATAGGTTAAAAGGTCTAACAAGTACATTTCACCATGCTCAGAATTTCAGCCTTCAGCATTCAGATTTTGTCAGCTTTGTCCCAAACAGGAAAAGATGTGTACACAAGCTAATCCTCTGCATCTCTTCATAGGAATTTGAATGCATTCCTTGAATTGTGAAATAGTATTTGGTAAAACCTTGCTAAACAAAAGTGATGAGCACTGTAATTTGTCATACAAATAAAAGGTTTTCTTCTTCTGCTGTTCATACAAAACTCAATTTAGGAACATAGCCAAAAAAAATAGTTAGCTTTAGGTATGTGATTAAGACCTACTGAAGCAAATGAAGTTTCTGGAGTGCCAGTGTGGGTACTAGGAATCCTCATAGCCATCTGGACTAAATTTTATTTAAAATTTAAAACTTTTAAGTTAGAACGACAGAAGCAGGACTAAGGTCACTTGCCTTCCCAGAGATCTAAAAGGTATCAATGCATAGTAGGATTTCAGTGTTTATTGCTTTAGATGCAAATATTTAATTTATGTTGAAAATACCAATACACAAATTTAACTCAGTAATTCCCATCTCTTCCTGTCTCCCACTGGGAAAACCACATCGGCTTCAAACAAGCTCTGTGTGGGTACTTGGCCTCTTTGTGTGGAGCCCCTGAAAGGGTCAGGGCTACAGTATTAAAAAAAAAAAAAGGTCAATTTTATCCATGTGTGTGCATAAAAGCAGAAATATATATATATATATATATATATATGTAATGTCTATAAAGGTATGTCTGGTTGCCTTAGAACTTAAAGTGCACCTCTGAGCTTTGGAGCCAGCACTTACTGGTCATGGGTGATAGCTGCAGTTGTGTTAGGAATACATCTGCTGCACAAAGAACCTCAGGAAACACTGCTGTTCGAATGAGCAATATATTCATTTTTTGTTGATTAGGATGGTTAGGATTTGGGTGGTTGTTGGGTGGTTGATTAGGGTGGTTAGGATTTGGGGCTGGGTTTTTTTAAGTACATCTTATTTAGTAGTACATACACAAAAAGTCTTCTAAAATCTTGTTTGTATGAAAGCATTGGGAGCCAGAGAAAAAGAAAATTGTTCTTCAGTCTGAATTATGATTTAGGCCTGGCAAAGACTTAGGTTTTGGGACTAGTTTCACTCTGGAGTGGAGGGAGATTTTCAGCTGAATAGGAACTGATTCAATTAGTGCTTAAATTGATGAGTGATGTCTTTTCACTGTCTGCTGTCCCTACTGGGGTTTAGGCACAGTCTACCAGGAAGGATACGGGGCTCATCTGAAGTATTGAGGCAATGAGGAGGCAGCAAGGGTATAGAGAACTGGCATTTTTTTTTTTCAGTTAGGACAATTAGTTGCATTAGCTTAATCATGTCCACATAGCTTGGTACTCTACGAAATTTTCTGCTTTGGTACTAAAAAATGATCAAAGACTGACACTAGAATTTGATTTTTGTTTGTTGTATGAGTTCATTTAGAGTATGCCAGCGGCTGCTGCAGCTAGTGAACCTCAATAAATGCCTGTTGGATATCTATTTAGCAGCAGGCTCCAGTTTTTTTCAACATCATCTCCATGTAACCTTTTAATCTAGTTCTTGTCTTTGACTTTTCATATTTTATATATTTAACCCCTCGATGCAGATATTTTGCATTAAGTGCTTTAGAAATCCTGATTTACTGCCTCAAGGGATTAACCAGAATTCCAGTATTCTTGCTTTATCTACATTCATTTACACAGACCGTTTATTTCTAATAAATACATTGGCCAGATCATATTTCTCTGCAAACTCTAAGCCCTGGAAATAAATTTATGCAGTGACATAATGAAAATAATAAAAACTGTCTTGCATGTTGCTCTTATTCTTACTTTAAATATCACCTTCCAAAGGCATGGTGGGTTTATATTCTCCAAGTAAACACCACGTTTGAGGTTCACGCTGCAAAGCTCTAATTTTTAGTTGACTTCTAAGGGAATTTAATCAAAATACAGGATATATGATTCAAAGCAAAAAATGTAATTAAGAAAAATCTTTTTCTGTAGGCAAAGAGCAGCTTGTTTTCATTAATTTTATGAAGAATGTTGTTTTTCTTGGCTGAAAACTTAAACTCATGGGACAAAGGAAGATTTATGGGGTGATCCGCAAAATCACACAGGTTTTGTGTTGCAATGCTGGTTTTGCAGTGACCACTAGAGTCCCTATAGTTGAAAGTTTATCAGTATTTCTTTTTATAAATCTCTATTTTCAGAAAGGGCCTTTATTCAGAGATTAGCTTTGAGCTAAATTTATGCACACAAAGGCTCAGTGTATATGTAGTGTGGTAAGCATGTATATTTTAATGTAAACAATTTATAATATTTTAAGAGGTTTTACATTACAAGGAAAAATGAAACTGAAGTAAGAACGGCTATTTAGATCTTCCATTCAAATACTACTTGTGCTTCTTTGTCATTGTGCTTTATTTAAACATGTGGCAAACTCTCCAGCAGTTGCTGAAAGCCACTAGTACAGAAGATCAGAGACATGATGTCTCTTGCCCTACTCCTTCAAGGTGTCAGTGCCCCTTGTGAGGTGCTTGGGCTGAAGATCTATGTGTCTTATAAAGTTTTCATCTTTGTGATCATTAGAGTGGAGGTGCAGAACCAGAGATACAGCCGGGTTATTGGGTGACACTTTGACTTATTTCTCCCTTCTGAGTTTTGACCCCTTAGATTTGAAGTTCAAATGCAGCTTTAACTTTGACACACATATTTTTAAACCAAATAATGAGTTTATTTAGTTAACTGTATCAAATGAAATACCTTTTGTATCTTTAAAAATCTCTCTTTAAGAAGATCAGTGGTTCACGAACAGTAATGAAACAACAATCTTAACAAAATGCTCTTTCATTCCCCATAATGTCAGCAAGAGTGTCTACTTGTTTAATGTTGTAGTAAACAGAAAAGTTCATGGTTCAGTGCTTAAGCCTCTGAGCTGTCTCCCCAACTGTTCCTGGCTGCCAGTACTTTACTTACTCAACAGGAAGCTAATTTAATTAGTACAAAGAACAGGCCAGTACAGATGCCTGTATGAAATTCTTTCAGTTTTTAGAAGACATATGCTAAACTCCCTACATTAGATGGAAAAACATAGATTGTAACATTTAGACAATGAAATATCTGTTAACCTGTATTATCAAAGCTTGCTGTCTCAAATTATGTTACTGTGGTCTTGCAACATCAAACCAGAAAAATATTTCAGTTAAAAGGCAAAGAAACTGATAGTAAATTTGAGACAAGCTTATGTTTCATATTAGGAATCTCTTCATCCTGTATGTGACTAACTGGGAAGATGTACCATTAGTTCTTAGCAACACTGTCTACTTCTAAAGTCTGCTTCACAAAATTTATTAAAGTGGTAAATTCAAACAGTACTTAGGAAATACAGAAATTAAGGTTTCAAATTTAATTTCGTCTACCTGTGGTTTATGCACTCATCTACAGTTTTCATTTGCCAGGATCACGTACTCTTACTTCTTTGGGCCCTCAAGTCCCTTTTCTCTAGGATAATGGACTGTGAACACAGATGGGTCGTTAATGTTTCCTTTCATCTTCATCATTCAGTGTTTCATCCTATGCATTATGGCTATAGCGTCCATAATCTGCATCAGATATGGAATCATTCGTTTCCATGGTGGCTTTTCATGATGTGCAGTCTGTCTCAGTTCTTTACCAGCATCGTGAAACCACTTTCACAGTACCCCTATGAGCTGACATGGTATGAAGGTGTCCATTTTATGCACTAGAAGCTGAAGCACAGGTATTAAAATGGCAATTGTTAAAAATTAATCAATTATTCTTGCCTGATTTTTCAGAGCTCCTTGCATCCTTTAGCGCACAATATGTTGAGATTGGATTTCATTCTGCATTGACCTCAGTTGGAGCAGTGAATGCTCAGCATATCTGCAGCCCCAGCCAGGATCCATCTTGGATTATAAAGAAAATGAGAGCTGCCAAGGGAGTTTCTGTTAGGGAAAAAAAAAAAAAGGTTAACATAACTTCTCTACTATCACATAGGAGCTCTGATAGTAGTTTTCTAGCATCATGTAGGAACTATGGCAGAAGCAGGACTCAAATGCAACTTTCCAAGCATTCAGCTACTGAAACTTTGTTATTTTTTCTTGTCTGCCCCTTCAACTTACTTGAGACCTTCCAAAAGGAGTTCAAAGGAGTCAAGGGTCTTATTTCAAGAAAACCCTTTGTCTTACAAAAACAGCATATAGTTGGAGCAGCAAATGTGGCAAGGGTTTCTTTGGGGACAAGAAAATGATCATGTGTTAAAGACTACTACAGGTGTACAAGGGATTAGATATATTGCACAAGCATTTTAACTCCTTTTGAGAGTTGTAAGTTCCCAAACTTTTAGAAACTGATAAAGTGGAAGAGGTTTTGGTGTATGGGATCATACTGATACCTTCTTTCACCTTCATCGAGATATGTTGCCAGTGGGATTCCTACCTTTCAACCCTCAGTGTGAGGTCAGTAGTTAGCAGTAGGAGGTGATTATCCCGTGTCAGGCTGACACAAGAGAAAACACAGTGCATTGTGCAAACAAGCTTACCTGCTGTTTGTTGGACAGGAGATAATGTTGTGTGACCCAGGAACAATAGGTCCTCCTGCTGCTGCTGAAGAGACAGGCAGCCTCCTGGCTGTTTGCTCTCTGCTGTCTGCCCACTGCCTCTCCGTGCCTCCCTCTGCCCTTTTTCCTGACAGTCACATCCATATTCCCTAACCTCGTGCTTCAGCCTGTTTCCTCTCTCCTTGTCAAAAAGCAGTCAGCCATGGGATTATGCTCAATAATGCCCATCCTGATTACTGTGTGTTTAACTTGAAAGATATTTTTAATATTGCTCTGGTGTTTAGCAACCCCATATTATGCCACCGCCCAAAAAAACCCACCAAAAATGGTATTTGCAAGGATGGGAAGAAGAGTCCATCCCTATCTTTATCAAAGTTAAATGATATGGAAGTTGGTTCTTTCTCTTTCAACATGTTATTCTTCTGACTGTTTTGTTTGCCTGCCTGTTCTGCTCAAAGATTAAATGACTGAGAACATGGCAAATCCTGGCTTTCTCATTTAACCACTATTAATCACTTGACATTGCATTTAGAGCTAGTTTGCACAAGATGTGTGAAAAGCAAAGAGCCTCACTCGCATGCTGGCTTAACAGCCAGCAACATTTTCCCCTCCCATCTGCTGCGTTCATTATTATTTAAAAGCAAATCAGGAGACAGAATTGGATTAGCAGAGTGGGTGGCACCAGTGGAAAACAAGCTCTGTGCTGGCAGTCACCCTGCCAAGTTCATTTGAAATTGCCCATTTTAGTTGGCAGCTTCAGCTTAGCTTGGTGTGATGACATATGGGCCTAGAGGGTAAGAATCTATTTCTATATTATAGCAGCTTCTGCTGTGAAACCTCATAGTTTGTAGCTGTGTGACTGCCTGGCTTTGGCTGCAGACTCCCATCCTGGTATGCTCTGCCTCGTGGGACTCCTTGGCCATCGTCTTGGCATTTTTCCAAGGTCCCCTTAGCAGCTCTTCCTACGTGTTGATACCCAGGTTACCCCCAGCTACTCCTCTGGTCCTGAGCCATTAAGCATGTTGAGTGTCAAGAAGCAAAATAGGGAAGCTCATAACCCTCTCATCTGTGGTGCCCCAAGAACCAAAGAAGAGAAATCAAGCCTCTGCTTTGACTTTTAAGGGTCAGAAGTTTCTCAAAACAGCAGGGATATGTATTTTATGTTTGAAAAATAAATAACATAGCATGTAATTTACACATCAACTCAAAACTCAATCACCTCATAAATAGGCATTTACAAATGAAAAACTAACTTCTTAAAATTAATAAAAATTCCCTGTTCAAGTATTAGTGTTCTAGAATTTTCCAGGATATGATTTCAGCGTCCAGTGTTGTCTATTGTACTTCTGCATAAAGGAAGTTTTGGTGCCTTGCATTGAAATCCATGTGACAGGGATACCACCAACTAAGTCAATTCTGTAAAATAAGCTCAAAGATATTTCAGGAACCAGACTGCCCCTAAGTCCCTCAGCTGTGATTAGTGAGTTAACAATAACATTTCTTATTTCAGAAATCTTTTTCATCCTCTACTTACTATATAAGGAAAATAATTAAAATAACTCTATGTGAAGCCCTTTCAAAGCACAAAGAATCTGTCTCTCTGAGTTTACAGTACCATTATTGTTGGTTATTACTCGACAGGATAAAAATGTTTGAGGAGGGAGAGTTACAGACTGTTGACATGCCTTTAAACTATTTATTACAATTTCCAGAATTTCCAGTGCCTTTTTTTTTTTTTTGGACACTCTCTACTGCTAAATACTAATTTAGATAGCTTTGTTTTGGGGAGAGTGAAGGGGAGGAGAGAAATCTTGCTGTTGGGAATATACGATCCTCTTCCATGCACTGTGAGTAACAGAAGACCTTTTTCCTGTTAATCCTTGTTATCATAGCCTCTGCATGGTAGCAATCCTGGTCTAACATAGTTTGACAAAGGTGGACTAAACATGATGCATGATGCCATTAAGAACCCCCAAGCACTTCCAATGAGGAGATGAATTGCACCTTGGAAGATGGGAATTGGTGCACAAGTCTGCCTCCCCACTTGTGCCTGTCTCTGCTCATGCTGCACTGGGGGCTTCTTATGCATGATATGACTGTTGTTGTCATCTTCCTGCTGTTTATTCAGCAAGGATGGGTTGAGAGAAGTGTCATGAAAGGGGCAAACATCTTCCAATCAATGATCAAAAACTAGCACTCTTGAAAAGGCGTGTATTTATCACCAAATGGCTGCAAAATTTGAACATAATGCACCAGTGAGGTGGTTAGATGGTATCACTATTAATATATCAAACTAAAGGCCTGCGTTTTGGAAGGATTTATTTCTGTGATGAACTCAATTTTAGAAGTCCCTGCTGGGGGTGAGAGATGTGATCAGTGCTCAGGCTCCAGTAGCAGCGTCTTTGTTACTGCCTATGCAGAGACCTGAGCACATACATCACTTAGGCACAAAGAGGCAGCTTAGTTCTTTGTTCATTCTTTATACATGAGCTCCATACGTAACTGCTATCATTCTTCATACCTAAACTGTATTTTGTTTCTGGATGAACTTAAAAAGCTTTTTGGAGGGGTGTAATAAACAGAAGCCGATATTTTAAGGTGAAAAGGGCTAATGAGATACAGAAGGTCACACTATGTTTGGAGAGAGCAATTCAGTGTTCTCCTGGTGCATCTATTTCACCTCCTTCTGATATTTAAACCCAGAGCATGTTACCCAGAGCATTTAAACCCAGAGATCCTGGGTATCATTCTGTATAATTGTTATCTGTCCATCCGTTCTGCTCTTTTTCTTCTTTCTGTAACAATTTTCAGCCTCGTATCTTTAATATATTTTGTATATACAGTTTACACCTTACATGACTCAAAATGAGTACATGCTAACCAGGTGGATTGAGCTTCAGTTGCCACAAACAAATGAGAACTTACTGTAGTGCTGTGCTGTTCAGTAATGCTAGAGAAGTTTCACTTTGAAAAAAGCCATCGTAAATGAATTTATGTGCCCACCCAGATTTATTTTAATTAAAATCATCCATGAGTCTTGGCTGTTGCTTTGATTACTAAGTACTTACAAATAAGCTTAATAGACATGTTTGTTTTTTCCGCAGCTGTAAAAATATATATTCTGCTACATGATTGGTTTTTTATCTGATTTATTTAAATAGAGTTAGGTAAAGATGCAGTTTATAGGGAAGGTTAAAAGGTCAAAATCCTATTTAATTAACTTATACCCACTTGGGAAGCAGCCAAGGTAAAAGAATGCAGTGAAAGTAAGCTTCAAATAATATGAAATCTTTGAAAAGGACTTTCACCTTTGGTGAAAGGCTTTCCTGTTCTTAACCTCGTGTCATTTAAACTCTTTAAATGAGCTATGCAAAACCTTACTTTCATAATGGAGCTTCAAAAAAAAAGATTAAGTATTTCTTGCAGTTACAAGAAAACCAATACTTATAGCACTTTTGAAAGAAAAGCCTTTACTACTCCATCTTACCATGATCCCTGTCTTTGCATACCACAAAATGCACAGTATGTTGCACCTGATTTGAAATCTACTATTTCTACCACAAGCCTCTCAAGTGTGTGAGACTGCTTTTTAAAATCATATAAGTATTTTTAAAAACAGAAAGGAAGGGGGGAGCCTGTGTAATACCTGAAGGAGGTCTGGATTTCAAAGAGTGTAGATCCTGCTTGGTTTCTAAAAGTTGCATCTATGAGAAGAACCTCATGCTGGACTTTCCAAACCATGCATAATATTTGAACATCTTAGTCATACATGTGGAAAAGGTTCTTACCCCAACCAGAGTGGGAACTCTGAGAAATAAAATCACTGAGCTGCTCTGTGATCTCTTTATGTACTGCATAGAATATCCTCATTGCAGTAGTGATGCTCTGTAGAGGGTGCTAATTCTGGAACATTTTTTCCATTTAATGCCACAGAGACTGCACTGGGGAAATATTTCTGTTTCAGTGCTCCATATGGTTTTGTATGTAAAAATGGAACTGGCAGGGAAGAAAGCAGCTGGCCTGGAGCTGCCAGTAACTATTTCTAATGTCATAGATTTTCAGCAAAATTCCCAAATGGGAGCCGTATAGGTGAAAGGACTGCATAGCAGTATTCAGCAAGTATCAGCACACCCTCTAGGGAATGAACACAGAGACAAGCAATATCTCATAAAGACACCATTGCACTTCCTAAACTGGGATTTTTTTTCTCCACTGTTCCATTCTAGTCTCAAAAAGTCTCAGGGACTGGGACTTCTTGAGACTAGGGAAGACATTTGGGCTGGGAAGCAATTCAGGCTTGAAAATGTCAATTGCAAAGACTTTCTGATATCTCTGTCAATAAATACCGTTGCATGACATTCATGGTATGGGTGGACACATAGATTAAGAGTTTAGGACATAATCATATTTGGAAATATTGGAATCAAAATTCCAAAATCAAATTTTGGAATCAAAATTTAAGTCCATCTACTTAAACTTGCCATTAATATAGTACACTATAATCATGGGAAAGATCCTTCTGCTTCAGCATGTGAGGTCTGCTTTCTGTCTAATCTATATGTGCTTAAGGGTTGAAGTGATGTGCTAAAAAATGTATTTTAATTGACATGACCACTTTGCCGTGATGCTCAGTCTCTCAAAAGCCACAGCAGCAAACAGAATGTATGACCAGATGGTGTTTAGCTAGAAGGATCTTTGCTATCTAGAATGCAGCTGCAATAATATCTGTTCTGTCAAGCTAAAACAAAGGCATTCATAACTCCACATTCCAGATTTAAAATTCCTTGCTGGGTTGAAAAGTAGTTTCTAGGAAAAACACTTCTGGAAATAAAAATGCAGGTGAGAAATTGATTTATTTTTTTTTTAGTTTACCCATCCCTCTTTTTTCTTCCTTCTGCACCTGAACACTCACTCTGTCTTCTCAAAGAAAAAAAAAAAAAAGAAATTGCATAACTTAATTCCAAGCTGCCTGTAGGTACTTGCAGGATACTGGAATGATTTTGGTAGTGATAAACATTCACACTTTGTTTTCTTAATGCTTAGCATTTATCTGTGGGGTCTCAGGTAGTGTATAGTGTTGTGATCCCTTGCAGAGGTATCTTTAAATTCCAAGGAATCTTTTGTTAGAGCAAAATGGTCCACACCAACCTCAAGACAGCTACTCTGCACTGATTACACCAGCAGCACTAAATTTGTTCCGAGACTACTTAGTTTTCAAGAAGTAACTTGACTAATATTAACAATCACATGTATACAAAATGCCCTATTTTTAAGTACCTGTGGATACTTTAATTTTTGCACGATGCAGGGCTTAATTTTTGGGAGGAGGTGAATGCTAATGAGTCATCTGGCAGGCATTTAGTTTTTCATATGTCATTTTGTCCAGCAGACTTTTCTTTGGGGATAAAAGCCATGACAGGGAAAAGCAGGAATAAATTTCTGATTAAGTTCTCTGAAGATATGTACTTCTTGTTATGTTAGATGGGGAGGAGTGGAAGGAGATGGTCAAGTACATCATCTCATTTGGGTTTTGAGTTGGTCAGTTGTTGTGTTTCAGGTAAAATAAATAAATAATCTGCTTAGGTTTGAGTTGATAAATAGCACTGTTAATAACAGTGACCATCATTCCTGACACTGGCAGTCAATAAGTTTCATTTGTGGTATTTGGAGGGCACAGTTGATCTGCTTTCCCTGAACTCTAGGGTTGTATTCTTTATTCAAAGCTAGATAGTGACCTATAAAGAATCAGATTCTTTTCTATCCTGTCTGAATTCTCTGAACTCTGGTTAAATATGACTTGAAGCTTTACAAACCGCTAGACATCTCCTTGATATGTTGGCAGGCCAACATATTTTTGCTGTTAAAAAAAATTAAAACCAAGCAAAAAAATTCAAAGAACTTCCAGTCAGAGGCATGGGCTCTCAGCCATCTCTTGTTTGCTGCTCCCTTGAAACATGTACAGGAGATTATCCTTATTAGGCTATCTTACGGGTATTCCCAGATCTTTTGAGTATGGTTTTCTTCCTTTTAATTAGTAGGTCATTATGTGACAACTTCTGTCTGCTCCCTTAAGTGGCTGGCTAAGGCAGATTTCACAGTGTTTCTGGATACCTGAAAATAATTAGCCATTTGTGAGTTGGGAGGTGGCTTCAGATTTTAGAATGAAGCTTTGTTCTTAGTAATGCACTGGGGAATGCTGCTGCTGAAAAATAAGGATGTTATTCCATCATTTTGCCTTTGCAGACAAGAACAGTGTGCTAAGTTTCTGTCTAGCTCTATCCAGGCAATTCCCTCTTGCTCCCTCACCAGTTGTCAATCCCATTAGCTGTGATGTTGCAGCTATTTGGAAGTTTGGTATAAACTGGATGACTGAGAAGTTCTACATAAAAATGTCACTTCTGATACTTTTAGTGATCCAGTGTACAAGGAGTTCCACAAAAAAATTTACAATACGAGTGACAGGGGCACAAGTTGCAGGGCAGGAGCAAGGAAGTAGGTTTGCAGCAGTGGGAATTTCTTAAGCTGGTTCTGCCACGAAGGTGAGACATGGTAGAAGGGTACCACAGCTCAGCTCAGTCGCACCCAGTTGCTTGTAGTTGAATCTCCCATCCCTTGACTGTTTAGCTCTGCAAGAGACTTTGGCAATGAGAAGATCTCTCAGCAGCTCTTCTGGTGCTCCTTTTCTCCAGAGACAGGTTCAAACCAGTAACAAACCTGTTAACCAGGGCATTAATGCCTTTATATCATCTTCCAACAGGTATTTCCTTTCTGAGTTCTGTTATATACAACTGTAACAGATAGGCTTTTTTTTTGTTGTTATTTTAATTAAGCGATCTACAAATTTTGTTCAGGCGTAGCATTTACTTGTCTGTTTCAGAGATGAGAGCTGGTGCTGTCACCGAGATAAGGATCTCATTGTATCAAACATTGGCAAAAAATTGTAGGTTTAGGTTTTCTCATTATAGATCCAGGGAGACAGCATTTCTCCAATTCACGTTCAGTCAGTTCCTCTTTAGCAGGCTTTTTTGCAAGTTATCAGGGTGAGAAGCATAGCAATTTAGACATATCACATTAATCAGACAGAAAAAAGGTTATAAGAAGTTGTAGGGATTTGGCTGTTTGTCAGGTTTGAGAAGTATATTCTCGCAAGCAACTAGCACTAATATTTTTCTGTTCTTGATGAGTACCAAAATCCTCAAATTGCATTTTTGTTTTTAATAAGGTTTCCGTGGCTTTGCTTGCAAACTATATTAAGCTCAATAACACTGCTATTTTTGTAGTATCTTCATCTGAAGTACTAGTTTTCCCAGAGCTCACTCACAGAGGGCTGTGCTTTATTCTCAAAAACTAGAAGACGTGTAGTAGATTCAGCCCTGGCCATTTTTCATGTGAAGCCTTATTCAAATGGTAATTGTGAAAGGCTTTGTGGACTTTGTTCTCAACTCAAAGAAAAAACTTCAGCTGTGGGCAGCTAGGGTAGGAAAGAATTTTTGCTGAAAGACTTGTAGAAAACTAATTTGGAAGTTACCACAGCCACTCAAAAGTTAAAAGTATACCTACAAATCAACTGTGAAACCAATCACATTATCAAATAACATTGGAAATGAATACTGTGAATAAAATATATTACAGTGAAGATCAGGCTTGTATTCCCTTTTTTCTCCTCACAAGACACACTATGAAGGAATTCATTATAATATTTTGTAGAGACCTGTGTGCAAAGTATGCACAGTTGGTTTGCAATTATTGATATGCATATATGCTACTTAGCAACTGGTGTATAATTTAAGGGTAAGTCTTGGCTCTTCAGAATCAACCTCCCACACTGGACCATTGGGTGCACATTCACAGAGTCAGGTGATGCTGGACTTTCGTTTTGAACTCATACTGCACATAAGGGTACAATTTGGAAAACTCACAGTCCAAGTAAAGATTTCAAGTACTACCAAATGTTGCAACTGTTCTAATATTGCATTTTTGACAAATTTAACTGTATTTATGTAATTTGAACTATTGGTGGCTCCATCTAAAACTGGGAGCTAATTTTGGGAGACACTCTAAACCCAGAGGCAGGGACATAAACCAGGGCCCATGTTACAAAACAGGTTGCAGTGGGATGAAATGACTTGCCTACGGCCACATTCAGCAGCAAAGCCAAAATCTTGGTTTCTGTTTTCCAGCTCTATATCCACAGTGTCATAGACGTCTCACCTTTCAAAGGTTATGTCACTTATTTAAAGTATACTTATAAAATAATTTAGTTTATAATTGTATTACTATTCTGATTTTTTATTTTCTTACTAGTTTACAGTCCTTGTCTAGCACTCACTTCTTTTAGGGTCATCCCTTCTCACCCACCCTAAAACTGCAGTCAACTCCCACACACAAATCTATTTAGAGTCGCAGGGCTCTGCTCAGTGGCAAAGTCAATCTGTGAAAAATTCTTTGTGGAGAGAGGAATTCATAACACAGCAATATGTCCACAAGGATCTGTTTTATGATTTATATGTTAGAACGGTGGAGAAGAATATACAGCAATTTTCACCACTTTAGATAGAGTCTGGGAAATCCCGTGTGTATAAGAATACCAATGCAGTAACTAAGACACAAGAGAAAAGAGCAGAAGAAATTAATCAGTTAATCCTGTGTTACTTATTTGTCAAATATGATTTACTGCTAAATAGTGATAGCACTTATTATTATAATGTGTAAGTATCCTGTATAGTGCTGCATCTGCGAAGGAGTAGTAGCCAACAGTTGCGAAGATAATCTAGAGGTGTCATTTAAACATTAAACGATATTAAATTGCTAAAGAAATATAAAGTGAATTGGTAAAGATGTGGCCTGTGTGAAGGGAGAACGGTGAGGATATTCTCTCTGTATTGAGTTATGCCCCATCCTAGGAACAAGACTGGAAGTCTCATTTATGATGTGTTTTGCAAAGGAGATTACACCTGATATTTTGGCCAAACACGTCACTTGCACATATTTTGCTACGGCTTCTTTACTTCTTTAGTTACAGGAGTGCAGGATCCTGAGTTAACACTATAAACTGACCTTGTCAACATCGGCTTTGACAGAAACTGAAATTAAACTGCAATAATTCAGCCTTATTCAAATCCTGAAAGTTGCTTTGTAGACACATGACAGGGAAGAAGATACTTGGCTCAGTGCTATTTTAGAAGTGATGCAAATCCACTATATTCCTGTGTGTTACAAGGCTTCTGAGTTCAGGAATCACTAACCAGCCTATAGTTGAAATTATTTTTTTCAAACCCTTCTCAGTTTGTAAAAAAATCCTAGTTTTTCTAGAGCGTCTCTTTTTCTTTTTTTTTTTTTCTGAATAAATTTTTTATGGCAGCCTTAAGTCTTGCATCTCCTGTGTATTTTGGGGCATGGATAACTAGATAAAACTAAAGCCCAGCAGAAAGCAATTTAAGTAACCTTATATTAGCCTTAGTGAAAAGTATTCCTCAGGAAACCACAAACAAGGTATAGTCCATCGAAGAAAAGCTTCCAACAGAGCTAGGCTGTATACTGAAATAATCTTTGAACTAGCACCTCTGAAGATGCAGAGCAACTTTATAGGCATCAATCTACTGAGCCTTGTCCATGGGGTAATTCTGAGCCTGAGCTAACAACACTGCAGATCATTTATTTTTCATATATAAGAACAAATGCATTTCTTTTAAATTTCACAGAAGTAAAACTTCCCTGTGAAGGAAGGCACACTACACAGTGTGAAAATTGCATATTTTAAAGCATATAATTATAGAAATGTCTTTATGTACCCTTCATTTCCACACACATCCAGACACATACATACACATTATTTGTATGTTTGCATTTGTGCACATATATTATAGACATAGATATAAAATAAAACATGTATGCATGTATATATTTGCATATATATTTGAAGGGGAAAAAGGATTTATAGCAGCTGGCCAGATTTAATTTGTCTGCTTGTATTTAGCACTTAAGGGCTTATATACTCAGTTTGCTCAAAAGAGTGAAGAAGTACTCCTTGCTTATGCCTCAAATCAGAAATGCATGAAGTGCAGCTGCAGAGATAATACATTCTCCCCAAAGGCTTTGGCTGAGCAAATTAGGTGTCAATGGGGTGCCTGCGCAGGCAGTACTCTCTCTAATTAGTCTCTTGAGCCTAGTTGGTGGCAGGTATAAGATGATCTAATCAATTGGTCTGTGTCTGATGGTACGTGTAAAAATCCTAGCAGGCAGAGCTGTCTCCCACAGGTCACTCACCTGCACAGCAGGAACGCTCATTTTCATTTTTCATCTCTTCCATCACATGATGCTGACAGTTGGTTTTAAGGAAATTGAATCCAAAAAATATCTAGTTCATAGGGCATGTAGGTCAAAATAAAGTTGCATTATGGGTATTGGTGATCCAATTAATTAATATTTATAGCAACAAGTAGCATGTAGATATTATCTGAGTGCAAATAGTATTGCTAATGTTTGGTTGGTTTTTTAAAATGATTTCTCTAACAAAGGCAGGAATAAAAGGTGTGGTAAAAATCACCTGTTAATACTGTACTTCTTTTTCAAAGAGGATGAACAGTATCTGTGGTGTCTGCATGTGTGGTGGAGGCAGAAGCAGAAAGAGTATTATTGTTGATGATCTTAAATACCTCCATGTTTTGAGCTCATAAAGAATACAGTATCTCCAGTTGTCAGCTCACATTTTTATTTTAAAATTGGAATACTCTTATAATAACGCTAAATCAGCTGCCACATAAATAGACCTGCACTCTGAGTGTGCTTTGCATGCTAAAGACTCTGCAGGAGCACAGCTCCACCCGATGTGATAATTTATACAGAAATTAAAAGTACCTAGAGAAGAATGCTGATGCTGCCAAAAGGAGCATGTATTGAACTGGTCTTTTTACAGGAAAGGATGTTCTTTCACTAATTAAAATAAAGAAAAATATTTGGGATTTAATCACCCTTCTCTGCCTCATGTCTTGAGAGTATGATTAATGTTTAAATTACAAGCTTTGGTATGCCTTTCTAGAACCACTGTTAACATCAACAGCTACTGCATTCTGAAGTTGGCATCTGCTGTTTTTAACGTGGATTAACATTCTATCCCGTTCGAGGTCTGGGACAAAAAACAGAATGTATGCAGCAGAAGATTTCTCTAGGTAACAAGCACAGAAATGAGTCACTTCACGTAGATCACTTAATATTTCAAGTACATCATTAACTCACTTGTAGAAAGCTATTGGGTTTAGTAGAGATGTCATGAAAACCAGAAGTACCAGGATCTGTGGTGAAAAAAGGTCATTTTTAAGGCAGTCTGTTATGTTTCAGGGTTTGTTGTTGTTTGTTTGTGGTTTGTTGTTTTGGTTTGGTTTTTAAGGAGATATGAAAGAATCCTACTTTGCTCTTGGGAAATCACAAGTTGTAAATATTCTATTTAACAATTTACAATTTTATAAGCAAAGCTGTGACCAGAGGCCATAAACATAATCTGCCAAGTCACCAGGCAAAACTTTGATTTGTATGATGAGGGAAATGTATAAATTCTAAGCAAGGATATTTCTAAAATATAGTTTTAAAAATACAAACATGGAATACTAAGCCATCTGGGAACTGAATGGCAGCACTGTGTGGAGGGCCCTGCCTCGGGTCTGTGTTGTGTGAACAACTGATGTTTCAGTTCAAGAGCCATACTGAAGAAACAATGCTTTTTTAATAAAAAGATAGGTTCACACCAGTCTAAAATTTTCTGGCTTTTTTTATTGTGGATTTTCTGCTATGGATGAAGAGATGCTCTCCTCTTTCTCCAGTTTAGGAGAGCTGTCTATTTGATGTCTCATCTTAAACAAAAATAAATGTGAAGAGAAAGTGATTATAGCACTCCTCTGACAAGTGGCATACCTGTGTTCAGTTTCTTCCTCTTCCTCAGCACAGGAGAAAGCTAGCACTCCGTGACAGCTCTCTGAGGCAGGGGAAGAGACTTCACCTGTTGACTCCACTTTTGGATTGACAACAAGCATTCAGAGAATTAGCGATTTGGATGGAAACATTATCTATTCCTAACCACCACATTTGTTGTGCTGTGTAAGGATTTCATACACAGGGGAAACACCTCGTCAGCCAGAGCTGAGGGTTCAGCCCCAGAACACCCTGCCCATTCAGGCCCTGGTGCAAGCAGTGGGTCTGTCATGCAGGCTGGCTTCCCAAACCGGGCAGGCTGTGCATTTCAACACGTCTGCTGAGAGACTGAGACCACCATACTGTTCTCTGGCTCCAGTTGTACTGTGTCTTCTAGCTTTCCCCAGCCAGAGCCATTGGTGAAATGTGCCATTAAATCATGTTCTTTTCCAGTGATCCAATCTAAATCATGAGCCTGTGCAGAAGGTGGAGGGTGGCATTGCCCACTGTACTTTTACACAGGCTCTAAGCTTCACAGGAAACCAGTTGCAGCCCTGGCATGGCAGGATCCAGCAAAGCTGGAGCTGGTGGAGTTGTGATCATAAAACTGTCATCTGCCTTATACTGAGCCAGAGCAGGAAACCTGTAACCTCTGCTGCCCTTTCTTAGTCTTCTGTGTTCTGCCTGTGGTCTGCATTGGTGCTGGCAGTAGTTGCCAGTGTGCAAAGATTTTTTCCCCTGTGTGTTATATGGTAGCAGCTCTCAGTTTATTCATTTCTAAAGAATCTCTTAATGTTATAGGGCTTGTTTCTGGAAGTGCTAAGCTTCTAATGAAGGTATTCCTCATTCCACAAGCTCAGGCCCTACCCTGGAGAATGCGTCATCAGCTTTGCCTACAAAGCCAAACTTGAAACCAGAAAATGTAGTATTGTTACTGGGAAATTGTAGCATAATCCTAGGAGAAGTGTGATACCTTCTTTAGAAATTGTCCTAAGGTCCAGAAAGGAAAAGTTCTGTGTAATTAATTTAATTGCAGTTATTCTCAAATCTGAGCAGTTTGGTAACTACTGGAAAAGCATCCATCCAGAGACTTTTCTATGCCTAAAATTTTGTTATCTGTCTCAGATGCCCCTGCTGCTTATGCCAGGCCCTGGAGCTCCAGTAATCTGGGTTTAGCCTGAAATCCGGCCAGCTATCCTGGATCTGGGCAGATGTGGCTTCCAAATTGCAAGCCTGCTTTTCACAGCTGGAGTGCAGGTGGCAGTGGGGGCAAATGCAAGCTCAGTGTTGAAGGAGCTTTGGGAGTTAAGTTGCTTCTTTCTAAGAAGGAGCTCCCAAAAGGATATCCCTAAAAACTGCTCATGAAGGAAGGGAAATCTGGAATTTGGGGAACATTGTCAGTGGTGTTTCGTCACTGAGCAGTTGTGAATCTCTGCACGTTCCGAACGTTGCTTTTCTTTTTAAGCTTTTGAAGGTAAACTAAATGCATCAGCTCAAATGTATTCCCTGAAACAAGATTTACTGGCATTTCACCCAAGCTTTTAGACCCTGGGGAAAGTGGGACTTTCATGGGGAATAGACAGTCCACACAAATGCCAGATGCATTTAGGAAACAACCCAAGAAGGACTCCAGAGGTGGTAGACCAAGCTCCAGGATGCTTAAGAACAAGCTTTTGTTAATCCAATTCAGGTATCCTGGTGCTTAAAGAACAGAAGAAGAGCTCTCAAGAATCATGACAGGAACCCTGGAAATTACGGAAGTTAAGACATTGCATAGACATTGGGGTGTTTTGTTGAAAGCCACAATTAAAATGTTATGCTTGAAACTGCAGTTCAAAACTGATGCCTTGTTTTTCTCCTGCTTTTGAAACGAAGGCTAGACTAGATTCACTGGCACCTGCATCCAGTTTGATTTAAATAGTTTTAGGACATGCTAATATGAACCAGTTCCATGCTCAATGAATATTTCAGCATTCTTTTTTTTAAGGGATGAAATTCCTTCACATCTGACTGTCTTCCTGCAACTGCATTTTAAAAATGTATCAGGTCTGTAGTTCTAGTCTTGGAGAACTTAACAAATATATTTTCAGAATTTCTCAGAAAGTCTCACTTTATTACTTGGCACAGAATTCTACTTGGAGATTTATTAAGAGTTAAGTATGTTAATTATAAAATCTTTTCAGTGGCTTCAGTTCATCCAGTTCATCTAGCCTTCATTCAGCCTTCACGTGGCTCTCCTTGCAGTTATTGGATGCTTTGTTTTCCTGTCCCACATTCTCAGCCTGCCTCCTGTTTTGTGTAAACCTCAAAAACATCAGGATACCTTCATGAAAGTCCAGCCATTGCTTCGAGCTTCTACATCAGTAGAGTGAAAGACAACATAAGTGAAGCTATTGATAGTGTTTATTTTTGTATTTGAAAGGAGAGTTTTTAATTATCTGCCTAGTAATAGAAATACACTGAAATAAAGGTGAATACTTTTAAACACAGCACACCAAGAAGCTCCATAACATGGTTATGTTTGCAGAAATGTTTGTGATTTGCCTCAGGGTACCCCAAACAACTCTTGGGAAGGAAACCAAAGGAGACCTTTTCAGAAACTAGTTGGAAGCATTGTTGTGGAGGAGATCACTACAGAGAAAGGGGGCAAAAAGAAAAGGGGGCAATAAAAGCTTGTAAACTCCTGAAGCTTTGCCAGCATTTTTAGCAACTTTCCTTTGCATTCAGGGGGTGTGACCACCTTTAGAAGAGATGACTGTCTGTTTACAGCTGTCTATAATTTCCATGGAGAATGTCAGTGCTAATGGCACCTCGGAAGATTAGCTCTTGGGGCAGAGACACATGAATATGGATTAATATATCTCACTTAGGCGACCACTCTGAAAACACTGGTGTTTTAAGTTTATTTTCCTGAGGTACCAGTTCTAAACATGCTTTGGAAGTCTGCCCTTCACTCTGAGCTGGCGTCTTCATAACTGGCTTTGGACTAACCTATATTTTACCAAGTTAAAAAAAAAAATGCAATTCATGAGGCTTATTATAATTTATATTGTTTCCTTACAGGATTAAATTTACCAGGTTGGAGGAGGGAAACAAAAACCTAATGAGGAGGCCGACACCAGGAAGGAACCACGGCCTGTTTCCTTTCTTTCTCTATGGTGGATTTCATTCAAAAGAAAATTGAAGCTGGCAAGACCCTGTTTTTCCCTGCAATTTATTTAAAACCTTGCACGCGTTTGGATACCTTGTGATTTCAGAGAACTATGTGAAGATTAACCTTTTGCTTACTGATACATGGCATGTACTCTTTCAGTCTTTTGTGTTTGATTTTGTTTGATTTTCCACTGCAGCGCTGCATCTTTGTAAGGATTTTTATGCTTTCACCAGCAATGTCTTAAATACTTTCAGACAACACATTTGGTGTCCACACTTCTTCAGTAACAGCTGTACAAAAAGAGCCAACAGTGGCATAAAGGACTGTGTGGGTTTTTTTGAGGGTTGTGCACAGTTTGCAACCAATGGGAAGACTATTTCTTCCCAAGGCAAACCCAACTTGTCTGATTGGCTGACAATTACAGCACCTTGACACTCTTCCTCAAGTGTTGTTGGGTTATTTCTTTTTTCATTATCCCCTCAGACCATTCATATCCATTTAAAAACATGGCAATAATTGCATGTTTACTTCAGTACTCTAAATTTGGTTACTATGCTTAGGCTATGCAGCATGCCAGTTTTCAAAATAGGCCTGTGAGAAGGACAAAGCAAAAATTATGAGACGTATGCAGCTGACAGATATACAGTGAATTCCTTATGGTTTTATTCCCTTCAAGAATATACCTTTCTTTTATGGGTCTTGGCTAACATCTCTATGTTTTTCCTTACAATAGTTACCTTTTGGAGTATTTTCTTGAAAACAGAGATGATGAAACTGTTCTGTTGAATTCAAGGCAGATACTGAGGTACAGAAATACTGAGGTACAGAAAAACTTCCACTGAATGAGCCATTAAATCTAGCTGAGTTACTTTGCCACATACAAAGCAAGGTGGAGAGTTCTCCTCATCCCAGACTGTTTGCTGTTCCACACCAAAGCACCTTTCAAGTTATTTTCCATAGGTATTCTGAGCTGACTGGAAGGCACTACATGATCCTTAGTCTTTAGATAGCTTTTCTGAATGAATCATTCAAATACAAACTTTGCAAGAAATTAAGTTATGTGTGTGATTTTAGAAAAGGATGCCCCTGCTACATTTTGGCTGGCGAGAGCATTGTGTTCAGGGGTGTGAAAAGACTGCCCTGACTGTTTACAATGCTTTGCATTCAGAGACAGCAGGGTATGGTGCAAAAATCACTGTTGAGTTATAGTCCTGCTCGGACAGAAACACTTACTAGGCAATATTATTCTACACGTAATTTCGACATCCTTTGCTTGCTGGATGCATTGAGTTACATTTTAAGGAAGTGTGGTAACGCTTTGGTTAGCTTTCAGTGTTTAAAAGGAGGGGAAAAGGATTTGTGCTACTGCCATCTTATTAAACTCCAGCAGTGTTTAATAAGAAAAAGACACCCAATAAGGCAAATCCTTGAATGCACAAGTAGCTACAAAAGGTCTCTTAATGAACTAGGACAGGAGTCTACACTTTCAAAGAACTGAACCATGGAAACATTCTCAATATTTGCACAGCCATTAAAAGACAATTTTCCCCAATGACATCTCTGTTTCAGGATCTGCTAAAAGCCATGTGAAAGCCACTTTCAGTCACAATCCTATTTAGAACTTACTACAGTTTTCCCCCTGTGTTTATAGGGGGAAAAGTGACCACTGAACTTTTGAATTTATCACACACTGAAACTGCCTTAGATGTGGTTTGTTTGGGTTTCATGTTTCTTTTTTTTTTTTGTAAGAGAAAAGTCTTTTATACATTATCTTTGCTACTTAAATTGTGTGCAGTTTGATGATTAAAATTAGCTATTTTTAGAAAAAAAAATCTTGCTGCAAAATCTGAAGAATTTTTGAAAATGTAACAAAGATTTTGATTAGGAATGTAAGGGTAGTTTCATAGATGCTTCTACTTGACAGCTTAAATTTGAAGGCAAGCAATTACACTGCTCAACTAACCATCTGAAGGTTTAATATAGAGAGTAATTCCCCAACTGTTCCCACAAGCCTAGCACATTACTATCCATAGTGACTCACATACAGTGTTTGCTTAAGGTATGTGTGTGTGTATGTGTGTGAACACATGTGTGCCTGAGATTATCCTCTCTGCCCAATGCCCACTTTTAAGCAACCACTGAAATAAAGTTGGTACAAAATCTTCAAACTCAATTAATTGCCTGAAGGAAAGTTCATAAATATCTGGGTTTCTAAATAGCAACTTAATCTTCAGCAGTTATGAAGTTATCTCACCTACTGATCATTAAGGAGTGACCAGGGTCTCTTACTTCTGCACCTACTTTCCAGGCACCCTGACTGCCTGTGGTGCCTTGGTTTTGCTGCTTTCCCATGGAGGCTCTGGGCCCTGGGGACATTCTCCCAGCACCAAGGTGACCTAGGTTCAGCAGGATGGTGCTTTTCACATGAGCACTGCAAATTAATCTTCTAGAACATCAAATCTGCTGGGAAATATCAAGATTTTTTGAGATAGTAGAAGCTCCTTTGGCCAGGGAACTGACAGTTGACAATACAGCCTTATTTCCCTCTTCTCCCTTCCAGCAGAGCCCTCACCTGCATGGTTAGCCCAACTGACACCCATCAGTAAGGACCCCCAGACAGCTGCCCACCTCTCCATCTGTTTTCACCACAGCTCTTCTCAGTGTTGCAGAATGGACTGTTTAAACCCTATCGATGCTCTTGAGACAGCTTCAGCAAAGATCAGTAGTGTTACTCTCTTTTTCTCTCATCCTTGTGAAATCAGTTCCCCAAAGAATATTCAAAGAGACAAGAAGTAGCCCAGCCTTCCAGATGTGCTGTGGGTGCCTGGAACGTGATGTTTCACATTGTCAACAGTCAAAAGTTGGCTTCAGTGATCAATAGTCTCTAGGGCACAGTCCTGGAGAAACTGTGGGACTTGCTCAGAGTCAGTAGCCAGCAGCAGCTTAAATTGTATTTTCCTACCACTTGGCTCAGACCCAGTAGGTCTTTCCTAGTGATACTTGAGAGGATGTGGCTTTGCTGCGAGATAGGAGAGCAGTGACAGGGCAGCAGATATAGCAGGCAGATAGAAGTGGGAGGGCATGTTCTAACTCTCTATGGGATCTAATATTAAGTGAATGGAGAAGGGAAGATGGTGATAGATATGGTCAGCGTGATACAGAGAGTCGTTACAAATTCAAGTTCACAGAACCTAACTTTACAAGTCAACCAGCTGGAGATAGCTCAGTCCTCTCCCCTGCTGGGTTCAGATCAGCTCTAATCCACACCCAGCAGGCACCGCCCCAGACAGGACACTCCAATAGTTCTGACATTACATTACTGTATGGTGTCCTAGATCAGTTGGGTCCTTTTAATTCTCACCCTTATTTTTAATCAGAACCATGGCTTAGGACAAGTCATCAGTACAATAGTGAAAATTCAATCTGCAGTAGACAGAGGCACAGGGGATTTTGCTTTCCCTTTGTTGTGTAGGGGTTCTGCACTTCAGACTCCTGGGAAGAGAAGGTACGACAAATAAATACCCTGTGGGTTGGTGGGTTATGTACACCTCTGTGTCGGTGCACGCAACCAAATGTGTAGCCAATGCTCTGAGATGCTCACATACAAAATATTCATCTGTGAATGTTACTGGGTTTGTAATCTTTGTTATATAAAAGGTTTAGGCTGTACAAACTGGGGAGTAAAATGCAGATACCCCAATAAAACAGAATTAGGTTGCATTACTAAGTATAACAATACTCTCCCCTACCAGCATTTAAGTGGAGTGACCATATGTTACTGCCTTGCATTTTTCACATAAGCAAAAAATCTAAAAGTAAAGGATGCACTAAGAATTCCCATCCCCAAAATGCATTTCAATGGTGCTGCATACAAAATTCCCGCTTGCCAGCTTCCATGCGGATTTTTGTATGGTGCACTGAGAGGTGTTCTTTTTTTAACAAATTAAAGAGGGGAGGGCTGGTACATGAAAACAATGTTAATGTAATTAAATATATATATACTTCAGAAGAACAGCATAGTAAGCAGTACAGTAAAATAAATGTCGCATTATTTGTTACACCTTGTAATTTGTCTGTATTATGAAAGATGTAATGGTTTGTCAGCTGTAACTGTTGTTTTCTTGTAACATCATATTGAATAAAGTGTAGCAAAATCTCTCTTCTCCTTTGTGTATGTGATCTAGACCTAACTCAAGGAATAAAGCCTTTCTTTTCCTTTTGTTCTCTAAAAACCGAACAAGGAAATGGTTGTAAACAAGAGATTTTTAAGGAATGAAAAGTACTTGGAAGCAGGCAGGCACTAGACAGTAATGAGTTGAAAAGATTAGGCACTGATTCAGTCAAACATGAGCTTCATCGAAACTACAAGGCAGTGCTGACTACACAGGGCAAGATTCTTCGCATTTCTGTCTGTAAGTTAATGATTTGGTGTCTCTTTCCATTTTGTTATATATGTGACAAGGAACCTCTTTACAGCATACTGGAACTTAACTGAAGTAGTAGAAAAGCCAGTATTCTGAAAAAAAAACCCCAAAAACCAGGTCTGATTTCAATATATCATCGTATGGAAGATGAAGTCTGGCTTATTGCAACTCCTCTTGAAATAGAAAACTGATAATTCTGGTAGAAAATCAGGCAAAACATACAATACGCATTTTTCACAACTTTGATGTGGAAGTGTGATTTGTCCTTGTTCATGCTTGATTATTTCAGTCAGTGAGCATATGCTGCCTTGATTCTTTGTTTATTTGTGCATCATAGCATTAGATAAGCAAGTGCTTGCTCACACTATATATTATCAATATGTCTGTTCAGTATTTGCTCCTCCTTTCCATTGCTTCTAGCTTTTTTGGTAACATCTTGCTAGGACCTATTTTTAGACAATGAATGCTAAATCAATGCAGCTTGCATAGACTTTGTTAGAATATTTGCCTGAAATGTCAGAATATGCTGGTTTAGCAGACACAAGAGTCTACAGGAGTCATTTTGATCTGGGATGGGGGATGGCTGGAGAGCAAGTGCTCGTACTGTGTAGGCTGATGGGGCAGCAGCCCTAGCCCAGAATATAAATAATAGAGGGCCTAGATTATAGTCCTGGCTCCAGCTGATTAGAAATATTTGAAGATAACAGGGTCTTCCTTGGAGCTAGCACAATATAAGCTTGAATGTGGGTCTTCAGTGTCTCAGGTTTTATCCGGTAGAATAATGTTCTGGCCCAGTTCTGATCACAGAGCACTTCAGGAGAAGAATCCTCATTTTTCAGTCTAGAAAGCTGCTGCAGAATGACATCAGCTGTACCCAGAGGGCACTGCACAAAAACAAACTAAGAAAATACATGCATGTTCATCTATTTATATTTAACCCCCAGTTCTCTCTGGCTAGGGCAGGTTTAGGAAGGTGTTGCCTTTTTATAGTCTAGATGAATAATTTGTATTCCTGACTCACTACCTGTATGGCAACTTTAACCTACAAATCCCTCCGATACAAATGAGGATCAAGAATTATTACCTAAAAAGGTTTGTATGTTTGAACACAGGGTACCAGGAAGCATGTTCAGAGTCAGCCTTTAATTATGTAGTATAATCTTTAAAGCCGTCTCCTGACCCCCTTGGCTGCACTCCTAGCCTGTTTAGCCCCAAGGTTTTCTTCCTAAGCTAGTCTGGCTGCTATGGCAAAGCAAGAGATGCATTTAGCCAGAATAGCAGCCACCCCTCCCCCGAGAATAGAAAAACCAGAGGGAAGGTGTTGGAGCAACCCTGTGCCACTGGGTTAACACATACAGTTTCTCAATAATGCCTCTCCTTGTAAACCTCTGCAAAGTAAACCCTACAGCAGCGGAAGGGCTTGCTGCTACCAGTGGGGGGTGGTGTTATGGACATTAGATTTGAGAGGCTTATATAGCACATGGGCGAGGATAAAGGGATACAAATCAGAGAGGGAAAAAAAACCCCACAACTGAAGAGATTTAAAAAAAAAAAATCCGGGGCCAAGTATTTACTGTTCATTTCCCTTGCGAGTGGTGTTATATATTGTCTGCAGCAAGTCATGCTGAGAGTGAGCCAGGCACAATAATAGCTGAGAGCAGTCCTGCAGCCCCCTCGTTATTGCTTCTGCCAGCTGATACCGAGTTGGGCAAAAGAAAGTGATTCCAGAAATACTCCTTTTTTTTTTCCTTTTCTCTTGTTTCCCAAAGGACCCAGTAGTGATTGCTGGGGCTGTACTACCTTGAAAGAACTGCTAAATTAAAATCAAACATTTTAAAATTAATTTTTCAAGGACCCATATGGTGATTCACATAAAAGACGTAACAGCTCTAAGTGCTATATCAGATACTGCAGCGCTGTATATCCCAGTAAAGTCTTGAAGCCTAAGGAGATATTTCAACCTCACCTTTCAACTGGAATTAGGACTATAGTGTAGGTATCACAAGAGTAGGTGTTAATCTTAAAATACAGCTAATTATAAATTTGTCCCCAGCTTTCACCTGAGGAGCTCAGAGATATTCATGCATCAAAGAAATGAGCTGTATGCACAGCTCTGGAATATACCATACAGATGTAAAGATCCATATTTTTGTAGNAGCTCCATCCAACCTCTCCTTGAATACTCCAAGGATGGAGCAGCCACAACTTTTCTGGGCAGCCTGTTCCACCATCTTAGCACATCTGAAGGCACTTTGCTTTACATCCATCAGTTCATGTGCAACACCGTCAATCTTGTTTACTGTATTGCCTTAGATCCCTGATCTGCCCTCAGATAGATCCATGCAGCAGCTGGTGCAGCAACCAGGCTTTGGACTGGTGTGTGAATACCTGCCAATGGAATTGGAGTTTGTCATCAGTAAAACACAGTATCAAACTCATATTTGCCCCAGATGCTGATCTTTTATTAATTTCTTCAATACAGAGAGAGAAAAAAATGCAACCAGGTTCTTTTAAAGATATCTCTGGAGCCTGAGTTAGAGAAANAAAAAAACCCACACCCCAAAACCCAAGGTACAGATTCAGTTTTTTATTTTCAAAACTTTGCATGGGCAAAAGCACCTGAGAGAGTATTTCATTTGGTGTTTGGTGAAGACTGAACATTCAAGATACTTTTTTAGAACAGTTTCTCACAACAACAAAGTGTAACTTCTGAGTTCAAAACAAGTCATGTTTTACAGTACAGACAGCTCCAAAGACATGCCAAAGTGTTGTGCTCTAACAGGACTGTGAAGAATTGTTAATTGACCAAATGCCTGGCATCATGTCAGTGTGGAGCAGGAGAAATTGCATGTACCATCATTCTCTGGGAAATACTGTAAACATGAACTGCCACTTAGCTGCATCAGGAGACACAACTTTCAGAGACCATTTTAGATGTTCTTCTATAATCTCAATTTTTTTCTGTAACACACAATATAGACAGCAAAGGAGAAGTAAGTTTCTACATGGAAGGTTGTACTCTACAGCAACCCCACACAGGGTGTTTTGGAACACATCTGCCTCCTTGGTGGGGATGTGAATCATGGCAGAGCTGCACTTCTGGTCTGCTACATCCACGAGGTTCTCTCCAGAAATGCCTGTTTGCATGTGGGCACTGTATGTGTTTGCACTGCTGGCTGTTTAGCTTGCACTCGTGCACGTGGAGTGACTAATCTGGAATAGCAGGAACCTGTAATTTTGAGAGCAGCTCCTTTTGTGGTCAGAGGTACCCCACTCTTCTGCCAGTCCAGAGACAGCAGCGAGTGAGCTCTGTTTGGCAGAATGAGGATTTGCTGCTCCACAGCTTCAGCCGCTCTTCCAAGCTCTTCTGTTCTTGGATACATCTGTCGGTGCAGCAGGACTGGAGGTGAAGGAAGCAGGAGAGAGGGCATGAGACAGATGCATGTGTGATCTGGGGGCAAGGTCATGAACCTGGCGGTGGTTAGGACATGGTCACAAGCAAGTTCTGGTGTTTTAGAAAATTCCCTTGTTTTAGAAATTTCAGAAATGTTCACTCTACCACTAGCTGGGCCTTTTATGACCCACACATGAGAAAGGGACATTTGGATATCCCTTCCCCACGCGCTTGCAGTTTAGATTTAGGACAACTGATGGATCAAAGGAAACGGGAGAATCTCAGAGGGTTTCAGATGAGCCCTTAAAAGTCTCTAAATATGCGGAAGTGTACTATGCATTCACCACCTGTAATAACAGAGTTTTGAACACCCCACTGTGTTTCTGCAGTGTTAGCCAGCAGGGCTCCCTATGACAGCGCTGCTGAAGTAAACAATACCCAGTTTCTGGGAGAGGATGCTTGCCACAAACCCCAGTTTGGCAGCAGTGCCAGGTGGGCTGCAGTAGTCACCAGTTTAACCATGGAAAAAAAGGAGTTGGGGCCCAGAAGTAACATTGGCTC
The DNA here is from genome assembly GCA_013398115.1 of Falcunculus frontatus. Lineage (NCBI taxonomy): Eukaryota > Metazoa > Chordata > Aves > Passeriformes > Falcunculus > Falcunculus frontatus. The sequence goes on along the minus strand of VZRV01005918.1, from coordinate 751,147 downwards.
TTACTGAAGGCCTGATGACAGACTGGAGCTAAAGCAGCTTTGCCCCCTGCTCCTTGTTGGTGCTGTGTCTAAAAAACGCCAAACCATCGGTGGCTCACTCGGTGGAATCTCCCAGCCCCTTCCCCCCATGGGGCCGGGTTAGCTCTACAGGAACTTCATGGTGAGAAACCGCAGCACTCTTCCAAACACTGGGCCCGGTGATTCCCGCACCTGCAACTCAAGCTGCTGAGCTGCTTCGCACCGAAATGTTTTGACTGCAGGAATCTGTCTGGTAAGAGGGAGTGCCAGGAAAGAACAAGGAGCACATTCAGGTGCGCTGGCTGTGCTGACACCACCGAGATGCCCGGTGTGCGCACACCAGCTTTCGTTCCCCACAGGCGCCGCGGACACGACAGCTCACGGCTCAGGGGAAGAGGGCCGGTGGGAGGGGAGAGGCACGGCCCGAAGCGCCGTTCGCGGGCAGTCCCACGGAGGGTGAAGCTCCGTCCCACCGGTGCCCGCTTCCGCCCGGAGGCCGAGGGAGCGCCGGGGGCCTCCACGTGCCGGGACCGCCCGCGCAGGGCGGGAAGGGCCGGGAACGGGGCGGGGAAGGGCCGGGCTGTGTCTGCGCCCGCTGGGAAACGGGGAACTCTGGCGCCAACGTGAGGGAAAAACAGCTCCGGAATGGCCGCTGCGGAGCGGGAGGAGCGCTAAATGCCGAGCTGGGCAGGGTGCGGCCGCCCCTGGGTTTGGCGCGGCGGAGCAGCCGTGCCGCCGTGAGGGGCGGGATCGGGGAGGGGCGGGCTTCTCACTGAGCATTTCCGAAGGTTGTAGGAAATACCGCTGTGAATGGGGACGGGGACGGAGACGGAGACGGGGGG